>NW_004624778.1:7998180-8030889 GCF_000247695.1 Heterocephalus glaber
TTTGTGTAGAGGAAAGCTATTGATTTTTGTGTGTTGACCTTGTAAGCAGCTACTTGACTGAATTTGGTTATTAAGTCTAGAAGACTTTTGGTGGATGGAACTCCAAAACTTAACCCAGTGTCTGACCCATAAACATTCAAGAAATATTTGTTGAATAACTGAATGAACAAAAGAACAGACTTTATGGTCTGTGTAAACAGTCCTGACACTATTTCAACACCATATGAGGTTTCCTTTCACTACCTACTTCCTCCCAAAAATGATTTGATGTAACTTATAATGAAAAGTAAAGAATGTGGCCCTAGCAGTGAAGGAAGAACTACAATCCCTTATATGGCTTTTTCTTTATTTTATTTAATACAGGGCTTAGATTAGCCATAGCAGATGACTAATAACTTAAATGGAAGTACACTGGATAGTAGTTTCTTTTTACATAGATAGTATTTTTCACAAATATTTCAAAAATATATCCCTTAACAACATCTGAGATGGGTGAGCATAATGAGATTTTGAAAGAAATGGAGGAAAAGCACTGTCCTGACAAAGCTTTGCTATGGGCATTCAGTGCATGTGGCTTTCTTTAGAGTACAAAGAATAGAACTTAGCATAGTAGTAACTCTCGATAAATGGTGACACATGATCTGCAGATGAAGTTGATGCTCATGCTGTTTCTGTAGCATGGTTATAAGACCATGTAATCAGCAGGTGAGAAGATTTATTTTCCTCTACAGAGCTGGAATAGCCTCTAATGTGCTTTCCAGCAGAGGAACTCAGCATATCAGTAAGCCTTGATCAAAGATTCAGCTCAACTGCTCAACCTCTTCAGCAGAGCACATAGCTTTCAGGAACCCATGTGAGAGGGCAGGTGAGGGTACCAGCTACCTAGCCATTCACATCAGCCAGCGCAATACCAGCAGACCAAGGAGGTGAGAGGGGTGGCTATAACCTGCACCACATCAAATAGACAATGTAATGTCAAGCATTTTATTCAAATTCCAGTTCTATTAAATATCCACCCTAGGTGGGAAAAGTAAGGCAGCTACCCACTGTAAATGAAATATTACTGTTCTGAAGCCATCCCATAGCTGGTTCCTGAGCTCAGTAATATTTGTAATTATTGTTACTGGATGTAAACATCATCTGAAATATTGTGAGCCAGGTGTTTCTTACACTGAAAAGAAGGACTGGGAAGTTAGATGGTGAAAAAAATTTACAGAAGAGGACAGTTTATACGCTGGAGTCACACTGGTCTACACAACCCCAATCTGATCGCCAAGTACTGAGGTGCAAGTCATCCTGCCTCTCCAAATTCATGAAAGAATTCAAGAGATTGTCTTCAACTAGCAACCCATACAGCCACCATTTCTTTGTGAAAGTTTTGAAAATTAACATAGGAAGAAAGAAAAATACTTTCCTCAGCCTCATGGGCAACAGAGAACATACTGGAGTGGCCAGAGGGCTGTTATCAACACTGCAGCCCTTCTTTTACTTCCTTTCTTTCTCAATTCTTACCCTCCCTTCTTTTCCTTCTATCTCTCCATTGTCTTGCTTTTTTCTGGTTTCTTTTTTCTTTTCTGGGTCATTTTACAAGGGTCTAGGGTAGAGTGATTTCTCCTTTGTTATTTGCCACCAGATTCTCAAATAAGCCAGCTGAAGGATGTTGTTCAGGTTTCAGTTTGCTTGATCTGGGCTAATGTGTTTTTCATTCTCTTTCCACATCTTCTAGTGTAAAAAAGCACTGCATTCAGATGAAAAATATATGGATCATCAAGACAAGTCCTCCATTGGAGAACAGGAAACTGGACCTTGATGACTGTGAATGAACTCTCTGAGAACCAAATGAAACTCACAGAAATAGAAACCAGATGTATGCAACCATGAATCTAGGGCACTACTCTGCTTCCAGCTTATTTTTAGCAGAACTGTTATTGAAGTGTTTTCAGTACCATAATTAATTTTCAAGGATTGCCATTAGCCTCATAGTGTAAGATGGTATGAGAAAAAAATTTGTATTTAAGGTTTGAGTGGAAAATAACAATTTTTAAGTAGTTTGGGGGGATGTTTTATGGTTTTTAGCTTTCTTGGTTTAACCTGCAGTGATGAGTCTCTCAAATGTAATCCGTCTTTAGATAATAGTGCCTGTTTATATATTTAGGATGTGTCAACCTCCTCTAGGCTGAGAAGTATCATAGCCTAATATAATATTTAGCTTTCATGTTTTGGGTGTGTAACAAGAGGACCAACAGTCTTGTTAGCTAAAACCAACCCAAAGTATTAGAGTTTGGACATGAACTTGGCCTGCCCATGCCAAAAGGAATACAAGTACCTTCTTTCAGGCACCGGATGAAATCATTAATTATGTCAGCAGCCCCAACGATAGACCTGGAGATACTTTGCACTACTTAGCAAACAGGCAACCTTCTCAACTGTTGGAAAGTCTGGGGAAGATCTTAAAGATCTGTACTCACTGTATTTATGCTTTTCCCTGCAAATCCTCAAACTTTTCCTTGATCCTATGTCTCTTTGGTTTTACCACACAGGGATTGGAATGAGATGAGGAAAATGTGTGGCTGTGATGCCCAGACTGTGTATTGTAGACTTAAAAGCACACCCTGGTGCACCTCAACAATGAAACTCTTTTTAAGGCATGGGATTTCTGGAACCATATCAACCACACTTGAGTTCCTGCTCCATTTAAGGCCATCAGAGGTCCTTTAAAGAGCAATTTAACCACTACAGACATGTACATTTTTGCCTATTAAAGAACAGCTTTATAAAGAATGTGACCTGTGTTTACAGCACACACAAAAATTACCCTCTCTACAAAAAAGCAGCTTCCATATTTTAAACATTAAAATGACTTGGCAGCTCTCTTTTTAATTAACTGCTCAGCCAGATGAAAAGTAAAAGAGCAAAGTGTAATGGAACTCTGCTAAGGTCAGTTCGCATTTTCTTAGCATACTGCACACTCTCACATAATGATCAATCTCCATATATAATGGCACATCAAGAATCCACACACTTGCCCCTCATTTACCAGTCTTTAAGGAGAGAAGCACTAATGAAATGAAGGAGGAAATATCTTCCAAAGAACAAGTAACACCACCCAGTAAGTATATGAAAAGGGAGATCTGTGAGGCTAAATGAGACACAGGGTGTACTCCTTATCTACCATGAATTTTAAAAGAATAGTAACAGATCAAAGAGCTTTCCATATGAATTTTGGAAAACAAGTCTAAAATAATTAAAGTGTACTTTCATCTCTCAAAAATGAGGAGTCAGGTACATAGAATAGTAATTTGATTTGATTCCACAAACATCTTCAGAAGAACAGCAGAGCTGAGTTCACTGGAAAAAATGAGCAGAACACGAACTGAAACAAGTGAAGTTTTGTTTGTTTGCTTTTTCACTCATGAGAACTCCTATTAATTGAATGTTTCCTCTTGAAAGCAGGGTGAAAGCAGTCTAAGAGCTTTGACAGAGATGCTGACAGAATGACTAAAAAACGAATGAGATCTAAATAATGCAACAACAAATTGTAATGTAAAAGCAAGTTTGTTTGTTTTTTTAATGAAGAAACTAGGGTCTGGCTTGTAGCTCAGTGATAGAGTGTGTATTTAGCATGAGCAATGCCCTGCACCTTGCATGGTTCAATCCCCAGCATCAAAGACAAAGAAATAAAGAAACTGAAAGAAATTAGATGGAACTGTAAAGAAAAAAAAAAACTCAATTAGTATTACCATGGGAGAGGAGAAATGCTGACCTACCAAGGGAGAGTTTAAAAATGAAGAGATCCCTAACTCGTATAAAAGACTGAAATCTACTGATATCATTATATCTTTCTTCTCTCATAGAAAGGAAGGTAGGGAGATAGGGAGGGCTATCAAAGAATTTAAAGAACAAAACTATTTCAAAAGTATAATAAAATATCACTATGTTGGTTTTTTTCATATGTTTGAAGGAGTTGCACACACACTCAAGCCTTATGTCATTAATTTTTGTAAATAACAGAAAAATGGAAAACACTCTTGAGAAAATATTTACAAGAATATATAGAAATACCCCCCACACACACACACACAATGAATATTTTTATATTATGGACTTAAACTGAGAGAAAGTTATTAAAATTGTTGAGTCACAATATTTTCTACTTATCATCAGGAATTCTCAAAATACTTTATAAGTATGAACGCACATACAGAAACACACACACACTTTTGTTAAGTACCATCCTATAACTAGAAACTAGGGAAAAGCATCCAACGATGCTGCCTTTCATTCTGATATCTTACACCAAGGTAAGTGCCATGTGATGGATGCAAATTAAACATGTCCCTATAAAAAGTGCAGAACACAACAAGAGTTATAAATATTACAATATTTTGTAAGGGGTTTGTTTGTTTTGCATTATTTAAAGGAAATTAGCTGTTCAGGGGAAAACAAGTTTTTTAATAGAGTAAGGTGGAAACTGCCAAGAGAAAATAAGACACAAAGGCAAAATGTGACGCTATTAAGAAAGAAGTACATCTTGTGCTGTAAACACTTGTGAGAGCTTAGTGAAGACCGAAAACGTCTGTTCCTTTGAAATTAGTACACGAATTGGGCAGAACCAGACCTCACACGGAATGGACTTGCAAGTGAACTCTTCCGGCTTAGTAACTTCCTTTGCTGGGAGTGGTACGCAGACACTGATGAGAAGAGCAGACGACCCTCCCACAGTAATGCTCAACAAAACGTCCCCTGCCCCAGGAAAGGACACCCAGGGTCTCCCAGGAACAGTCACCCCTTAAAAGACACCCCTCACAGACAGATGAACAGAAAAGCAATCTCACCACCAGGCCTGGCTCTCCGGGAAGGGGCGGAGCCGAGCGCTCCCAGACACCTTGCACAGCACGTGGGCGCTGCCCTCGAGGCAGCCACCTTCAGGAAGGAGCACCATCAGACACCAACAGCGTGGACTCGGGAGTTTCTCCATCACTCTTCGCAGTTCTGCCCCGGAGCGCGCGCTCACAGTTCTTCCAGGGGGCGCGGGGCCGGGTGGGGGGCTCTGCGCCTCTCCCACGCCGGCGTGCGCGGCCCAACCACCATGGACAGCTCCGCGGGAGTCAGGGCGAAGTGGGGCGGACGCCCGGGACAGGGGCCAGGTGTCGCGCCTACACCGCCACTGCCGTGGGAGAGCAGTCTTCGGGTTAATAACGTCGCCTTACTCTGAACTGTCTTCCAAGGTGTGCAGGATTTAGGGAACCAGGAGATAGCCCGCAGGGAGTTTTGCTCCAGGTCCCTTATTTCCTCTCCTCCCTCTCCCCCGCCGCCTTGTCTTTGCGGAACTCGTTAAATGCAATAAAACACACCGCCAGAAGCAGGCTAGGAGCAAAGGTCCCCAAGGGAGCGCCTAGAGGAGTTGTCCCCGAACCCCTACGCAGACCCCAGCTGGAGCTCTTCGGACTGGGGGGGGGGGCACTTTCCCACATCTCCACGACTCATCCACCAGCCCAGCTTATCTCACTTCTGATGAGTCACAAACTGACCTAGAGGGAAGGAAGGGGAGAGTGCTGCCAGGAGGAGGTTCGCGCTCTCCTGGGACTCTGTCTTTGGGTCACCCTGTCACTGGAGCATCCCTTGTCCTCAGCCAGATTCAGAGCTTTCCCTGGAGGAGGGGGATTTCCCTGGCCTGGCAATTCTGTAAGGGGTGTGAAACCACACACCTAACCCTGCTGGGTGGAGAGCAGGGAGCAATCCTACTGCTTGGGGGCAAAATGGATTCTATGTGGCAACCCAGAGTCCAGATTCTTGGAAGAAAGAGAATGGGAATGCAGCCAAGTGCACTAAAGGGGTCCCAGGCCTCTGATGTTCCCATTCCACCTGAGATATCCAGGAACCTCTCCTACCTCTTTCGTTGGTTGTCTCCACAATGGGCAATCCAAAGGGCTGATAAGGATTGCCCATTCACCAGTAACTCTCCCAAGACCCCTACCCCAAGAGACTGGGCCCCCCTTGCTGTACCCTGCACCCAGCAGTGAAGTCAGGACACCTCAGAGATGGAGCAGGCAACTTTCACACTTGTTCTCCCATGACCTTATTTCTGAAAAATTCCAGGAAAGACACACTCGTCACCAGCTCGAAGCCAAGGAGACATAATCTCGTCTTAGTGTGAGTGTCTGCATGCACTCCTTCCTTGGTCCAGGGGCTGTCCTGGAGAGTTGACTGCACTCTGGCCAGGTAGAATTAGGGAGGTAGAGACTTCTGAGGTCCAGGGTGGACAAGAGGCAGCTCTTTCCAGGAAGCCCAGACTCAAAATTGAAGGCAGGACATTACAACTCGAAGGGGAGGTGGGCTGCAGCCATGAAGGATCTGTGGCATCCCAGCAGACTGGTTTAAGTTGAGGGGTTTATTGTTTGAGTTAGGTGGGACTTGGAACTCTTCGTGATCTCTCACAAGTCCAGAACTGCCTCCTGCTGGAAGCCAAGAATTTGCCCCGGCCAGCGGCATCCAGAGGTCATCAGACCAGGTGATCAGAACTTGAACTCACACACACACACACACACACACACACACACACTCACACTATCCCTGATGGGCATGGTTTTGGGAGGTGCACATGGAAGAGACCTTGGAGAACTTTCACCTTGGCCTGGGCTCCTCCCAGGAAAACTGCCTTCCTGGCTGAGCTTGCAGGTCCAGTCAGGGGAAAGCTGAGCATTGCAGGGAAGGTGAGGCCCACTTTGATACTGATGTTACCATCAGCAGCAAGCATAGCCAGGCTTCTCTCCTGAGGAAATTTCTCCAGATATTGGCAGCCAGTCGGGTTTCCAAAGGAGTTTGACTCTCATCTAACTGCAAGAGACACACCCTCTCCTTTCCTTTAGGTGGGCTCTGGAGGCAGTGCACCCCCTGTTCCGTTTTGCTACCTTAATGTCACCTGGCAACAGCCTCCCCTCTGTCTCAGCCCAGGCCAGTGAGCAGAAAAGTATTCTAATGGCATCGAATGAGAACATTACCATCGTGTAACTTCTCTATGTAGACATAAAAAAAGTTCAGATAAAGGAAGTTGTTTAGTTTGGTAGGATCTTCAAGCTGTAGCTTGGAGATACAGATTGACAAATATTAAACCTGGATGCTTATTGGTAATGAGAATTACTGAACCCAGGCACACTGTTTAAAGAGCTGTACGTACTTAGTTTGTAATGTTGATCTGTTGGCTTGTTGTTTGGACTAAGGACAGAAAAGGAACCAGCAGCTAAATATAAATGCTAGTATACTTTATTTCTAAATTATGAGAAGAAATATTCCTGGAGATCAGAGATACTTGAATCACATCAACTGGTGATTTAATATGAATTTAAAAGTAGTACACTTAAAAATTCAGAAAACCTCTTATGAAGTTGGATGTAATACACTGCCACAGCGGGCTGGGAAGATGGAAGTGTGGAACTTGCTCATGGGCCAGGCATCCATGTAGGTGTAGACCTCACAATACCAAGCTGTCTTCACATGGAAATACTGCAGATTAAAGGCAGGCTTCAAATCCCCCTATTTGGTAAGGTGCATTTACATGATAGCAAGGTCTAAGAAATATTTAGTCTCTATTGGCACTTGTTCTAGTCCAAAGCCTAAAAAAAAAAGTTCCTAGTATGTCTCATTTGCAGTCTTGTGTCCTCAGCATTAGAACATCATTATATTGGCAGTTGGGTTATGACATCAGAAAATACCCTTCTCAGAAGAGACAAAAAGTCAGGGTCTTGTGTATATATGGAGGAGAATTTCTACTGCAGGTAATAAGCAGGGCAGCTTGGATAATGTACCTCTATTGTACCTTTCTTTAATTGCCTTTAGTGGGAACAGAACAAGAACCTTTAATTCTCCTCACAAGTATTAATTCTTTTAAGACTTTTTTTTTTTTTTTGAAGAACAACAAAAAATATTTGTGGAAGACACTGCTGAGATCTCCCCCCTTGGGCCAAAAAAGCAGAGAGAAGACTGTAAACCAAGGAAAAGGTGAAGTAACATATTATGAGGAAACTTTAGTATTCCAAGTACATAAAGAGTACTGTATTTATTTTTCCTGTGTCTATATTTTCTCTTTTTGTGTTGGAAAGGAAATTCTAAAATATTTGATAGATGTTTTGCCATTAATGCCAGAAAACTTGGGGCGGTCAATTTGTTTAATTAGTAGAAAAAGCAATATGAATCAGTCTATTGATGCTAGCCTTTATAATTTTTATGATACATAATTAATTTACATATTTACAACATAACTGATTTAATATTTTGAATCCTATTTTTGTTTTAACCTTTTATTAGGGAGAGGTGACTTTTTAAAGCCTGGGTAGTTTGAAACTTGGCGACACACCTTTAGATTTTTAATTGTGTAAGCAAATATTATTTCAATATTAAACAGCTTGCAAGTATCAAATGGCTCATTGTGATTTACTTATTTTTACAGATTTTCCCCTTCAGATCTAATGATTACATTAAGGCCCCTTTCTTTGGAAAGAATGTATTATAAATCAGAGAGCGTAGAGGCTCAAAGATTGACATTCTGAGCGCTGACACTGCTTGCTCAGGCTAAACACACCCAACTCTTAGACATTCTTAAATGTTCAAGGGAAATTATGGAAATTCCCAGAGGGTGTTTTTTGTGTTTTTTTTAATGAGAAGCCACGTTTTTTTTAGCTTGAGGTTTATAGCAATTAATTCAGGGAGATAGGAGCTTCTGAGAGAGAGGAACCTACCCAAAAGAGCAGCTCCTTGCAATTGAGGGGGGAAAGGAGCTCAGGTGAGCCAGAGTCGGTGAGAGGGCGCTATTTCACCGACCCAGGTAAACACGTGTGGACCAACAGGACCGCGGGCTTGACAAAGGTCAGACTCCCTGAAACCGCCCGCCAGTCTTTCGGCGAGCAGGACTATGTAGAAGACAAACATCCCTTGATCGGGTTCCAGGCGCTCGAGTTCACCTAACAAGACAGAGGAGCCCGTGGGTCGGGTACCCGCATCTCCGCTATCCTTTTCGGCAGGATACTCTCTGCCCAGTGAATCAGAGCAGCCACCCCCACCCCCGCGCCACCCCCCGGCCCCGCGAAGAGCCCCGCTTGTCCCTCGCATCTATGAGCGACAGCAGCCAAAGCAGGAGCGCGCTGCAGCAGTCCTGGAATAGCAGCGGGTGCTCTGTAGCGAGGGTCGCAGAGTAGGAGCGGGGAGGGGGGACAGGCTCCGTCGTGGGTGGAAGGGCCGTGCGCTCCGGTCCCTTCTCCGATTCCAAGGTGAGTCTCCATCCTGGCGCGGGTTTCTGGGACGGGAGCCAGGTGTCCCCAGCTGTTCCCAAACACCGAGAAACGCGGGCTCGACCTGAAGTTTGAAATGTTCCTCCTCCTAAGCAAAAGCTCTCCTCCTAGCTGATGCTTCCCGCTAAATCTTCCCAGGGAAGTGCAGGAGAAGACCCCCGCAGCGTCCCGAGCTTCCCGCCGAGCTAAGGGACCCGCAACTTCCCAGGCCCAGGGCCAGCGTCCCGGCCCCCATCCTCCCCGCTCCCCGGCGCCTCCTCGCTGTCCGGCCTCGTGGTCTCGGCCTGCGCCCCCGGGGCTTCGGCTGTGGCTGCGCTGGGCGGCCCTTGCGCCCTTCAGGACCTCGGCCCTGGGAGGAAACAGCGGGGCCTCCCACGCCCTCGGCCAGCCCGGGACCGCGAGGCCCGGCCCGCGTGGGGGAGGCGGGGGTGGCCGAGTCCCCGCCCGCCAGCCCGCCCGCCGCGCGCGTTCCTCGGGCGCCACCTCTGTGCAGCCCGCTCACTGCGCGCAGGTCCCGGAGCGTGTGAACTTCCTCCTCTCGCCCGCCAACCTGCGCCCCCGCGCGCCTCCGCCGGGACTGCCGCCCGCCCGCGCCCTTGCCACCGCCCGCCGCCACCTGGCCCGCCGGCCGGCGACACGCGCGCCCCGACCCTGTTCCCGGGGCGTGTGGAGTCAGCTTTCCGGAAGCAGCCAGCCCACCAGAGGAGGTAGACGCGCGGCTATGCATATATATGTGGGTCTCGCTGCAAGTGGCTGTGGACGCGGAGGGCCCGGCTCACCCCGAAGCGAACCGCGGGGGGAACTTGCTGAAGCGGAGGCGAGCGCCGGCCGCGCACCCAGGCTCGGTGGCCAGATGAATTAGACATTGCTATGGGAGACGTGTAAACACTCTGCTCACCACCGTGCATGTATAAAACCGTCTCGTGCTCGCTATTATTTCAGGGGAAACGCCTCTGACTTATTTTTCCCTTTGGGTCCCTTTTTGCCTGTGTGGTTTAGGAGCGGCGCAGTTGGAGTAGCTGATTCCTGAGTAAGTAGGAGATGAGAGGCTCCAGAGGAACTTTTCTTCTCTCCTCTTTCTTTTTCTTTCTTTCCAACTTGGGAGAGGCCCTGAAGATGGAGAAGCTGTCCGAGCCCAGGCTGCAGAAGGGCGAGGGCGCGGGGCGGTGGGCAGCCCAGGCTCATGCCAAGCCCCTTCCTCCCGTCCAGGTCCGGGCGAGCCAGCGAGACGATGCTACGGAGGCTGGTCCAGCAGTGGAGCGTCGCTGCGTTCCTGCTCAGCTGCTCGGTGCCCTCCTGCGGGCGCTCGGTGGAGGGGCTCGGCCGCCGGCTGTAAGTGCCCCATCCTCTGGTCGGGCTCCGGGCTGGGGAGACTGGGAGACGCGGCCAGGCTGGGGCGCTGCCGAGGGCTTCCCGCGGTCACCAGGAGCCTTGCTCTGGCTAGAGAGCGGGGTTCATGGCTACCTTCGAGGGGCTGAACCGGTCCTCCAACCGGGAGGGAGACCTGGCCGAATCCCTGGGACAAACAGGCAAGAGACAGTCTTGCCATGCAGTTCTCCAGGGAGTTACACAAGCTCCTCTGGGGCTAGATCCCAGCACCTGGGAAGTTCTGTAACTCAGAGGAAGCCCAGGGGCTGGAGGATGCAGGTCTGCGCACTACCATACACACTGTATTCGGGAGGCAGTATGTGAAAAGCAAAAACTTTACATTGTTTTATTGTGAGTGACATAATTTTAAGCCTATAAAATAAGACCATATTACATAATGAAGGCATATTATATAAGAAAGTAAGAACGACTGTCCAGAGGCATGCTTCCAAGGGTTAGTAGCATTGATAACGTTCAGGAAGGCTATAGTGCTTAGTTCCAAAACGAACCTTAGGTACGGAAACTTTTTCTTGGAAGTATTACTAACAGTTCTTTAATCTGAAGTCAAATATTTGCATTGTAGACTGAAAACTTGTATTTTGGCATTCTCTTGTGGTGATCCTTTTAAGGACAGTTTTGGCTTAGAAATAAGGATACATCTTAGCAACCCAGAGAAAGAACACTATGGTGTGTGATTGGAAAATGGTGACAGTGGCAGAGCAATACTGTCATAATCTGGTGGGCCTGGCGGTTCATGAGTGTGTGTAATACCATCCTTGGGCAGTGTTGAGGCTGCAAAGTCAAAGTTCAAGATGGGAAAAACATAAAGTTTAAGAACTGAGTACAGTTTGACTCTAGAGAAGAAATTAAAGAGAACTTTTACACTTAACAATAAAAATAGCAGTATCTAATATCTACAGTCAGGTTCATGGGGCTTCCTTGTAAATTCCCAAGGGTATACAAAAAGCCAACTGTTTTACATGTGCCCTTGGTCTATTATTATTAGAGCAGGAAATCCTTAAATGAAATTACATTAGACATGTCTGAACCTTGGCACCAAAATGAAAATCTATTATGAATCTCCTAAGGCAAATTGTGTAGAACATTGTGCTGAAGATAAAGCTCCATTGTATTCTTCAAATCAATGTTTTACTGATGTATTTCTGAAAATTATCTTCAGACTTTTTGCTCGTTTTGAGACTTGTATTAAATTCAATTATCTAACATCCAACTATAAATATAAAGGAAGACTGAAATTTTTAAAGTGCACATACATACTGTGTTTATTTGGCTAAGAAATACTGTCTTGAAACAGGGCCCTTTTTAAAAAAGTTGCTTCAGGAATACCTGTTTTCTCTTTTGAGCAGCAGTGAGTGAGCCATGATTAAGTCCATAATCATAGCATTAAAATAGTGTTAAGTTGTCCTAGTGGCTATTTTTAACTCTTTCTTTGTTGCACCTTGCAAAATACACATCAGAAACCATTTAGCAGCCAGAGACTCTGTTGTAGTTTTGTTTCTGGGTGAAATATAATATTGTAGTTAAACACTCACACTCAGCAGATGGTTATAGAAGTACCACAAAACATTTCGTAGTTGATGGTTAATTGGTCATCACATTACAACCGTGGTTTTTCATGAAGGCTGAAATCATCAGTAAATAAAGATGTTTCATCAAATTATTACAGCCAAGTGAAGTTAAAAAAACCAAGTCATTATTTTTGCATTGCTGCCAAGGAACAGTAAATGTTGTGTGCTAGACAAAACATTAGTCTATAATTACACAAAATCAGGCTAGCTTCTTGAAAGAAATTTTACCATATAATCAAATCATATTACTTCTTGATTTTCACACCAAGCATTAGGGAAACTACTTAAGAAGTATATATTGTTTTAAACTAGGAGTTAACTTTTAAGAGAGAAAAAGTTACTATAACAAGACTTTCTAAACCGTGCAAAGGAGCCAATTACAAGTTATGATCTTTTGGCCCTGCTAGTCTTCAAGATTGATTTTTATTATTAGTGTATATTATTTATACAGAATAATGAGTCTCATTGTGGCATATTCATGAAAGCAGAGTCCACAAGACCAATTAATGGGGCGAGAGCACAATCAAGCTGAAAACTGGACAGTGGGCTCTGCGGATGTTCTTGTGTGGATGAACACGGCTTGGCAGGTGGCTACATCTGGATTCCTTTAGAGAGTGAGCCCAAGAAGGTTGAGAAGCACAGGTTGAGAGCATCACTGGCTAATTTGCTTGGGAACCAGACTAGGTCTATTCCACTTAATGAAAAGAATAACTTTCAGCTGAGTCATAGGGGTTGGCAGGGACTTCTGGTGAGTCACCTTAACTCTGACACCCTAACCCTGTCTCCTCAATGTACCACAGAACTTTACTTCTCAAACTCAGAGTCCCTCCATAGTACCCTCTCATCAGCACAAGCATCCTGCTTCTTCCTGTGCTGAAATGAATTTCCATTACTATTTATTCCCTCTGTTTCTTGATAGTACCTTAGCAATTTAAACTTTTTCCCTGAAAACTCCCTTGAAAGTGATTCTTCTTCAAAGAACAACTATGTTTTGACTAAATTTAGAGCTATCCATGTTAAGCATTTTCTCCATATTTTTGCTTTCTTTTTTTTACAAAACCAAAGATCATAAAGCATAACATAGTTGTTTTTCTGTCAGAACCTAATAAATGTGATGTCCATCATTATGCTATATAATGTTTACAGACATATTGAGTAACAGGCTCTTATTGATGCCATATTTACTGTTTCAGAGTAGCTAAATTCCAAAACCTCTGCAATTTGAATTTTCTACTTAGCCCTAGGTATATCTAGATTGTACATGCCAGTTGTGTATCCTTGTGTCAGTTTATGTCTTATTTTGCAAATAAAGAGAACATTTTATGGACCTTATTCCCTGTTGATAATAAAGATGTCATTGTTTTCCTGACCCTCTAGTGCAATTTTTCAATCAGAGATTTGTACTTTTCCATATTTTAAAGGCAGAAGTCTCTGAAACACTAAATAACTTGTCTAATAGCATTTTCAGATTTAGCATTTAATAAGATTTGTGTTTCCTAATATATAACAATTTTCTCTAAAAGTTAGCTGGAAAGAGAGGTACTATTTTAAACTGGACAGAATTGTAGGCTTTTTGCAAAATAAAGGATAAAATGATCACTGCATCTCCCTTGAGAAACGTCCTGGGAAAGGGGGTTCTTGAGCTGGAAAGGCAGGGTGACTCACAGTGGGCAAGCTGGCCCAGATGACAGACATCTGTGCCAGTCAGAGGGGCATGAGCAATGGTGGCTGGATTTAAGCAGGCCAACCATTAGAAGTTTGGCTTCGGGTAAAGCAAGAATGGGTGGTATAGTAGATGTGGAGGGCAATACACAGTGAGGATGTCAGCAAAGAGTTGAGAAAGAAATGAAAGCCCCCAATACTATCGGCACTGGTTCAGAATTTCTTTTCCACATGATATTTTGGTAAAAATATGTATTAAACACAGTGCTTATGAAATATGCAATTATATCAGTCCTATTTTTTTAAATGTTGTAAGAGGATACATTGTACCCAAACCTCAAATTTGTAGATTATTAAAAGTTTCCAGAGTACTAATGATTGCCACAGACTAAGTGAAGTTTAATCTAGTCACATGTTATACCTTAAAAAGGGAGATGGACTGTTGCATGCCTCATTTAAGCCAGGCTCCTGTTAAATTCCTTTCCATTAAGTCATGTCTTTTCAGTACAAGCTCCATGGCTTAAAGTCAGTCTACACACAAAAATCCTAGAAGGAAGCTGGAATTCTGGCTGTCAGGGCCAGAGAAATGACAACTGTATTTTCATCTCTTGCTTTCCTCATTGACTTATTCCCCCCATGATAAGCCAAACTCTAGGAATGCTAGTTCCTTATTTTGGTGATGAACACAGACTTGGGAGCCCTTGGTCTTTAAGGAAACTGCTAAATTTCTTTCTCATCTGACCCCTGTCATAGAGGCTTATTGCCCTATGCCCTGCCCTTCTTGTTTCCTCAGCACAGGCTTTGGTTTCAGCTTCAGCAGGAGAAAAGGCTGGGGACACTAGAAAGGTGGTCTTGCTTTTAGAATCAGAAGGTCTCATGTTTAGAGCTCCAGGTCTGCCAGTTCTCATGGGAACTGTGGCAGATCCTTCAGTCTGTACCTCATCTTTTCCCATCTGTAGATGATGATAATGATACTGTTTATTATGCTCACACTTCTCTGAGGAGTTGGAAGAGTCCCACAAAGGTAATGAGGGCCCTAGGCACCACTGTGCCACTGTGTTAGGAAAATAAGAATTTATGAGATACACCCCTGTGAAATGCCCTCAGATGCTTGCCAAGATTAGCCCATTTGGAGGACTATTCCAGTGTTAGAAATTGGAGTTGACATAGGCATGATGTGACTGATGAGTGGACATAATTCTTAAAGTACAGTTAACAGTGTGCACAGAAAGTAATAAAGGAAAACATGAACAGACTTCTAAGCAAGTCAGGAAAGCATCTAAAAGGATGGATAATCAGTTGATTCTTTTTCACTTTATTTTTATTAGAGAATTACTTAAATAGAAAAAGAACTTTATACTTCTTCCTAGAGACATTTTAAGAGAAAAAGAGCAAGTAGAAAAGTGAGCTTTTGAACACTAAGAATGATACCCTCTGAAATTTTAAATTAGAAAAAAAAAACTTGAAGCACAGAAGAAATAGAATGATCTCACATAAACACACACATAAGGGGACCACCTACTGCCGCTTTATGAAAAAATTATGTCTTTCCCCTTCTCTGTGGCATTTGGCCTTCAAATATAGGCTCCCGTACCCAGTCATCTACAATGTTAAAATTCAGCCCAGCAGTGAGATGTTTCCTAGACAGACTTCATTGCTCACAGAGTGCTTCTGCCTTTGTTGGCTTTTAGTTTTGCAGCATGCTTTTCTTTGGGAGTCAGTATTATTATTTTCTTAGTGGAGCAGCAGTGTGTGTGTGTGTGTGTGTGTGTGTGTGTGTGTGTGTGTGTACATGCGTGCACACAGGTGGGCTTGAAGAGTACTCACTGAAGGCAGCTGCCTTTTTATTTCCCAGATAGGAATCTGGATTCATTTCCCAACAGAACTCTGAAGAGACGCCCAAGGGCTTCTCTCCATTCTTGAGCATTACTGAGTACAGTAATAGCATTTCACATTGGGAAGCAGCATAAACACCACCTGTTCTGAGCTTTACTATTAAACATATGATGCCCAGAGTAGAAATGCTGTTCTCACCAAGGTCGGGGAGCTGGTGAGTGGCCCTGGGCCCAGCCGCAGCCTCTCACCCCTGGCTCTTGCTCTCCCATCTTCTTCTGTCCCTGCTCCCTGGCTGTGGCATACAGAGGACCCACTAGTGGACTAAGGCTTTGTACCTGGTCAGGAGCTGTCATCTGACAGTCGTCCTCACCTTCTGGTTTCTCTGGCAGCAAAAGGGCAGTGTCTGAGCACCAGCTGCTCCATGACAAGGGCAAGTCTTTCCAAGACCTGCGCCGCCGATACTTCCTGCACCACCTCATCGCTGAGATCCACACGGCCGAGATCAGAGCTACCTCCGAAGTTTCCCCCAACTCCAAGCCCGCGCCCAACACCAAGAACCACCCAATGCGATTTGGGTCTGACGATGAGGGCAGGTACCTAACTCAAGAAACCAACAAGGTGGAGACCTACAAAGAGCAGCCCCTCAAGACGCCTGGGAAGAAAAAGAAAGGGAAACCAGGCAAGCGCAAGGAGCAGGAGAAGAAGAAGCGGAGAACACGGTCCGCCTGGCCCATTTCGCAGGCCGTGGGCAGTGGACGCAGCATGGACCGCCCAGCCCAGATGCCCGGCACGCCAGAGCCCATGTCACGGTAACCGCTTCCCTGTCCCTACACACCTAGATGCTCCCCTCAGGTCTCTCCAACAGGGGCTGCATCCCTCAACAGCTCACACACCAAGCTAGACCAGGTGCTGCCTGCCTTAAGCGGTGTCCAGCATCCTGCCAGGCTGTACATAGGCAGCCTGCTCTGTCATCCACCACCACCTCACCACGTCTTCAGAAGCTAGTGAACCACTTCATCACTTCCTGGAAAGTGTATTTATTCCCCTACTTTCACATCTTGACAAACTTGATAGTCTTTTTTAAAATATTTTTTAAAGTCATTTCATGTTTTACTCTTTTTTTAATTTCACTTGAAAGAAGAACATAGAAGGTTTTGATATTATCTACAAACCCTACAGAACAATGTCTTACCACAAACAATTATGAGTTATTCACAATTTATTTAATCAAGTGTATTTAATTAAATTTTTAATTGGTTTTAATTTAAAGAAATTAAGTTATTTTTATACACATGCTTTATTTGTTTAAATTTAACTCTGGTTTCTACCAGTTCATGAAAAGGAAATGGTTTCTGAAAAAATTTTAAGCCTTGGCTTGAGAAGATTTAAATTTTTCTCATGTATCTACTTGTCCACTAGCAAGTTGATGTAATTTTTCCAGGAGAATACAGTAGGAATAATAAGACTCCACACTTATGTGGTTTGTTATCCTTAGCTTACATACATATCAACTGAAGTCAAACTTCAGTTCAGGTTTGGGGTTCGAACTTACAGAAGTTTATAACCTTTGGTAAGTGACTTAGGTGAAGACTTTCATTTTCTGTGAAATGAAGATGATAACTGTACCAACTTCATAGAGTTGAGGGTTAAATGAGATTAAATGTGTTAAATTCCCTCAGAAACATTCAGTAAAATGCAACGTATTTTTGTGCGGGTACTTTTAGACCTAGTTCTGATTACATATATATATATTTAGACCATATATACACATATATAAGGGTATAAATTATCTACATACATACATATGGACTGTATTTTTGTGAGGCAAAAAAGAGGCAAATGTTAATTCCATATTATAAAATGAAAAACTGAAGCATTCCAAAATGAAGACCTGAGTTAGTCCTCGGGAGAGACTACCATCAGAACTGGGTTTATTCCTCTTCTCTGACACTTAAATCAGTGTTCTGTAGGCTCTGCTTCTTTATCCACACATTTCCACTAATTTATAGGACCTTTTTTTTCCTGTTTTTATTTTATTTCATTTACTTATTTTTTTTACTTTTTAATACAACACTTGAAAAAAAGAAAAACGACATAAGAACACATCAAATACAACTAATCTCATTATTTTAAGGGTGTCCTGTTACTTCAGTTCTTTGACACTGGTACACATAGGGTTACAGAGTGATGTTTCAAAGTGGAGTTTGAACCTATTAACTGACATTTCTCTCTTTAAGTTCACAAATCCATTATTAAATACCATATACATTAGAAATTACGTTGGATCCATAGTACAATTTCAGCAATCAATGGGAAATGGCACTAGAGAAATCTGTGACACAGTGAATGACCTATTCGGCAAATATCCATAGGGCATAACAAACCCCACAGTCCTGATTCACTGCACATATTCAGCATATTTTAAGATAGGGCCTTCACTGTAGATATTTATAATTAATGTGAGGACCCTGCTTTACTCCCAAAACCTATTTTTATGTATTGTACATATGGATGATTTTTGAAAGTCTAAAGGATTTTTATGAGGATTGCTCATTTAAAATTTGCAGTGCTCTTCAAGTATCCAAAGAATTAATGAAAATCAATACTTGTCAATTCTTAGGCCCAACGTACCCCTAAGTTAAAGTATATATGGTGAAAATTAGGCAGTTGCCTAATCAAATCCAGACCCAGCACTGGAAGAAATAGATGTCTCTGCTTTTTCTTTTGCTTCCCTGTTTGTGAGGAACATTCATGAAAAAAAAGTTTGGCAGCCAGATGTTGGCCCTCTCCCAACTCAACCCAACAGAGGTGCAAGAGAGTGCGGAAGTTTAAGAGTGTGTTGATGAGAATGTTTTGGGCCATGCAAATTTTTGTAATCCAAATAAAACCTTCAGAATAACTATTTTAAAATTTTATAAGTGACCAATTTTTATTAATGTCGTCTCTGTAATCCTTTGCATTATAGTATGAACCTCTGAGAGATTTGATGATGTGACAAGCATAAGTTTTATTATTCTATACATACAATATTTTAGAGACAAAATTGGCTGCTTCCTCTCATATGAACTTTCAGGAAGAAATATATAACTTTAAATTTTAGAGATTACATTTTAAAGTTTTGATGTTGTAGATGAGATATCCAGGTACAGTGAGACTCATTTATTGAAATCATATCATTTGGCTTGATAAATATTGATTATGAAAAATATTAAAAGCTTTTTGGTAGTCAAAAGAGCTAAAGTAGTATCACACATATAATCATACATAAATATTTTTAGGTCATGTTATATGTTTTACTTGGCTTTTCCATATGTGCCTTTGTTAAAAGAGAATTCAAAAGGAAAGATAACAAACTGTCCAGACAGGGTAAAAAGTAAGTAAATGATGCTTTTACTTATTTATTTTTCTTTCTTTTTTTGAGAAAATAATCCTCAAAATATTTTTCTTTTCCTTCTTGGTATTCTCAAACTCAACTCACTAAATATCATTTAGTACAAACACATTTTAAAATTAGTACAGTACACAAATTATTAAGTTTTGAAGTTATCCTTTTTACTTTATTCATAACATCCATCCACACCCACCTACTAGTCAAAATATTAATTTTAAACTTTTTGTTTTAGCATTCCAACCAAAACCATTGGTAAACAGACCAATTCCTTATGTGAGAATATCCTAAATGCTCAAATTGCTTTTCTTTTTTTAAACTGAACATAAAACTTCAAAAATATCAAGATGCTGAGTATAGTGATGCATACCTGTTCTTACCTACTCAGAAGACTGAGGCAGGTGCCAACCTAGGCAACTTAACAAGACTCTGGGTCAAAATTTAAACATTTTAAAAGGAGCTGAGAACGTTGCTCAGAGATAGAAAAATTACTTAGCATGTATGAGACCCTGAGTTTCATCTCCAGCACCATAAAAGGAAGAAAAGAAGAAAGGAGGAGCAGGAGGGAGGAAGTGAAGGAGGGAAGAAGGAAGGAAAGAAGGAAGGAAGGAAGGAAAGAAGGAAGGAAGGAAGGATAGATTTGCTTTTGATAGGTCTCATACCCATACATGTCTGCCATATAAAACTCTGCCCACAATGCTAGCTGTGAATTCAGTGACACAGCCAATCAAACCCCTTTCTATAGCTGTTTCCTTAGAAATGGGTGAGAATTCACTGAAGTAGACTACCCAAAGAGAGAAGAAAGGGAAAGACAAAACTCTGCTAACCCATCTTAAAAACTGTCATTATAGTATTTAAGTAAGTTAGAAAAGGTGTCTGTCCCATTGGTAACTTCATCTAATAGTAAAACAGACATAATGATACGAAATATTTCTGTCTTGTACTTATAAATCAATTTATTGTTAGTATTCTCACATTTAAAGTATGCTTTCCTAATTTCTTTTTTTTTTTTTTTTGTACCAGGGATTGAACTCTGGTCCTTGTGCTTATGAGGCAGGTGGTGGAACCACTGAGCTAAATCCCCAGCTGTTTTCCTAATTTCTAAATGCAAGATCCATTCAGATCACCAAGAGAGCGAGAGACAAACAACTCTTAGTTTTGTCTTTGAAAATTAAAATCCAGTAACAGTTTCATTCATTAGTGCTTAAGGACAGTCAAAAAAATGACAGATCTCATCATATCATCAAATGAACATGCTCTGTTTAGCTACATATCCTTCCATCCTTCACTCAAAGTCCTACACTTTCACTACCTTGCCCCATCTGTTATGTCAGCAAGAGATTGTGCGAATGAATGTGCGGATAAAATAAACAAACTTGATCGCCTCAGTCAAGCATAATGGGAAATGGTCTAAGCAAGGTGTACTGTGGACGGATGTCCCAACCTAGCAGTATGCCAAATTGTCAAATTCATCTCTTCCCAAACTTACCAGCTGAGAGCTTTGGGAAATTTTCACAGGATCTTTTGTTCTTCCGATGCAGAAATGTTGCCCTTTCTTCTTTCTGCATCATATTGGTCATTTCGTTGGTTTAAAGACCCAACCTGGGGTGGAGGTTCAGGAAAGAAAGGCTCTTGTCTCTAATGTGAAGAGATTTGTGAGAAGTCTCCTGGATCTCTTCCAATTGTGATTTTGTGTTTCTGAATTTATATCTCTTATTTTATATATTCCTATTTGTAAGCAAATTAACCTGTTTTTCCTCTTGTTTCCCTTTCTTGTATTTGCAGGAGGCATTGAAATTTTCAGCAGAGACCTTCCAAGGACATATTACAGGATTTTGTAATAGTAAACATATAGAAAGTATTAGAAATATTTATTGTCTGTAAATACTGTAAATGCATTGGAATAAAACTGTCTCCCTCATTGCTCTATGAAACTGCACATTGGTCATTGTGAATATTTTTTTCTGTTTTGCCAAGGCTAATCCAATTATTATCACATTTACAATAATTTATTTTGTCAACTGATGTATTTATTTTGTAAATGTATCTTGGTGCTGCTGAATTTCTATATTTTTTGTAACATAACGCACTTTAGATATACATAGCAAGTATGTTGATAAATGACACAATAAAGTGTCTGTTTTGTGGTTAATTTTAATGAATGCCTAAATATAATTATCCAAACTGATTTTCTTCTGTGCATGTAAAAAATAGCATTATTAAATATGTAAAGGCTGTCTAATAAAATATAATCTATATCATGATGCAGAAGGTAAATTATATCCTTTAAAATTTCAAGTAGAAGGAGCATGAGGCAGTTGTTTTGCTTTTACATCTGTAATTTGAATAAGTTTATCTAGACATATTCACATTAGTTTTTAGTTAAAAACCACTTAAAATGTATTTTAACCAATATTTTAGTTGAGGTCAACAGAGTAGCTGAACTACCTAGACATCATTTTATAAAATGTTTAATTTGACTTGAAGATGGGAAGGACAATGAAAGAAACAGTCCAGAGAGTTGGAGAGAGCTAAAAGAAAGGCAGAGAAGCAGGTCAGGGATTGAAGGCTGGATAATTTCAACCAAGATATCGTCTGAGAGATATTGCTCTTTCAGAGAAGAACAATAAGAAGCATGAGAGTGCTACTTGGGGATTCTGCCTGCTGTGGCTGACCAGAAAAAGAGACGGGAAATAGGTGACAGCTCAAAAAGCCCTCAGAAGTGAGGATTGCCTTGCTGCGATGTCACAGGTCCCTGTCCTCTGGTTGCAAACAGCATGAGTACAGTGCTGTGTGGAGTCCCTTGCCCAGTGTGAACAGCACTCTAGTTGTTCTACCTCTATGTCTAGGAGCAATCACAAACACATTTCCTTCCAGGGTAATTGTTTCCTATAACTGTCTAAAGCTTAGGACACATCAGGAAAAAGAACAGAACAACAACAAAAAAACAATGTATGAATCAAGCATGTGCATGTTTAAGAAGATTCTATTATGCCCAATTTCCTGATCAATAACTATTAGATGTTCCCAGATGTGCAAGAAGTAAAATCTTTAATTCTTCTTTCCATCCCCTTCCCTCCCCCTCCTTCCCCCTTCCCTTCCCTCCATCTCTTCATCCCCTTCCCATTTGAGAGAGATCCAGCTCCCTACTCCCTATTATCTAACTTTTATTTTACTCTGTATTTATAATTTGCATTTCTCCTATAAGAGAAATCAGTATGGAGATTTCTCAGTAAACTAAAACTAGAAATTCCATTTGACCCAGCTATTCCCCTTCTAGGTGTCTCCCTGAAAGAGTTAAAGATGTCATATTACAGTAATACATGCGTACCCATGTTTATAGCTGCACAATTCAAAATAGCTACATCTTGGAATCAGCCTAGATGTCCATCAACAGATGAATGGATAAAGAAAATGTGATATTTACATAGAGTGGAGCACTACAGTGTAATAAAGATAAACCAGAGGCATTCGTAGGAAAATTGATGCACCTTGAGACCATAATGTTAAATGAAATAAGTCAGGCACACAAGGATTATGTTTTTGAGAAGAATATTCTGAGATTGAACTTATTCATATTATCATTTGAGTTCCATTAAATTCAAAATAAGATACACCTTACCATATTGGTAAGAATTTTAAACCTAAATTATTAGGTAAGTTATAGAATTATGCTTAACTTTACTTTATACATTTATTGGACATGGTTTTTGCACCTAAGGAATACTCAGGTTTAAGGCTGATACACTGAACATGTAGAAAACAAATAGTTTGAAATGCATAAGGAACATATATGCAATCATATATGCAAAACACCATCTGCAGCTCTTAAGGCTTAAGTAAGAGTACACCAAATCTTCAGGAGTTGTTCACATGGAAAATATATTTTTTTATAGTTTTGGATGTGGGATTTTATTTTTTATTGGTACATTTTAGATATACATAATGATAACATTCATCAAAAGGAATTTGTACCTGTGCGTGATGTGTCTTGCTTCTTTTTTTCCCATTCAGCTCCTCTCCTTTCAAGTCCTCTTCCACTACTTATTTACAAAATATTTGTTTCCATTTTTTTCTTCTATTCTTTTTTCTTGTCCTTTCTTTCCTTTTCTCCTCCCCCTCCCTTGTTCCCCCTTCCATTTGAACATTTTCTTCCCATTTCCCAATATCTATTATACATTTTGGTGTTTATTTCCACTTTCGATTTCTCACACCAGAGAATGTGGTATTTAAACATGTAACCGATTTATTTCACTTAAAAGTATGGTCTCAAGATGCATCCATTTACCTAGAAATGTCTCAAGTGAATCCTTCTTTATGGCAGAGTAGTCCTCCATTGTGTTAAAAAAAAAAAAAACCCACATCTTTATCCATTCATCCATTTGGCATTCGAGGTGTTTCCAAGATTTAGGTATTGTAAACTGCTGCTATAAATTGTGTGTGCATATATCACTGTGGTGATATATCACTGTGCTTTTAATTCTTTCAGGAAGATACAAGGAAGGGGAATAGCTGGGTTGAATGGAACCTCTAGTTTTAGTTTTTTGAGGAATCTCCACACTGATTTCCACAGTGGTTGCACCAGTATACGCTTCCACCACTGGTAGAGTAGGGTTCCTTTTCCCCCACAGCCCTGCTAGCATTTGTTATTGGTTGACTTTTTTTTTTGCATTTCAATTGAAATTTTTATTGAAAGGTATATCTCTTAGTACCAAACACAATGGTAGTTAGTTAGGTTACCTCTGCCAATTCAAAATTAATACTGATTTTTCAAAATATTGAAGTATATCAGCCTTATGGTAAAACTGAAGTTATCCACAAAACATGGTTTACACAAAGTTAAAGGTAGAATATGCTGTGATTCTTTGGTTTATTTTTCAATGCTTATTTATCTGTAACATGATGTCAAAATTGGTTACATCCATTCTGGATAGACTTAGGCTTCGGGCTACACTAACTGTTTACAACACTAACAATGTATGTACATCTCCTTACATTGATTGGCTCACATGGAGAATTCCAAACACTACCTCAGTAATCTCATAATTATGAATGTGCCTCCTTAGTTTTCTCCTTTCTTTCTTTTTTTTGGTACCAGAAATTGAACTCGGGACCTTGTGCTTGTGAGGCAGGCAATGGAACCACTGAGCTAAATTCCCGGCCTCCTTACTTTTCTTAAGACACATTAAGGAAATTTGTGAAAGTATATTCCTTAAAAAACAAAACTGGAAGCAATGGCAGTTTTATAGAAACAGTCCATAATAAAACCTGAAGTGCTTTATCTAGCCAGAACTTACGGTAAAGCAAGTTTTCAGAGTGATAATTGATTTTTACTTAGTATGTAATATAATAGAACATATTTTTTAATGGAACTAGATAGACTGAAGAAGTAGATTCTGTACAGAAATTTTTATCCTCAATACAAATGCCACCTGTTTTTTAGAAGAAATATTAAAGATAGCTCAATGAATATGCTAAACTTAGTAGGTCTGTATTTTGGCTTAATACAAAATGTTTTTAAATGTAAATGTAATTCCCATATAGCAATAACATTCTCATCTCTGAGCTATCTATTACTTGCATTATGGGTGACAAGAAACCATTACATTATCTAGAATGTAACCTCTATTATGCCTTTAAAAAGTGCATTGTGAAATGTTGGGTTTGATGTAAATCTCAAAATTTAAAATTTAACATTTAAATTAAGTAGGTTACCATTTTCAAAATCACCTAACTACAATCTATTGATCCAATATAGAAAGTTAAATTAATGTTAGAAATGATGATTCACAGTTCATCTTTTCAGGCTTGTATGAAGTGTTTCATATTTATGCCTTTAGCTTTATAGACGAATTCAAATCTAAACAATCCTACTGCAGCATTATATTAATTAGGCAGTTTTCCAAAATGGAGAACATCATACTAATCAAGTTATGATGTTTTGAGGGTTCATAAATTGAATCCATTATAACATTATGGAATCCATAGTTTAGGGTTGTGGGGAAAGGCTTCAAAGACATTTTTTTGTTGCTACAATAATACTATTTGTGTAAAGAACAAAAACCCCCAATTTATCAAAAGTTTATCTAAATAATACTAGCTGTTAAAAATAAATTTTTATGCCTAAGTTTTATAATCATATGTAGATGTGTTAAATGTTAACATTTAGTTTTGAGTAGGAAAAGATAAATCATTACTGTAAGTTAATAAATTTAGATGGTAAGAACATATAGTGTACGTGCAGTGACTGAATTTATATTTTTATGAATATAGTTACCTTCTATTATTCCAATTGCAGTAGCAGTATGTTGAGACATACTGGCAATTTTCAGAAACCCAAAAGAGATCATCTGATTACTTTTTTTTAAGGTGTAACATTCAAGTTCATAATGATTCTGCTTATAAGCTAACAGTCTCAAATTAGTTCATATATGGATCAAACTTTTGGTCCTATTATAATTTTAAATGAGCTAGAGCTTAGGGCTACATTCTTCAGCAGTACTTTAAAAATTCAGGTTGTTAAAGAGGATGTCTTTTTCTAAGCTGCTAATTTAATGAAATTATATATATGACTGGAAACTCCTAAGGGTGTGGTTTTTCCTTTTTTTTTTTTTTGAGACAGGGTCTCGCTATGTGATTTATGCTGACCTTGAACTCACTATGTAGCCCAGGCTGGCCTCAAACTCATGGTGATCCTCCTGCCTCAGCCTCCCAAGTGCTAGGATTACAGGCATGCACTACCACGCCCAGCCCTTGGGGTATTGTACCTTATATATAGCAAATGACTTCAAATATTAGCTGACTAGATTGGTGATACCAGTTTTTCCCTTTTGCTATTCCAAGTCCAGTTGGTTCATTGTGAAGATAATATTTCACTACTTCAAATGAAGAAAATTATACAATTTCCTCTATACAGAGAATAACAACCAAATTTACCAATTAAGAAATTGTTTCAGGTATTGTTGGCAAGTGAGTTATTCTATAGTAACGATGCTTCAGTTGCTGTGCAGTACACCCAGAAACAATTCACTTCAACTTTTGAACATTCAGTTTGGAACACTTGTTTGATGAATATTCAATTAAACACTTGGATACAAGCTCTTGCCAGAAGGTCAGATCTCTGCCATTTATCTTGAAATGTTTCTGAAGACATTCTACTCCTTCTGTTATCTCTACACACTTCTTTGCTTGGATCTCCAATGCAATGATAGGTAAGGTCAACACAGAAGGCTTTGCTTTAGAAAATACAATCCTGCAGTGACATGCCTTTAGTTGAGCTTCTAGTCTTTCAAAATTTAGGCTATTTTTCCTTTCAAATGGCAAGCTCTCTTGAATGAGTGAATAATACAGTTGTAGAAATTGAAAGGCAGTGGTAGCTTTGACTTTCCAACACAATTTCTCCAATACAATCTTTCCCATTCACATCAAATCTGAAACTGTGAACCGATACTGGCTTATTCAGATCAAGTCAGTTGGGACATTTCTTTCCTCTTCTGTTGATTTTACAGCCAAATAAAAGCAGCTTGATCCAACACACCCAAAGTGTTTGGGCTGTACCTTCATTTTAGATAGGAATCTGTCCAGTAAATTCACAGCTAGAGAAAATGTCTCCATATCAAAGCCAAAGAGCTGAGTTAGACTAAGAAGATCTTTCACTTCAAAGTCCCTCAGTCTGGCAGTCATTCTAAGGCCATTATCATGTGCAGATTCAATTAGTCTCAAGCCACAGACCTTTGGCTAACATCTAGCCTCCCATTCCCACAGGGTATTCAGCTGGTGTAGCAGTTTCTGGGAGTCAGTTGTTGTCAGTACATCTCTCATCTTGGTAAAGACTGCAGCTCCTCAGCACGATCACCCTCCCTGAGCCTGCTCCTATCTCACCCCTGATATCCAATATGAGAGGCCTAGGATGTAAAGATACTCAAGGGCAGGAGGGGAGAGGTCCAGGGAGGGAGAACTGTCTTGAGTGGAGGTCTCTGCAGAGCCACTGAGACTACACCACCCTCCTCCTGGTCGGACCTCAGCCAGTTGACGTATTGATCATAGCCATTCTTTCTGGAGTGATATAGAATCTCAGCACTGTTTTAATTTGCATCTTTCAAATGACCAGTGATGTTAAATATTTTTTTCCTATCTTTATTTGATGTTTCCACTTCTTCATCTGAGAAGCATCTATTCATTTCAGATGCCCATTTTTGGACTGGGTCTTTAAATTTTGGGGGTCTGATTTTTTGAGTTCTTTATATATTTTAGATATTAGTTCTTTGTCTGAGGAACAGCAGGAAAAAAATTTTTTCCCGCACTGTGGGTTGTCTTTTCACTCTGGTGGTGGTTTCTTTAACTATGCAGAAGGTTTTTAATAAGATGAGATCCTAGTTGTGATTCTTTGCGGTATTTCCTGTATGACTGGGATTTTGTTCATAAAGTCTTTGCCCACACCTGTGTCTTCAAGAGTTCTACCATCAGGTCTTCCAGCAGATTTAGTGTTTCAGTTTTAATATTTAGATATTTGATCCATTTTGACTTTAGTTATGTGAAAGATATGGGTCTAGTTTTAATCTTTGGCATGTAAAAATCCAGTTTTTCCATCACCATTTGTTAAAGAGGCTTTCTTCCAGTGAAAGTGTTTAGCCCCTTTGTCAAAGATAAGGTGGCTGTGTGTGTTTGGAGTTGTTTCTGCATCTTCTAATCTGTTCCTCTGATCCTCGGGTCTGTTTTTTGCCAGTAGCATACTGTTTTTATCACAATAGCTTTGTAGTATAACTTCAACTAGGGAATTGTGATGCCCCCTGCCTTGCTTTTGTTGCCCAGAATTACTTTTGCTATTCTAGGTCTCTTCTGATTCCAAATGAATTTTAGGATTGTTTTCTCCAATTCTGTGATGTATGCTATTGGTATTTTTATTAGGATTGCATTAAATCCGTATAACAGTTTTGGAAGTATGGCCATTTTTACTATATTGGTTCTTCCTCTTTAATCTCCTTTTTCAGAGCACTGTAGTTTTCAATGTAGAGGTCTTTTACTTCCTTCATTAGACTCATTCCCAGATATTTCATTTTTTTGGATGCTATTGCAAAAGGTGTAGCTTCCCTAATTTCTTTCTCAGTGAGTTTGTTATTTGTGTATAGAAATGCTATTGATTTTTAAATACTGACTTTATATCCAGCTACACTACTAAATTTGTTTATTAAATCTAGAGGTTTTAGGCCAGGGATTTAGCTCAGTGGATTCACCAACTGCTGCACAAGGGCAAGGACCCGAGTTCAAGCCCCAGTACCAAAAAAAAAATCTAGAAGTTTTTTGGTGCAGTTATTGGAATCTTCTACATACAGTATCATGTCATCCACAAATAATGATAATTTAACTTCTTCCTTTCCTATTCTTATTCATTTTATTTGTTTCTCTTGTCTAATTGTTCTGGCTAATGTATCCAGAACTATATTGAATAACAGTGGTGATAGTGGAAATCCTTCTCTAGTTCCTGATTTTAGAGTGAAAGCTTTCAGTTTTTGTCCATTTAATATGATGTTGGCTATTGGTTTGTCATAGATGACTTTTATTAGATTGAGATAAAGACTATCTCAATTTTCTGTAAGGTTTTTTTATCATGAATGGGTGTTGGGCTTTGTCCAATGTTTTTTCTCCATCTATTGAGAGGATCATATAGTTTTTGTCTTTGGCTCTGTTAATATGGTGTATTATATTCATTGATTTGCATATGTTGAACCATCCCTGCATCCTACTTGGAATGAATCCTGTTTGGTCAATGTGTATAATCTTCTTGTTGATTTGCTAAATTCTGTTTGCCAGTATCTTTTTGAGAATTTTTGAATCTATGTTTATTAGGGAGATTGACCTGTATTTCTCTTTTTTGGTTAGCTCCTTCTCTAGCTTTGGTATAAGAGTAATGCTTGCTTCCAGGAATTAGTTTGGGACTATTTCTTCCCTTTCAATTTTATGAAATAGTTTGAGAAGTAGCAGCATGAGATCTTCTCTTAATTTCTTGTACAATTCAGCAGTGAATCTGTCAAGGCCTACGCTTTTCTTTCTTGGTAGGTTTTTAATTAAATCTTCAATTTCACTGACTGATATTGGTTATTTTGAATTTTTATGTCTTCTTGATTCAGCTTTGGTAATTCATGTGTCCATTTCTTCTGTGTTTTCCATCTTATTTCAATACAGCTTCTCAAAGTAGGTATTGATGGTCTTCTGGATTTCTCCAGGATCTGTTGTGATTTCACCCTTTTCATTTCTACTTTCATGGATTTGAGTCTTTTCTTTCCTTTTTGGATAAGGTTGGCTAAGGATTTATCAATTTTATTTAATCTTTTAAAAAACCAACTCTTGGAATCTTTGATTGTTTGCATTGTTTTCTTAGTTCAGCTACATTAATTTCTGCTCTGATCTTTATAATTTCCTCCTACACACAAGCTTTGGGCTTGACTTGCTCTTCTTTTACCAGAAGCTTGTGGTTAAACATTAGGTTGTTTATTGGAGGTTGTTCTTCTGTAATGGGAATTTAGTACTATAAATTTCCCTGTAGAACTGCTTTCACTGCAACCCACATGTTCTGGTATACTGTATTGGCATTATTCTTTAATTGTAGAAACTGTCTAATTTCTTCTTTAATTTCATCTGTGATCCATTGGTTTTTCAGGAGTGTGTTACTTAATTTCTATGTGTTGATGAAGTTTTGTGGTTTCTTTTGCCATTGATTTCCAATTTTATTGCATTATGGTCTAATAATATACATGGGATAATTTGAATTCCTTTGCATTTACTTAAGCATATTCTAAGGGCTAGTATGTGGTCTATTGTGGAGAGCATCCCATGTGCACCTGAGAAGAATGTGTATTCTGATGTTGTGGGGTGGAACACTCTATAAACATCTACTAAGTCCATATGTTCAAAAGTTTGGTTCAATTCTGATATTTTTTTGTTGATTTTTTTTTTGGTCAGTTGACCTGTCTCTTTTTGACACTGGGGTATTGAGGTCCCCTGTTAGAATTGTATTAGGCTTATTTGATTTTTCATGTCCATTAATATTTGTTTTATAAGTTGAATGCATTGGTATTTGATGCATACATATTTATGATTGTTATCTCTTCCTCTTGGATTGTTCCTTTTACAAGGGTGTAGTGACCTTCTTTGTTTCTCTTGATCAGTCTTGGCTTCAAATCCACTGTTTGTGCAAATAGAATAGCTAGTCCTGATTTTTTTCTGGGTTCCTGTCATATAGAGTATTGTTTTCCATCATTTGACTTTCAGTCTATGAATTTTTTTTTAATAAATGTGTTTCTTGTAATGTTGGATCTTGCTTCTTGGTCCATTCTGCCAGTCTGTTTCTTTTGACTGATGAATTGAAACCACTTACATTGATGATTGTAACTCATATGTATTGCCTTTTCCTTGTCATGCTATTTTTTTTGTTGGTTCCCCCCTGCGTTTAATTGCTTGCCTTGCCTGGTGGACTCATTCTTTTGGGGTTCATGGAGTTGTAGTCCTCCTTATCTCTTTCTACAGTGCCCTTCAGAACATTTTGGAGTGCTGGCTTGGTGGTTATGAATGTCTTCAGGTGTTTTTGTCATGGAAGTATCTTATTTCTCCATCAATTTTGAAAGATAGTTTTGCAGAGTACATCAATCTGGGATGGAGGCTGTTTTCTTTTAGGGCTTGAAATATTTCACTCCAAGCTCTCCTTGACTTGGGGTTTGTGTTGAGAAGTCTGCTGTGATTCTGATGGGCTTTCCTTTGTATGTGATTTGTTTCTTTTCTCAAATAGCTTTTAATAATTTGTTCTTATGTTGAATTTTTGGAATATTGACTATTATATTCCTTGGTATAGATTTTTTTACCATGGCTAATTGGAGTTCTATGTGCCTCAATTATCTGCATGTCAAGTTCTTTTTCTATCCTTGGGAAGTTTTCTACCTTTACTTCTGTGAACAAATTTTTTGTGTCATTTGTGCTATCTCCTGCTTTTTCATTGTTTCCGATCAATCTTATGTTAGTCTTCTTTGCCTCATCTAGCAGACATTAGATTGATTTTTCATGGTCCCCTGATATTTTTTAAAAAATCTTTATTTTCTTGCTCACTAACTGCAGTCCTGTCCACTAGATCTGATATACTGTCCTCACATTGGTTCATTCTGCTCTGTATGCTTTCAATGGAATTTTTAATCTCTTGGACATCTTTTTAATATGTTTCATGGATTCCATTTCTTTCCTATGTGGGCATTCATGGTTTCTATCATTTTGCTGGGCTCTTTTATTTTTTTTATCTGTATCTGCTCTATATTTACTAATCATGTCCTTCATTATGGTCATCATCTCTGCAGTTACATGAGAAATTACTTTTGATTTGATTTTTTTTCTACAGCCTCATTCATCTGCTTTGCTACTTCTACTGTTACCACTTCAGAGAGTATATATGGGTGGCTTTTGAATTATTCCTCCTCATTGCCCCAAGTTTGCCTTTAATGAGCTGGAAGTCCGGGTTTGCATCTTTTTTCCATGTCTTTTCATTTTCTTTTCTTTCTCTTTTTTTTTAGTTTAATTCCTGGGTTGATGCTCATAAATTGCTTATGGGAAGTAGCTGCATTGCTAGTGTCTAGAACCCTTAGGAAATGACTACATCTTAGAGATGCCTTCCAGGTGAAGCTGGCTTTTGTCTGTTGCAAGATCCTACATCTTCAATTTATTGGAGACTAGAAATTGGTGCCTATTTGGACTATCCCCTCATTCTTTGGCACTGGCCTATATATAGTATTATTTATAGCCCTTAGGCAATCTCAGTTTTGGCATACTAGGAAGAACAACTGATGAGAACAATTATGTCACTTTGGCTAAAGTCGTATAATCCATAATAACAATAGCATCAAACACAGCCTAGAAAATGACAAAATGTGGTAATTATTAATTTGCCACTTTTAACCAAATGAAGTATATTTGTAGTTATATAACAAAATCTAAAACAAATCAGAAAATTTTATACAGTAAATATGGCCTCAATATGGCATTTTTACCCCTCAGGACAGATAATTTAAAAGAGGTTGGGAGGGTAGAGAAATAAAAGAAGAGAAAGAAATTAGAAGCAAAGCTGGAGGACAAAGGAAAATTATGCAAACTTTGGGAAACTGGTGAAGAAGACAAGGGAAAGAGCAAAGGAAGAAATAAAACAAGAACAGAACAAAGCAACAACAAAAGAAACAATGTTCATACTCTTTTAAAAATAATAACAGGCTGCAGAAAGGCAGGTCTCTGCATGCCCTACCGAGGTCCTGAGTCAAGCGGAAGACGCCGAATCACCCCACTGCAGACAGGCAGCCATCTGATTCCACATTACCAAGGCGCAGAGGACACCAGACCACCAGACGAAGGTACTGAGTCCCACTGTTCCTGGCCCAGAAGTAGGGGCTTCTGTGCCGTCGTCCCACTGCTCCTGGTCCAGAGGAAGGGGTTTCCCGGTCACCATCCCTCCCACTGCTCCCAGCCCAAAGGAAAGGGCTTTTGGGCCACCTTCTGTCCTGCTGCTCCTGGCCCAGAGGAAGGGGTTTCTCGGCCACCATCCCTCCGGCTGCTC
>NW_004624778.1:8076478-8096106 GCF_000247695.1 Heterocephalus glaber
GTAGGGTGTGGGCAGACCTGCCTGTCTGCAGCGAGGTGATTCCGCGTCTTCCGCCCGACTCAGGACCTCGGTAAGGCGTGCACAGACCTCTATTTTTTTATTTTTATGAAGAACCATTTATCTACTTCTTATTTCGTTTTTGTGTTTTTCATGTCCTTTTGAGAAAATATTGCCTAATCCAAGTTAATAAAGATTAGACTATCTTTTCTTCTAAGAACTTTATGGATTTGATTATTTCATTTAGCTTTAGGATCCATTTTTGATGGAGTTAATTTTTGTATATGGTGTGAGCTACTGGCCCAACCTTGCTGCTTTGCATGTTGATAACTGGTTTATCCAACACCATTTGTTTCATTTTAAAAAATATTTTCTTTGTTGTACTTTATGTGTACACACACACATAGACATACACACACACATACACACACACACACACACGTGTGACCCTCTGTGTCTGAGATTCAAACAACCTTAATCTAAAAAGCAGTTTGGGCCTGTGATGATTGCATCTGAACATGGTAGACATTTTCTCTTGTCTCTATTTCCTGAATAATACAATATAACAACTATTTACATAGTATGCAAATTGTACTACTGTAAGTAGTCTAGAGATTATTTAAAGTATACAGGAGGAGGTATGTTAGTTAGAAGAAGCAAGTAGTATGTCATTTTATACAAAAGACTTGAACATCTACAGATACCAGTACCCAAGCTTGTCCCAGAACCACTTCCCCATGAATATCAAGCAATAACTATGGAATACCAGTTTTGAGATTCACTCATTAATCTTGTAATTCAGGAGTTTAGAAACTTGCTTTTCTGGAGAACAAATTCAAATCTTAAGGTTTGCTGTTTGCATTTCTACTTAATGACAATTTCTCTCTTCCTTGTATTGTTGTGAATGATTTATATATTTTTTCAATTCATAGTTCTCCTTGAATAGAGTAGGTGTTACTTCCATTTTAGAAAGTAAATACAAATTTAAAAATAGATACATAGCACAAAGACAGAGTTTATCCAATTAAATAGCAACAAAGATATTTGAATAGTCCAATATCTGTTAACTTTACTGCTAAGAATCTTTTGATTTAAATCTTAATACTTTTGATGTAGCTTCTTAATTTTTAAGGAAAATTGAATCAAGTGCCAATTAATATTTTCCTTTATACTATTTATCATATATCATCCCAAAGATGAACCATTCAATATTCTCTTCCTTGTCAAAGCATTTGAAGCTTAGAAAAAGACATTAGCTGTTGCCCATGTTTAATTATTTAGTTTTAACTTAGAAAAAAATTCCCAAGGAATGAACAGTATAAGCACCCAAGGTGTTGGGAGGTGATAGAATGTTTAAAATAAGCAATATTTTACTTGTTCTTCTAATACACACTATAGCTAATAAAGCCCAATAAAATCTTCAGTGGTGGAGAGACAAACCAAAGAAATCCATTGTAGTGGATATGTGTTTATCTTCTCCCAAGAAATAAAAGTGAGAACCACTGTTTTGGAGAATAATTTGCATCTTTTTCAGCTCTGGATCTATGTCAACCAAAGTCAGCCTACACAAATTTACACCATTTACCAGTGGGTGAGTGACATGACCCGCTGCCTTTCAAATATGCAAATCACTCTCCTTGCACCAAAAGGCCACTTGTACACTGACAGTTGAGGCCAGTACTTTCCACAGAAATAAAATATAACACCATATAGAAAAGTTCACATCTTAAAAATGTAGTCACATTTAGAAAATATAAGAACCAGGGATAACTTGAATAATACATATTATTTACCCCAACACTTAAAATATTATTCTAATATATATTTTTAAATATATAATCTTAAAATTACTAACTAGGTATTTGTCATGTTACTTCACACTAAATCTCTTAGATGTACAGTCCATGCAGCACATCTCAGTTTGGACTAGCTAAGTTTGCAGACCTAGTCGCCGCATGTGGCTCACGGCTGCATCCTGCACAGCAGAAGTGGAGACCTCAGGAACCTTCCCTGGTTGACAGGACACCATCAATAGTTATACTCTTAATAGAGGTTAGCATTACATGCCATGTGGTTAGGCAAGCCAAGAACCAATTATTTCTCACACATCTTTGTCTCCTTCCTAATCACCGAGACATCATCTTGAAGGAATATCAGACATCCCCCTTGAAAGAGCATAAATTTAAATAGCACAAATAGAAATATAGCACATATAGAATGAAAGGTGGATTAAGGAGTAGGAAGAAAAGAGAACCCTATCTGCTATTTTAGGGAGTAAGGGCTTGTTGGGCCTATCCTGAATTGGTAGGTAAGGAAATTGGGCATATATGAGTACACAGAACATTCATATAGACTACTCATTGTAAGCATGTGTAATAATACAGCTTCTACCCTATTTGAATGGGGACAATAGATTAGATTTTTCCCGTAGGTTTGAGTCTAAGGAACTTTGTCTGATATTGAGAGCAGGCAGGGTTGACCTTCAACTGGAAGGGACAAACAAAATGACACCCAAAATCATGTGTGCATATGTGAGTATGTGTGTGCTGGAGAGTGAATCCAAGACTCTGTGTATGCTAGGCACACATTGTACCACTGAGTTACACTTCAAGCTTGAAATTACTTCCTTAAATGAAGATGGTACAGAAAGTGTCATTAAATGAAAAGCATAAACACAAGGTGGAGAGCAAACCAAGAGCCCACAACAAGTTGGCAAAAGAAAAGAGACAGGCAGGAAGAAGCCTGGAGTCCATGGAGTGCAGGACTCTCTGGCTGAGCCTGAGAAGGTGAGGAGCTTTTCAAGGGTCTGACATCAGGTCTCAGCTGTGGCTTAGTAGTTGCTATGTGAACTGCTGGCAAAAACTTAAGTATTGGTATGTTAGAAACAGATCTTATACAGTGATCAAGAAATTTAGTAACAGTCCAAATACATCTGCCACATATACACTTTAACTGCCCACACAGATGAGTTGCAATGAACTAACCAGATCAAAATTTTCCCCCTTAATTTAATTTATACCAGGCATCTGGGTAGGATCTATATGTCAGATTAGGTGCACTGTAAATTCAGGTTGTTTTCACTTGTTCCCTCAGCTGAAGCATGCTCTTTATACCCCCATCCAAGTTTGAAACTTGAAGGCTCTACTCCTTCTCAGACCACCCAACTCAAAGAAACAAGCTGAAACACTACAATTCAATGGAATTGGTGTTTTTTAAAAAACCCAAAAGACATTATTCATTAATAAATATAGAGGGTTTTCTTTGAGGTACTTTATTCCTTCCTTCCAGGGTTACTAATATTTGTTCTTTTCATTTTTGCAAACATTTATGAAAGCATCACTCACCTCTTTGTTTTCTACTTTGTTTAATCAGGTTTGAATATTTTTGATCATATAGGTCTTTGGATACTCGCTGTCTTTCTCCTTGGTGGGGTGCAATGGGGAGCTCTGTCCCCTTGGTTGCCAGAGGCCACTGATGGCCTGTGATTACAGGCCATTAGAAAATAATTATGTAATAAAATGCAAGCAGTCTGCTGTGCCTGCAATCTTCTTTGAGGATGTCCAGAAAATATTATCACCATTTAAACCTGTGCATGCTTCATGCAGATGACCTAAGGGAAAAGATTGGCTGTGCTCTCAGCTATCATAAAACCAACACACATGTTTCTAAACTAGGAGATTGAGAAAAAATACCGTGTATAATTTTAGCTTTTACTTTTCTAGGTTGTAGTTTTTAACTAAATGTTACCATTTGGTTTCTGTAATTACCTGTTGAGGCTAAAGGACTAAATGTGGGGAGTAAGATGGAGGGAAGGAAAGAAATAAAAGTGATGTAATATTTAAGAACTCAAAAATTAGACCCCCCCCCAAATAAAAGACATAATCAAAAGATGGACAACTGAAATGAGTAGACATTTCTCAGGGAAAAAAAAATGGCCAATAAATACATGAAAAACTTCAACTTTTTTGGTCATTAGAGAAATCTGAATTAAAACAACACTGAGATTCCATCTCACTCCAGAAAGAATGGATATTATCAATAAATCAATATAACAAATGCTGGAGAGGCTGTGGGAAAAGGGAACCCTTACACATTGTTGGTAGGAATATAAATTAGTACAACCATTATGGAAATCAGTATAAAGATTCCTTATAAAGCTAAAAATAGAAATTCCATTCAGCACAGCAATGCGCCTTCTAGGTGCCTTCCCAAAAGTGTTAAAAACATCGTATTACAGTAATAAATGCATGCCCATGTTTATAGCAGCACAATTTCCAATAGCTAAATTTGGAAGCAGCCTGTATGTCCATCAGTAGATGAATGGATTACAAAAATGTGGTAGTTACACACAGTGAAGTATTACTCCACCACACAGAAGGATAAATCTAAGTCATTTGTAGTAAAAATGGTTACACCTTGAGATGATAACATTAAGTGAAATAAATCAGACACAGAATCTTAAACATCACATTGTTTCTCTTATATGAGAAACCCAAAATATAAAAAGTAAAATAAAAGAGACATAATGGAAATAAGGAAATAGATCTTCTGCCAATGAGAAGGGGACCAAGAGATAGAGGTATGGGGGGAAGGAGGAGAAGGAGGTTAGGGAAAAAGAATTCAAATGTGTTATGTGTATGTCATCGTTATCTACTACAAAGGTTCACTAATAAAAAATTTTATTAAAAATAAAAGAAAAGCAATCTGGTATCAGAACAAAGACAAAATACAGTGGACTCTTGAGTTATAACCATCCTGACATATGAACAGCTTGGGTTACAACTAGAATTTTAGTTTTAACTTATGACCAAAGTCTTGAGTTATGGCCCAAATGCTGGCTGCTTATGCTTCTACATGATCTAGGACACAGCTTTAACCCTTAAAGAGTTCTGGAAGGAACACTATAACATCCTTTCCTGTGTGGGGTTAACTGAGACATCCTGGTCCAATGTTTCTCTAAAGACACTGAGATCTGCCTGTATGTATACAGGAGAAAGACTTTGAAGGCTGTGTGGAGGACCCTGAGCCTCCAGTTGATCAACTTGAGTTACAACCAGCCCTCAGGAATGAGTTGAGTTCATAAGGGTCCACTGTAAAGGGTAAATGCCTTTATGATAAAGGATATGCAATTAAGTTAGGTTTCCAATCTCGGCATTGATATTTACCAACTTGAACAAGTGACTAAACTTGGTAAGCTTACTTCACTTCTGTAAATGGAAATAATTCTCAAATCTACCTCACAGGGTTGTTGGGAGGGCTAATTAAAATGATGCATGTAAATCAACTGACTAAATCATCTCTGGCACTTAGTGAGTGATCAGTAAGTGGTCCAGATTATCATTACCATTATCAGTAGTATTGCGGAGGGAATCAAGCAGAACAAAATAAAGTCAGTCTATGTTTCTTCACATTCATTCCATTCCTACAATTTCACATTTTCATTTTCTCTTTTCATTGTCTAGGGAGAGAGGCCACAGTAGAAGGACAGCCAGGTAAGTGCTTTCAAGTACTATGGACTGATGTTTGTGTCCCCCCAAACCCGTATGTTGCAAACCTAAGCCCCAATGTGATGTGTGGGGAAATGTGGCCTCTGGGAAGTGATTAGGACAAGAATGGAACTAGTGTCTAAATGAACGGGTTTCCAGAGCTCTCCCTCATCTCTCCTGCCTGTGAAGACACAGTGAAGAGGTAGCCATCAGTTGACAGGAAGCAGTGTCACCAGACACCACAGGAACTAGATCTCAGCCTTCCCAGACTCCAGATAAATGAGGGATAAATTTTAGTAATTTATAAATCATCTAGTCTATGGTAATTTGTTACAACAGCTGCACAGACCAAGACCTGGAATAAACTTACAAGGCCGTGCAGCAAGTACTGTAGGGCCTCACTGCAGCTTTCAGGAATGGACCACACATCTTTTGGCAATTAATTGTCTAAGCTTTTTACTTAGAGCTTTCATTCTCCTTTTTATAAACTAGAAGAAAAATAATTTATATTCTTTTTCAGTTTGACAAATCTCTATCCCTGACAGCATTTTCTCTCCCATCGTCTTTCTCAGCAGCTGGGACTGACTGGGGCCTGGGCTATGGCTCTGGAGGTGCAGTTCTTCAGTGCATCTGCAGTTTCAAGGCTGCTGCTGGGCTACAATTCATCCTACCTTCAGGAGGCAGAACTGCAGCACACACACCCCCACTACCACCACATGCACTTCCATCATGCTGACCTACAGTAAACTAAACATAACTGCAGTTTAAAAAGATGGGGAGTAAAGAAGGCTGAAAGAGAAGCTTGGTCCTTTTCAAAAACTCCACAATTTTCAAGCAAGGACAAATTCTGAGTACCTCTCATTCCAATATTAATAGTTTTGGCAATGACTTTTCTATCTCTGAGAAAGGTACCAGGTTGTCCTGGTAAGGACAAGCACCCTTATTTGATGGGTCTTAGAGCAATAAGCCTAAGTGAATGAATACACTGTTCAAACTGACTCATGCAGTTAAAACCCTGTGCTTAGGTTACCTGCTAATGATCTTGCTCCTCTCTGTGAGTGTTCTTTTTGTAGCAGCACCAATCATCTGTTGCAAAATCTATATGAACAGAGATAAGCTGCATCTGGCCAAATGTTGGAATCATGCTGTGGTTTAGTGCTGCTCATTAAACTTTAATTTACACATCTACACTCAAATATATATAGTATGTGACCCATGCAAAAGTGTTCTTATTAAATTCTACAATAAGTGAGGGCAGCATAATCTTTCCAGAATTTAGTCTTTTCCATATATTACAATATATACTTCATAGCACATATGTATATATATATTTCACATATTATATTTTGTACCTATAGTGTTTCAAGATCCCTACCACTTTTCCCCTTCAACCTTCAATTTGCTTCTTCCCCTTTTCTTGTGTTTGTTTCTCAGTTGTCCCTTCTACTCCTCCACTGACTCAAGCAATTACTACATATGAGAAAGGAAACAGTACACTGTCCTTTGTGAGGAAGAGCCATCTAGAAAGCTTTCTCCTTCTTCAGGCCCTCAGCATAGCTTTCTAATAAGCAACAGAGAAAATAAAAGCAAAAGTTCCACTTAAAAGAAAAAAGGTAAATCTCAGATAATACTTCAGCCGCTAACACAGAGACATGGGCACGCACACGCACACACACACACACACACACACACACACGCTGAAACAGCCCTAAGCTGGGGCAGATGTTTGGATTTCCAGAGAATCATTAACCTTCCATTTCTTTCTTCTTTTCACCTAACACGAGGAACACTGGATAATGTGTCCACTTCATGGCTTTTTCATTAACCACTGGTTATGAAAAAGGAAGGAAGGAAGGAAGGAGACAGAGAGAGAGAGAGAAGGAAGGAAGGAAGGAAGGAAGGAAAGAAAGAAAGAAAGTGCTTATGCTGTGTCTACATATGCACTTGGAAGAAAAAATGACAGTGGCAAGAAATAATTTTCTTGGAAACATTTTGTATTTTAGGGGAATAGAATCAATGTGTCTGAAAATCATGATGTCCACTGGCATGAATGCCCACTTAATATTTAGTTTGTTCAGTTTCTTGCTTCCAGTTCCTACTGGCCAAATTTATTGCCCATGGCTGAAGAAAGGATTTTTTTTCCCCGTGAAACTTGTTTTGGCTTGAAGGAAAGTTCAAATAATATTTACCAGGATTATTAAAAAACTCTAAAACTTTTTTCTTCTTCAGTATTCAGGGATGGAATGTCAAAAAAGTGTTGACATTAATTTTTAAATTAATATTTTTGGAAGAATGTTCTTCAATAAAAGATCAAATGATTACCACAATGCTGGAAATGGGCTGTCAATTGCTGACAATGCCTGTCTGTGACAAAGTCTGAATCTTACTGTGAGCTAGGGGAGGGGGTTGCACTTGATGGAAACACAGATGGTCTTCTCAAAGAAGATTTCAAAGTTTTCATTTGTGCTCTTCCTCAGGAATAAGGCTGAATCACTGCACTCAAAACATCCTGCTAGCACAGGAAAGCGTGTTTCTCAGTTGAAACCTACAGCCCACGTAAATTCTGCACTGCTGTATGCTGAGGAATTTTATCAGTTTATGAGGACACAAAATTAGAGACTGTCTTGCACTTTACAGTCTTTCTTTATTTGAACAGTCAGCTGAGGGCAGTAAAAAAGAGAATAAGCTTCCTTTTAAAAAGACCTGCTTTAGAGCTGAATCTCTGCCACTCAGCCATGTGGCCTCAGGAAATTACCTCCTCTAGGCCTCAGTCTCCCCACCTGAAAAATTAATAGAGTAAGATGCCTCTCTTGGAGTGGTTATATTGGCATTCCCTGTCCCAATATTTAAAATTTTATTTTTCTATGACAGCTATCATCTTCTCACCCTGTTTTATTGTTTACTGATTTAATTTGCTAATGATCTGCACATCCCCTGCCCATTAGAATGTAAGCCTCCTTTGGAGATCACTCACTGACACACAGATTTCTATCTGACACACAGTAGGGGCTCAATAATCATTTATTCAGTGCTAAACAGATAAAGGTAAAATGTCTGGCACAGCTAGCATGAAAGACTTCCTGCTCCTTTGCTGCCACTAAAAGGCAACAAAGAGGAATGAATGCAGGCGTTCCAGCACCTTCCTCTCTGTCCTGCTCTTTGTCTGCACACTTGGTAGAGAGCACTCCACTTATGCATCTGCTGTTCTTAATGTAGCATCTCCCCATCAACTGTCTCACTGTAGGAGATTCGGAGTCAGGACTAAACTGTTCTGGGACGAGCAGGAGCCACATGGGCAGCTGGCCAGAGCAAGGGCCTCAAATGACCTGACTTTCCCTCTCTTTTTATTTAGTATTTTTTCCTCTAAAAAGCAATATTCTGTTTTCCAGGATAAAATAAGGAGTTTTCTTTGTCATTCCTAGAGCTTGTTCCTGTATCCGGATACTTTCCTAACTGGCTTGAGACATTAGCTTAAACCCTAAAACAAGCTAGGAACACTGACCATCCATGTGCCCAGCACCAGGAAGCCCCTCAAGTTTAATTCTGAGGAGGACAGATAGCTGACAACCTTGAGAAAATTAATGTCCTCATGGAAAATGGAGTAGTAACACCTGCCCTTCAGATTATTATAATTCTATTAGTTAAAGTTTATAAGGCATTTACCGCAGTGCTGGGTATGCATTAAGCATTGCATAAATGTCAGTTTGCTTCTCCTGTGGTTACCAGGCTGACTCTCTGGTTGATTATGTAAATTTGAGCAATGGGGATGCTAATTCCCACCTCACGGGTGACAAGAAATGAGAAAACATTACCACTGCAGAGTCCGGAGAAGCATAAATGCTCATTGCACGGCAGCTGCTCTTATTACCTACCATTTATCCTGTCCTGACCACAGAATTTGTCCTCAAGGCACTTAAAATACACTACCTCGTGGAGTTCATCTTCAAAACAGCCCTCAATGGAGGTTGGTTTTTGTTTATTTTGTTTTGTTTTGTGTTGTTTGTTTTTGAGACAGGGTCTCTATGTAGTTCAGGCTGGCCTTGAACTCACTGTGTAGCCAAGGCTGGACTCAAATTCACAGAGACCCTCTTGCCTCAGCATCTTTATTACTAGAGTTAGAAGAGTACACCAAATTACCCAGTGGTATTATTATTTTCATATCAGAGATGAAGAAACTAAATCCAAAAAATTAAATAACCTGGTCAGGATTATTCTTAAGTGTCACAGATATGTGATTAGAACTTGTTATAGTGCCTCCCAAATTATTATTAATAGTATTCATATAATTATGACCATCTTTATTATCATCTATTCTCTTTCCCCATTCATTTTTGATTAGGTCAGATTTATTCTATCTAAGTCATCTGCCCACTGCATCCAGCCATGGGCCCAGGGCCCAGAATACCACATCATGATGAGTTTGAGGTGGGAAGGCAGGATACATGGCACTTTGTGACTCTGCCTCTTGGGCTTGCACCTTGCTTGTGAATGGGCTTCCTGTCGCTTTTGGGATGTGTGATAGCAGGAGAACATGCAGAAGTCAAGCAGTCATTCTCTAGATGCCTGGAGTGGTCTGAAATTCAGATACTAGCAATGATCTGCAGTGGGTGTGCATGAGTAGTGTAAATGCCATCATAGGAAAGTCCATTCTGAAGGCAAAGCATCTGCTGAGGGAGAAGGTGCTCAGAAGAAAAATGCCCAGGGCTGGCCCAGAGAGGCAGGTCAGTCCTCCTGAGAGCACCACATACTGTACTTGCTGGAAGTTCAAATACTTTCCCAAATCACATATTCCACTGTTTTAAAAATATTTCAGCATATTGTTTTATTTATACTAGTAGTTTATTTTAGTTCATTGAAAAGAAAGTTTATGTTTATATCTGTTTGTTTCTTTTTTGTAGGAAACTTTGGTTTATGTAGGGTACTGAGTAATTACTTTGAAGATAATGACATGCAGTGTTATAACTATTATTATTCTCTTATTATTTGGTTATGGAAATTTGTTTTATTCTTTCATAAAGTTAAAAGTAAAAAGAGCCAGGGATTTAGCTCAGTGGTGCCATACCTGCCTAGCAAGTGCAAGGTCCTGAGTTCAATTTCTGGTACCAAGAAAAAAACAGAACTGGAAAAATAAAAAGTAGTTGGATAAATGGAGGAAAGAAATCATGTTCATTATATCAACTGTGTGCATTCTTTTTTAAAATCACTAGCACAAAATCAAGGCCTTTGTGCGGTGGGCAGAGCTTGACTGTGTCCCATCCTGAACTCACCCTGTTTGGACAGCACCACCCTTCCTCCAGTTCCTTGAAGGTGGCAGTAGTGGTTCCTTGGCCACAGTCCCACTGTGGAAGGTACTTCAGAGATCAGATGTTCTGGGTCTTGGCCTCTTGGCCCATTTGTTCCAGAGTTTCTAAGTCAAAACTGCTCCCTGCACTCCAGAAAGAGAAGGCAGGGATGCCTTTCTCAGAGAGGGAGGCTGATTGCCAGAACCTCCCTTGTAGGGCTCCACCTGGCTACCACACCCATCAGTCCCTTTGCCCTACATACACCTGCAGCCTTGGCACACTCCCCCTAGCACTGGATCTTGCTCTTGCAAGAGGCACAGGTGAGGCTCTTTGGCCAGGGGAAGTTGTCTTGGTTCCAGGTCATCCCTGCCACTGTCCTTGCTGTCTTGTTCCTGACCCTCTCTTCCCATTCTATTTAGCTTTCCCCTTGTGAACACAGAGTTTCCTGGCTTCTGCCTGACTCCTGGCTCCAAGTTCTGTGCTGCGTGCCAGATCCTGGGCACTGCAAAGTGCAGCCAAGTGCCTTTTCTGGCCTTGAGCTCTCCACAGCTCCTCCAACCTCCATTCTTCATCTCTGGCTCATGGCCCTCTTCTCCTTTATAGCTAGTTTAATACCCACTCAGCAAGCAGCTGAGACTGTCCAACTGCCTGCAGTGGTGTTACGTAAGAAACCCAATGCAAACAGATGCAACACTGTGACCTTGCTCATGATGCCTAAGGGTGCTACCCTAAATGTGTAAGTTTCCTTTGTGATTGAAAAAGAGAGAGAGTCTGGCAGGAATATTTTTGGAAGCCATTCCCCAGAATTTAAGGTCTTGTTCAAAAATCTCCTCCCCTCCCCTACTTCCTTCCCCTTAAAGAACTGCCACTATAGAGCAATCAGGTATACAAATTTAGGTCAAAATCCACAGCACCATCTTTTCACTGCCACCTCCACAATGACTACCAATCATGTCAACAGTTCAAATAGTCCTTCTCACTCTCTTTTACATATTCACTAATTCTTTTACTTAACACAGATTCTTGATATTTTAAAATATATAATTTATTATATAAAACCATTTGTTTAAAAAGAACATGTCATTGGCCAAAAATAGAAATTATCATTGGTATAAGGCTTGCTTTGCCTGAACTCAGGAGACACTGATACCAAGATGTAGGGGCACTTGTGGGCAAGACAGGCATTCCACCTAACAGAGGACAAATCACATAATTTATCTTTTTTCCCCCCTAATACTGGAGATTGAACCCAGGGCTTTTGCACTAATCCACCCAGCCCTTTTTTTTTTTTTTTTTTTTTTCTAATTTTGAGACAGGGTCTCACAAAATCACTAAATTGCCCAGGCTAGGCTTGAAGTAGGTATCATCCTGACTCAGCCTCCCAGAGTGCTGGGATTACAGGCATAAGCCACTGTACCCAGCTTGATTTGTGTACTTTTGCATAACACAACACAGCTTAGACATAAAAGTGCTCCTCAAACATTTTAATGTCCCAGCACACCTGTAAAATCATGATTGCACACAACTCACCAGGAGAGTGGAGAAGGCTGCATGGTGCAGGCAGTCATGGACCTGGCCCTGAGTGACTCAACCCTGCTCAGCTCCCTGGAGGGATGCAGGGCCAGGGTCTCGCATATCTGTAGCCACTTTCTGATACATTGGAGGGTCATGACACACAGGTAAGCTCTGACCCACATTTTTGAGTTTCTACAGATATTCTGAGGGAAGTGTTCAGGCGAGCCACTGTTCTGGGGTCTCAGGATGTTGGCAGATGGGAGAGATAGACCTCTGTCCCCAGGAGCTTTTACTCTAATGTGAGGAAACATCACAGACTCACTTCCCACACTGTTTACCCTGGGTGCTCTAGCTGTGGGAGGGAAACAGCTGTGGAAGGGCCAGCACTGGCATGGACAGGACAGAGGCCCTTGTGGAGGAAACTAGCGAAGTTTTGCAGAAAGTGGAGCTTGGGTCACATGGATGTCCTGTGGGGACAGAAAGAACAGAGACTCTGGGGCTGCAGGGCCGGAAGGCCGCCTGGATGGAGATGGCAGAGAAGACCAGGAAGATCATGGGTCCCCACCTTATTACCCAGCCGACTACAAAATCAGACCATTGACAGCCCTCACAGTGCTGTCACACTAATCAGGACACATTCAGGAGCCAGGCAAGGGTGGCAAGGAGGAAACGGCAAAGCGCAACAGCTTGGACACTGGAGCTGTCTTTCAGGACCAGCTTCACTATCAAAGATGATTTGTGATGGGGTCAACTCGGCTGCAGACATCAATGGTGACTCCTCAGCCAACTTCTCAAGGAGGCTGATTGCTATGGCCACAAGCAGCCTTGCCCCAGACCTCCTCTGGTTGCTGAAGGCTGACTGCGCTGGAGTCAGACTTCTAAAAAGACAGGCACAAGCAGAGCCCTCAGTCACACGGAAGAAAAGACACAGTGGGACTGAGGTACCTGGTGGACCCTCAAGCAGGGAAGCCTGATCCTCTGGTCACCAAGCCAAAGTATCACCTTCTTAACTAGAAAGCCCTGTGCCTTTAGGATTAAGACTGAAAGTCAATGCTTCATTTTTTCATTGTATTTAAATATTTTATTAGTACATGTTTACAGTACATGATTATGTTCACTGTGAGGAGTTGGTACATGTATGTAACACATCTTAACTCTTTTTACTTATACTTTCCCTCCCACGTCTATTGGCTGCATTTCCCCCTACCCTCCCTTACTCTCTCTTCTATTATCTATTTTTATTTTGTTTTTTATTTATATGTTGGGTTTCTCATATAAGAGAAACCATGCAATGTTTAAGCTTGTGTGTCTGATTTATTTAACTTAACATTATGGCTTCAAGGTGCATCCATTTTCCTACAAATGACTCAAGTTTATCCTTCTTTATGGCAGTGTAGTACTCCATTGTGTGTAAACACCACAATGGTTTCATCTTTTAAAAGGCAAAAATGAACATCCACCCCATACACTCTTCTTCACTCCAGAGTCCTCTCCTGAGACCATGGAGGACTGCCTCACTCAGCCTCAGCCCCTGAAAGCCCACGGTCCTCTCATCCCTCACCAGGGGAAGGGTGGCTAAAAGGTGTAACAGGCTCTCCTCCCCAGGGGAAGCCAGGTGTGCAACCCATTCAGTCTGGTTCAGCTCCTGCCCCTGGACTCAGGGAAGCCCACCAGCCCCAAGCAGCAGGCTAAGAATGCAGTGCTCATTTTCCTCCAGGCCTGGCAGGATCTGCCTGCCTACAGCCTTGGGGAAGGAAGTTCAATGCTTACAGCATTTATATTTTCCATGCTGTGGTGAATTTGGAAACTTTGCCCAGCTCAAGGCAGAATAAATTTACTCCAGCACAAATCTCTTGATCATTTCTCCTTCAAATGTGGAAATGCAGCTCTGAGGAGGTGGAAAGTGCAGAGCACATCATAAATCCAGGGACAGGAGTTCAGGAGCTGCGGGAGGCACATAAAGGAAGCAGTGTGCTTTCATACTCTTCTCCACTGAAAGTTGATAAGTGTGGCTTCAGACAAAGGCCCTTCAGTGTGGAACAGAAAAGCAGAAAAAGAGCAGAAGAGGTGCCACATTTTTCCTTTTGCAAAGCTGAGCAATGTTTGGGAGACAGTGAAGAGATGTGCCCTGGGTACAGCCTGCAGGAATCTAAAAATAAAACATTACTTTCAAATAACTGCCATGAGGAAGGCAACCATATAGCCAACAGCTCCCCTGGAGGCCAGCGTGCATTGCCTGCCAGTGACTTCTGTTCTGTTCCATTGGAAAGGGAACAAGTGTTCACTGAAAACATTCCCAAGTTGGGTCCATGTGACAGGGATTAACTATCACTTAAATACCCCATCCCTGTTTTTCCTGCTCTCTGACAGGGGAGAAATTATCAGACCCCCACATTTTCTTTAAAACATTTGTCTCTTGAGTATTTCATTGTGTGAAGCCACAGGCACACGGTGAAGTGGACCAGGGTGCACACTGAGCCACTCTGCTGGGTGTGAATACTGACTCTGCCAAATGTGGCACCAGCTGTCTAGTGTTAGGTAAGTTGGTTACCTTCTCCATGCCTCAGTTTCCTCCTGTGCAAAATTAGGTTGATAATAATGTCCACTTCTTTGGGCTATTATGGGGATTAAATGAATTAATATATGAAAAGCATGTACCATAGATTGACTTGTAGGGTTCTATCATGCATACTCTTCTCTAGTTAATCCTGCTGAAGAGACTCGCTTTGAATACTGACAGTAGCATCCTGTTTTTTAAAAGGGGAGAACACTGTCAGCTGATGTCAGTACAGTGATAAAGTGCTGTCGTGTGAACGTACCTCATGTCTCCCCTGGAATCAGCTTGTTTCTCAGCTCTGGAGACCACCCCATGCATCGCCCTGGCTTTTAGTCACAGCACCATGGTTTTGCTTTCAGGACTTCCCTCTGCTTCTGGGTATCTAGTGCTTGGGCTCCCATTTGAGGGAACTGGTCAATCACCACTATTCCCCAGCCTCTCCCAGGGGCAGGGCCTGTGACAAGCATAATGCCTCAAAGTCCTCTCGCTGCAAACTGTGTTCTGAGCAGCATGGATCAGGCTGCAGTGCCCAGGAAGCACCTTCCTCCACCCTGCTCCCAGACACTCAAGCTGACCCTACTCCTGGCCCTGTCTTGCCACAGTTTTGAGTATCTGCATTTATCTATTCAACTGCAAGCACATCGGTTTGCTATTGTTGATGTTCCGGAGTTTCAGCACTGGAACCCAATTTAAAAAGAAATAAACACTCTTGTGTCTTTTAGTCATGCACAGATTTTCTTAAGTTGAAGGATTTTAAGATGTCATGAAGGTCAATGAAGTTATGTTAAGAGGCAATGGGTTTCTCTGGTCTCTAGAGGTGATAGAGGTGCAAAGAATCAGGAGCATGTTGTGGAGAAAATCAAGAAAGTAGTGAAGCAAGCCCTGGGGAAGGAGGGTGGCAGGGAAGGGTGGCACAGAACCAGCCAGAGGAGCAGAAGGCAAGGTAGGTCACGGAGAGGAAAGTGAAGCACAAAAATAGGAGGGACAAGGCATTGTTAAAATCCAAGTGTTCATATGTGCCAAGGAGTGAGGGCACCGGAAGCGTTCTGACTTAGGGCAGGTGTGGGATTACAGGAGAAAGAAGAGACCCAAGTCCGTTTCTTGGACTTCACGCTTTGGCTCGCAGTCAGCCTTGTGGGTGAGTGACATATGGCAGGGAACGGAGCGAATCGACAAGAAGCAGCGGCTAAAAAGAAGAAAAAGGCAAAAGAGAAAAAAAACTGAAGCAAGAAGTACCAGAAGAGCAAGACCCCACCCAGGAACCAGTGGCTGCTAACAAAGTCCTTCCCGGGCCATCTGGACAAGGAAATCCGATTCAGGATGGAGCCTTCCACGCCTTTGACGTGAAGAGACCAAACTCCCCAGTAATGGCCGGCCAAGGCCTTCATGATCAGGGCCGTGAAATATTAGCAATGCTCCATTCTGGGGAAATTTCTAGAACATCAGCGTTAATATTCTGCTTTTCCTCTACTTAGCAGCATCTAAACTTTTAATGTTTCAGAAAACCCATGAGACCTCTGAATTTTCTCCTGGCCTTCCAATGGATTCTCTCAACTTATCTTGGCATTACATCTGAAACAAGGGCTCAGAGTGAAGGTCAGAAGAAAAGTAGCCATGCAGAGAGCAAGAAATATAGCAAGTATCATTAGAGGATTCAGGGCCCACATCCCATCCCAGGGATGGGCCCACATCCCAGGGTAGGAATCTAGTCCAAACAGGGAGGTCCAAATGGGGCTCCAGGGAGACTAAAGCTGCCAGGGAACAAATATGCTTTTATCCTTTTAGTGTGAAGACAAGTCCCCACATGGAATGACAGTCTGGGCAGTGTAGTCTGTTTTCCAATTACAATTCACACAGTGTGCACAAATCAAACTTATCATGCCATTGAAACTGTTATGTGAATTATAAACATAATTTACACTTTGTACACACCCAGATATATATATTGTATATATAATATATATATACAAAACAAACAAACAAAATAAGGTCTCCCTCGGGATATGTCTCTGCTGTCCTGGTAAGCAATGTGGGCAGCAGTGTGCAGGCCTTAAGTCAGTTAGTCTCAGCAAGCCAGCTGTAGTCCACTGAGATTCAGGCCGATCTCTGGCTGCAAGGTCCAAGTTGAGGTCCCTGACCTTCTGCAGGATTAAACTCTGCAAGGTTCTACTGCAGGTTCCAGCTGTCCTCCCCCCATGCAAGTCCGGGTTTCTATGGGCAGTGCTGATCCCACCAACTTACCAACCATGATGGTCCAGTGTACTTTCACTGAAGAGTTTTTCTTCACTTTCCCAGTGGGCTTCAATTTTCATTGAGGAGCATCAGAAAGGCCCTCTCTGTTGTTCACCTCTGCTCTATCTTCTGGCACTCATAACCATGGCCTTTATGTTCCCCCTGGCACCTCTGCTGTGAGGATTCAGATGCCATGTGGTGTCCACATGGCGAGTTTGGGCGGGGTGTGGGGTCTGCATGACCAGGGTCTGGCAGGTTGTGGGCTGCTATATATAAGTATTAATAACTTGACATTAAAAATGAGAACGTATGGCTCTATGCTCAAAAATCAAGGAAAATTTGTGGGGAACTGCAAATCTCTGTCATTTAAGGAAATGAAGACTAATTTTCTTCAGAACTTAAACCTACTAAACTAAAGAGAGCTGCTTTTACCATGACTCCATCTACTTTCCTGGATAATAGAATCCCTACTCAATTGTAGAGACCAATTCTATAAGATCAGCTTTTCAACTCATCCGGTATGATGTACAAGAAACTTTTTAAATTCCAAACTGTTCTTCTTTTATCAGAACACTTATGAAGAAAAAAATAACAGAATGGAATACAAAGTCTAAAGGGTGAGGGCTGGGAGAGTTGGGAGTGATGTCTTAGAATTAGCTGAGGTTATGTGCAATTGGTCACACCGTTTTCCAACTAGAAAGCACTTTGAATGACACTCTCTAAAGTAAAGCAAGAATACATACTGTACCTATGCATAACTTCACAGTGCTATCTTTCTCTTCAGAGTGTGAACCCAATGCTTGAAGCCCTCTTCAACTTGTAATAAGGAAGCAGTGCATTAGGTGAGAACAAATAGTAGACTCAATTATTTTCCTTGATAGTTAGAAAATGTCAAAGAGCAGAGCTTAGGCACCTCAGCCCTGATTTTCCAGACTTGACATACAAGTTCTGGATTTATAATTTCCCCAGCCAGTTCATATAATTGAGCTTTATTTTTTATTTTGAAATCAAGAATCAAAATTTTAATGTGTCAGATGTGGTCATAACTTTTACCACAATGCACCGATAGGTTGAATTTCTATGGGGGGATTATTTCTTATCTCAAGAAATTTCTAACTATTCTCAGTGGTATTTATGGATATTCTCCCTTAAAAATGGTAAGAGCACATTCATACTCTCTATTCCTAAGTATTTGTATCAAAAAGAACACATATACAATAGGTAACATTATTAAAGTTGGTCCTAACCCTCCTATTGGCCCCTCAAAAACTAACAAATCATCCAGATATATTCTTCTGTTTTGTATACTTTTCTCAGAGAAATCTACCAGTCTTATTCAGCCAGTGCTTCAGTTGTAAGTAAATTTTGAAAAAGTGTTGATCTTTCAACTCTTCAAGCTTCTGGAGAATCTAAATTTCATTCCACTGTTTGTCCTTCCATTTAAGTAGCACAAACTGTTTATTAAACCCATTGTCAAGAATTCACTGTTAAGGATTTCAAGCCACCTGTGGGGATCGCTATCACAAATCTCAAGATGAAAATTCCAATTGACTATAATACTGATGCCTCGAACCACAGCACGTGGCCAGGATGAACATGTGATTCTTCCAACTAGCCCTGCAATACTACAAACACAGAACAACACAGATTGACATAGGATTTCACCTCCTTTCCAGCAATCTTGTCCTGACAGTTCCCTCCTATCTCTATTGCCCATTTTGTGTTTCTAAGGTCCTCTGAAACTCCTGTTCTCTACCACTACACATCTCTCAACTGCTGATTTCTTCTTGTTGTACTGGTTGTGGAATTAGTTTCCAACTGTATAATGCCCTCTTTATTCTGCAAAACAGAAAATAGGGAAATTATTTTTAAATCCTGAATATGGTTCACTGATTTGGAGACAAATGAAACAAAGAAACCCAGTCCCATAGGAGGTGTTAACTCCAGTAGTCTAAAGGGATATGCAGTATACAGGATGCAGACCCAGGCATAGGGCTCAGAGGACCAGGGTTCAGTATTGACCATTTCCTGTTTAATCTCTCTGCCATCATATCCCGTAAGCAAAATAAGACAAATTTTTGCCTGCGTATCTCATAGGAATATAGTTCATGAGATAAATAAGTAGAAAAAAAGGGTTGAAAACATTTGAATTATATAAATACAAGTGATTATTGATTATAAATATGACAACCAAATTTTAAAAATGAAATTTTCAAGTTTTCCATGTTTTGTGTAAAATCTCAAAGCATCTGTAGCAGGCTTGACCTTCAAAACAAGGGAAGAAAAGAGCCCATTGTATTTTCTGTGAATATCCATTTTGTTCAACAACTAACTGATATAAACGTATTTCTTTTTTTTTTAAATTCTTTTATTGGTACATTTTAAGGAAACAACACAATTACATTTCTCATTGGGAATTATACCTTTACATGATGCATCTTGGTTCTTATTTTTGCATATTCCTAGGCCTCCCTTCACCCCCTCCACCCATCCCTATTTACAAAGACTTTATTTCCATTTTTTCCATTTCTCATCATTTTTCCTTTCCCTTCTTTCCTT
>NW_004624778.1:8107373-8130943 GCF_000247695.1 Heterocephalus glaber
TGTTTTGTGGATTCCATTTGTTTCCTATGTTGGGATTCCATCATGTTCCTTAGCTCCTCTCTAGATTTATTAATCATGTCTTTCACTAGGAGCACAATTTCTCCTGTTATCTGAGAAATTATTTCTGATTTCATTTTTTCCAGATCCCTTTTTTTGCCAGTTCAGTGGGTCCAGGTGGTTGAATATCAGACTGTTCCATTTCATTTCCCTTTGGGGTTGCTCTAGGTGATCTGGAAGTCTGGTTTTGAGACTTATTTACATGTTTCCTCATTTTGACTGGGGGTGGGGGCCTGTTGGTACCTGCAGGGATTACCTCCTCTGAGCTGGGAGAGTTGGGACAGGGATCAGGAGCAGCTGTAGGAATGGTGACCCAAAAGCCCTTTTCTGTGGGCTGGGATCAGTGGGAGGGATGGTGGCCAGTAAGCCCCTTCCTCTGGGCAAGGAGCAGTGGGACAGAAGGTGGCCCAAAGCCCTTTTCTCTGGGCTTGGAGCAGCGGGAGTGATGGTGGCTGAGAAACCCCTTCCTCTGGACCAGGAGCCATGGGACGGCTGCTCAGAAGCCCCTACCTCTGGGTCGAGAGCAGCGGGACTCAGTACTGTGTTCTGGTGTTCTGATGTCCTCTGTGTCTTTGTAGTGTGGAACCAGGTGGCTGTACAGAGGAGCAGGCGGGGTGGGGTGTGGAGACTGTGCAGTGGATTGTTGCCGGGGCACCTGTATTTCTTAATATACCAAACCAAAACTCCTTTCAAAATAACCTTTACTTAAAATCAGTTGTAACATTTTGTCCCTCTGATGTATTCTACTTTCAATATCTTATAAATTTACATACAACATAAATGTATTTTTTCTCAGTGCTTTGTCCTATAAAGCTACTCAAGATTTTTACCACTTTATGAATTTTATCTTTAAGCCTGTCATGTTATGATAGATTATCAATGAACCAATTTAATAAAAGACACATCTTCAAATATCTCTACACACTGATTAGAATTAATTAAAGGATACACTGCCAGGCATTTTCTTGACTTCTTTGTTTAGAAAGGGCTCACAGAGATGTCAAGCCAAGTCCTTTCTTTTGTAGGATCTCAGAAAAACACATTATCTCAAATTTGAAAGTGCCTAGGTCTTATACTTTATGCCATATGAACACTTGGGGTCTGTTCAGAAATGTTTTAGTCTTTTACATTGTCTAATAATTTCCTCCTTCTACAAAAATGAGGTCTGACTTGAACCTGCATCAAACATTTTAGAAAGATGATAACTTTACACAATCATGTAGATGCTTGTATCAATACAATGCATACAACACTATCTATACGAAACACAATAACTGAATGACTTATTTATTATCATGTTATTTGCCATTTTATAACAATCATAACTTTTTCTTTATCACTTTCAATTATTTATTTGTGAAAACAAAAGCTTATAACAGCCCTCAGATTTGTTCTTCACCCCAGATATTATCACAATAGCCGTATCAGAAAATGTATAACATTAAAAATCAATCACAAGTTTGACTCAAAGTGTGCAAAGGGTAATAAATATTTCTGAGATTTCTTGATGTTAGTATGTTTAATTTAAGCCTTAAAATTAATACACTCAAAAAGGTGTACTGTAATGACCACTTCCCAAAGGAAAGCAAAATAATACATAGCTAAGTAGATATCTTTAACAGAAATAAAATACTTTATAAGTTGACTGGGTGTGAGTGTATCTGTCCACAGTCAAATAAAATCAATACCTAATAAAATGATTCAGAAAGACATGCTTGTTACAATGAAGCTCTAAAGCTAGAAAACTCATCATCTACCTGAAGAAAAGATCTGGCATACTCCTGTAGGATGCAAAGCCCCCTTTCACCAGCACTGTACAGGAAGCCACCCTGCTATGTTGTCTTTCAAAAATCACTGATGGCTACAGGTTGGAGAAGTGTTAATAGGCTCAACTCTGAGGGGGGCAGGGGCAAGGGAAACAAAGAAAAACTTACATTAGCTGTAGAAAGTGAAAGCTACCTAACTGCTAATGATTCCAGGTTATTAAAAGACCTATTGAGGTGAAAACCTTAGACAGTATCAGTCATCTCAGGTTCATTCCTTCAAGAGTTAGAAAACATTTTCTTAGTCTTCTTGTGTACTAAATGATTAAATTGTAATAGATCTTACATAATAGTTTTAATATGTTGGTATGAGTGTCATACAATCTCTTTGAAAACTTCAACTAAAAAACAAATGTAGAATAAAAATCCAAGAAATACAATTAAATTTCCTATGGAGCCTATATGATATGATCTAAGTTGAGTCTTAACCAACATTGGTAGAAATGGGGGGGCGGGTTCTACCTCTTTTCTGAAATACTTAGATTTCAGGAATGTAAGAGATCTTAACAAGTGCCTAATTCAAATTGTTACAAAACACAAATTTAAGATCCAAGAAACTGGGGAAAATGGTGCAACAGTGAGTGCCACCTGCATAATTTTCCCAGGATAAAGTGCCTGATATCTGGAAATCATCAACCTGAAGCCCTCCAAACAAGAAGAGATGCAAGAATATCAAGGGAATAAACAGAGGAAAAGGAGAAAATACAATCCATTACCAAAGGAGAATTAGATTAAACAAGCAAAACAAAGACACTTGACCCAGTGAATCAGCAGTATACCTGCTGTCCCAGTGGGGATAGGATCTGAGAAAACAACTCAGTGGCTCACTGAGAAACAGAGTCCAGGACCTGAAGCAGGAGAGGCCTGTTCAACTGTAGGCAGCAGTGAAAACACCAGACAATATTCCCCTGAAGGTCCACCCTGGAGGAAAATGAAATTGGTAAGTGAAGTTCCTGCCATCAGCAACTGGGACGTGGTTGCCATTTGGGCAGAGGTGCAAACTTGAACTTCCTTAGCCCAAAGACACTGCATACTTCCAGGGCCATGCTGCAGCCCACAGAGATAGAAGGGGAAAGCAGCCCAAATATGGCAGATTGGGACTGTTGGCAGCTGGTCAGCAGATAGAGGGAATTTAAGTTGAAAACCTGGTTCATCCAAACTGAACAGTAGCCGGGTCATGCCCGCCATTTGGACAGAGATGCTGTCCCACCCTCCACCTCCTATTGTTTGGGGGGTTTTTTTGTCCTTTCTCCCAAGGCCACTTTGCTGCCCTGTGAGAAATAAAGGAAGAGACAAACAGCCACAGTGGACTACTGGTAGCTGGTCAACAAATCAAGGGAATTTATGTTGTAAAGTAGAGAACAGATCCAGCCAAACTCTGCTCCCAAGTCCATCCAGGACCTTGACCACAAAAGACTAGAGGCACCCATTCTGAGCTGAGAAAAAATGTAGGTGTGGACAAGGGGCCTTGGCTAGCGACAGGAAGGAACACTTAATCCTCTTCGTCACACTGGGACAGCAGACACACACAGAAGGTGCCACAGGAGCTGAGAGAGAGAGTTGTGCAGACAGAATCACAGAGGGAGGCTTGGGCAAGCAACATAGGGAAGATTGCTGATTGAGGAAAGTCCCCAGATCTCAACCCCAGAAGTCAGAAAGTTGAAGCCCATGGGGAGAGCTAAGAGAGACACTGTAGTGAAGACTCAGTGGACTACAGCAGTTTGTGAGTTGGTGGGATCATCACCTCCTGCTGGGAACTGGACTTGCTGCAGAGGAAGGGCAACTTGAACCTGCAGTAAAACTGTGCAGAGTTCAAACCTGCAGGAGAGCAATGAGTTCAATTCTGGCATTGCAGCCAGAAACCAGCTTAAATCTCAGTGGACTATGGCAGGCTCACTGAAATTATCTGACATGGTTCTGCAGGCTGCTGCCCATATTGTCTACCAGTGACAATACAGACACCCTTTGAAGGGACACCCCCTTTTTTCTTCTTTCTTTCTTCCTTTCTTTTGCTTTTTGCTTTCTCCTCTCTTTTTCTTCTTCATTTCTTTCCTTTCTTATGCTTATTGTCCTATATTTCTCTTCTTTTTTTATTTTCTTCTTTTTCTCTTTTGATTGTTTTATTCTTATAGGAGCATAAGTACAGTTTCTACTCTCCCTGTCACTATTAGTTTGTTCTGTTTTGTATTTATTCCTTCTGTCCCTCTTTTCCTCCTGTCTTTACCAGTTTCCCAAGGTTCCCATGATCTTCCTGTGTCTTCTAGCCCTATTTCTAACCTCTCCCTCTTCTATTATCTCTCTACCTGACCCCCCCCCAATTCCTTCTAAGTCTTCTACCTAGAGGGTAAGGCCACTATATTGAAGGGCTGGTTTATTGTAAACATATTTCAGGTTGGTTCTTAATTTTTATATGTGTTCATAGGTCTAGTTCAAGTGGTTAATGGTATAAGAATAGTGGCTGGCACAGTTGGTCATTTTCTGGGCTGTGTTTGATGCTGTTGTTGATGCTGATTATATTACTTTGGCCAAGGTGCTGGGATTGCTCTGATCAAGTGTCTTTGCTGGTGTTCCAGGATGGAGATTGCTTAAGGGCCATTACAGACTCAAGGCCAAAAGACTAACTATACCAGGAGGGCAATCTAGAAAGTAGCCATTCCCTAAGAGTTCTAAATACTAGCAAGAAAGATACTAGCAAGAAGAATTTTACAGGCAGCAAACCAAGAATTAAGCCAAAAACATTAACAACAGAAAAAAAGAAATGAGAAGACATGTAAACAAGACACAAACCCAGATTTCCAAATAAACAAAGGGAAAGCTAGGGGGCAATGAGATGGAACAACCCATAACTCAACCACCTGTACTGTCTGAACTGGCAACAAAAGAGAATCTGGAAAAAATGAAATCAGAAATAATTTCTCAGTTAAAAACAGAGATGGTGACCATAGTGGAAGACATGATTAATAATTCGACAGCAGACACAGATTAAAAAAAAAAAAGAGCTCAGGAACATGATGGAATCTATGATGGCTCAGCATAGGAAAGAAATGGAATCCACAAATAAATTCAAACAGATATTCAGGAGATTAAAAACGCCATTGAAAGTATGCACAGGAGAATGAGCTAATGTAAGGACAGAATATCAGATAGAGAAGGCAAGATTGTAGTGACCAGGAAAAGAAAGATTTCTTAAAAATAGTAAGGGATCAAAGAAAACAATCCAGCAGCTACTAGATGATGCAAAGAAGAACAAAAGACTGATCAGAGTTGATGAAAAAGCAGGAGATAGTGCAAATGACATAAAAAGAAAAACTGTTCACAAAAGTAATGGAAGAAAACTTCCCAAGCAGGGTAAAAGAACTTGATGTACAGATAAGTGAGGCATATAGGACTTCAACTAGCCATGATCAATAAAAATCCACACCTGGGCCAAGAATTTAGCTCAGTGGCCCCATGCCTGCCTCACAAGTGCAAGGTCCTGAGTTTGATCCCCAGTGCAAAAAAAAAATCCACACCTAGACATATATTAGTCAAGATTCCAGAAACCCAACAGAAGAACCAAATATTATAAGCAGTTAGAGAAAAGAAACAAATCACATACAAAGGAAATCCCATCAGAATCACAGCAGACTTCTCAACACATACTCTCAAGTCAAGAAGAGCATGAAGTATTACAAGCCCTAAATGATAACCTCCAACCCACATTGATTTAACCTGCAAAACAATCTTTCAAAATTAATGGAGAAATAACACCTGAAGAATTTTATGAATGCCAAACCAGCACTTCAAAGAATTATAAATGATATCCAGGAAAAAGACAATGAGGGTCACAACTCCTTGAAGCCCAACAGAATGAAACCATCAGACAAGGCAATAAATTAAATGGAAAGGGGAGAAAACTAAAAGAGCCAACAATAGGAAAATAGAATGACAAGAATAAGTCAATGCATATCAGTTATAACCATCAATGTCAATGGCCTCAATTCATCAATCAAAAGAAATAGACCACCAGAATGGATCAAGAATAATATCCTATGTACAAGAAGCACATTTAACTAAAAAAGAAATTCATAGAATGAAAGTCAAAGGATGGAAAACAATACTCCATGTGATGGAAACCAAAAAAAAATCAGGGGTAGCCATCCTATTTGCAGACAAAGTTGACTTCAAACCAAAACTAGTTAAGAAAGACAGAGAAGGCCACTACATCCTTCTAAAAGTAACAACCCAAGAGGAAGAAATGATAATGATAAATATATATTCACCCAAACTAGTCCACCCAACTATATAAAACAAATATTAATGGACATGAAAAATCAAATAAGCACTAATACAATACTAATGGGGGACCTCAATAGCCCACTGTCACAAATAGATCAACTAGACAAAAAAATCAACAATAAAATACTAGAACTGAACCAAACTTTTAAACAAATGGACATAATAGATGTCTACAGAATGTTTCACCCCCACAAAACCAGAACTCACATTCTTCTCAGCTGCACATATGTCATTCTCCAGAATAGACCACATGCTAGCTCATGCTTAAGTAAATGAAAAAGAATTGAAGTTATCCCTTGCATATTATCAAATCATAGTGCAAGGAAATTGGAGATTTTTTATTTATATATTAATTGGTACATTTTAGGTAGACAATACATTTACATTTATCATTGGGTATTTGTACCTGAACATGATGTATCTTAGTTCTTATTTTTCCCCATTACCTATGCATCCTTCACCCCCACCAGCCATCCCCATTTACATAGATTTTGTTTCCTTTTTTTTTTCTTTCTCATAATTTTTGGAAAAGGAAATTGGAGATTAATAGCAAAAGAACAAGAACTTCACAAACACACAGAGGTTGACTAACACCCTCCTGAATGACCAATCAGTCACAGAAGAAATTAAAGAAAAAATCAGACAGTTTTTACAATTAAATGGTAATGCCAATACAACACACCAGAATTTATGGGACACAATGAAAAAACAGTCCTATGAGGGAAATTCATAGCAGTGAATGGCCATATTAGGAAAACAGAGCAAGCTCAACCCAATACAGAACTTCAAGCTCCTGAAAAAAGAAGAGCAAGACAAACCTAAAGCTCATACAAAGGAGGAAATGATAAAAATCAGAGCAGAAATCATTTCAATGGAGACTAAGAGAATGATACAAAAAAATTAACAAATCAAAAAATTGGTTCTTCAAAAGAATAAGTAAAATTGACACACCTTTAGCCAACCTTATCAAAAAAAGGAAAGAAAAGGCTCAAATCCATGTAATTAGGAATGAAAAAGGTGAAATTACAACAGATTCAGTAGAAATCCAAAGGACCATCAACACCTACTTTGAGAACCTGTACTAAGATGGAAAACACAGAAGAAATGGACAGATTCCTAGATCCATATGAATAACCAAAGTTGAACCAAGAAGATATAAAAATTCTAAATCACTGGATATCAATGAAATTAAAAATATAATTAAAAACTTACCAACAAAGAAAAGGTCCTGATAGCTTTACTGCTAAATTCTACAAGAAATTTAGGGAAGACCTAATGCCACTATTTCTCAAACTCTTTAGTGAAATTTAAAGGGAAGCAATACTCTAAAATTCATTCCTGGAAGCAAGCATCACCTTGATCCTCAAAGCAGAGAAAGATCCAACCAAAACAGACAACTATAGGTCAATCTCACTGATGAACATAGATGCAAAAATCTTCAGTAAGATACTGACAAACAGAATGTAGAAGATCATCAAGAAGATCATACACCCTGACCAGGTGGGATTCACCCCAGGGATGTAGGGATGGTTTGACATATGCAAATCAATCCATGTAATACACTATATTCATAGAGCCAAGGACAAAAACCATATGATCATCTCAATAGACAGAGAAAAAGCATTTAACAAAATACAACTTGCGTTAATGATAAAAACCCTACAGAAAATTGGAATAGACAGTCTCTACCTCAACCTGACAAAAGCCATCTATGAAAATCCAACAGCCAACGTCATACTAAATGGTCAAAAACTGAAATCCTTCACACTAAAATCAGGAACAAACAAGGATGTCCACTATCAAAACTACTGTTCAATATAGTTTTGGAAACATTAGCCACCACAATTAGACAAGAAAAATAAATAAAAGGAATAAAGATAGGAAAGGAAGAAGTTAAACTATCATTATTTGCAGATAACATGACACTCTAGATAGAAGACCCCCAAAACTCCACCAAAAGACATCTAGACTTAATAACTTGATTCAGTAGAGTAGCTGGATACAAGGTCAACAAACAAAAAATCAATAGCCTTCTGGTACACAAACAATGGACTTACTGAGAAAGAAATTGGGGAAACAATTCCCTTCACAATACAAAAAACCTGAAATACCTAGGAATCAACCTAATAAAAGAAAGCAAAGACCTTTTCTCTGAAAATTATAGCACTCTGAAAAGAGAGATTGAAGATGATATCAGAAAATGGAAAGGCATCACTTGCTCCTGGGTAGGAAGAAAACATAGTGAAAATGGCCATATTTCCAAAACTGCTGTATAGATTTAATGCAATGCCAATTGTAATTCCAACAATATACTTCACAGAACTAGAGAAAACAATCCAAAAATTCATTTGGAACAAGAAGAGACCTAGAATACCCAAAGGAATACTAGGCAACAGAGACATGGCAGGGGGTATCACAATCCCCAACTTGAAACGATAGTACAAAGCCACTGTGATAAAAACAGCATGGTACTGGCAAAGAAACAGACCTGAGGACTAGTAGCACAGATTAGAAGATGTAGAAACAACTCCAGACACATTCAGCCACCTCATCTTTGACAAAGGAGCCAAACACCCTCACTGGAGGAGAGACAGCCTTTTATTAATAAATAATGCTGGAAAAACTAGGTCTCAACTCTCCCAAGATTAAAATTAGTCACATATCTTTCACTATGCACTAAACTAAAATCAAAATGAATCAAAGATCTAAATATTAAATCAGAAACACTAAACCTGCTAAATTCTTCTAAACCTGCTTGAAGGTAGGTTAGGTAGAACTCTTGAAGATACTGGCATAGGATAAGACTTTATGAAGAAAACATCCATCACGTGGGAACTAGCACAAATAATCAACAACTGGGATCTGATCATATTTAAAAGCTTCTTCATAGAAAAAGAAACTCAACAGAGTTTAGAGACAACCTAAAGTGTGGAAAAGTATTTTACCAGCTGTTCCTCAGACAAAGGACTATTATGTAGAATATATAAAGAATTTAAAAAATCAGATCCCCTATATTTAAAAGACCCAATCAAAAATGGGCTTCTGAGATGAATAGACATTTCTCAGATGAAGACATAGAAACTTCAAATAAACATATGAAAAAATGTTCGACATCACTGATTATTCAAGAGATGCGAATGAAAACGACTCTGAGATTCCATGTCATCCCAGAAAGAATGGCTACTATCAAGAAATCAACAGCAAATGAACCCTTCTCCATTGTTGTTGGAATGTAGACTGGTACAACCACTATGTAAATCAGTGTGGAGATTACTCAAAGAACTAGGATTAGAGATCCCATTTGACCCAGCTGTTCTCTTGCTGGCTAACTTCCCAAAAGATTTAAAAGCATCATCTCACAGCAATATATGTTCACCCATGTTTATAGCAGCACAGTTTGTAATAGCTCAATCCTGGAAACATCCCAAATGCCTATCAACTGGTGACTGGATAAAGAAGATGTGGTTTTTTTAATAAAATGGAGTGATGCTCATCCATAAAGAATGATAAACTAGAAGAGTTATTTATAGCTAAATGGATGCACATTGAAGTCATAGTCTTAAGGGAAATAAATAAGACAAACGTGTAAATATAGAATAGTTTGGTGTGAGATATAGCAAGAGTAAATGTGGACCAAAATGTATAATAGATAATGTAAAATAGTAAGAACAGGTCTAAAAGGGAAGGGAAAGTAGGGAGGGGTGTGGGAGAAAGGAAAGAAGGGAAGGAAAAAGTATGAGAAAAGACGGAAAAAGGAAACAAATTTTTGTAAATGGGGAGGAATGGAGGGGTGGAAGTAAAGGAAGGGAAATGGGAGGAAAAAGCAAGAACCAAGATATATCATGTACAGGTACAAATTCCCAATGATGAAAGTGATTATAATTTATACCTAACATGTACCAATATACTTAATGGGATTTTCAACAATGATCCACAGAATTGTAGTCACTTACCCAAAGTCAGTTGTGTACCAGTGGGGCTGAAGTCCAAGCTTTCTGCTTTCCTGGGCAAAGCTTTTCTACTAACTCATCCTATTACTATGCCCATCATTTATCCATTTAAAAAATTAGTGTAATAGGTATGTGCATATCCATGCTGCATGTTGTGTTTAAAGGCACATACTAATGTCATCAGACCCTAGGTAGATTTTCAAGATACTACAGACTATCACTTGATTTCCTGGCTATTTTGTATGACTAGCAACAGAAGACCAGTAGTTTAGAACTACAAATTAAGTCAACATTAAAGAATTGAGGAACTTTCCAGATCTAGCAAGCTTTGGTAGATAGGTAAAAAGAATTGAAGATTTAGTACAACAAGGAGATAACAAGATAACAAGTCAAGCAAATTGTCAATAGCCATGGAATACAGAGGTTCAAATCCAGTAAAGACATTGAAGAAGAGCACAAAGTGGGACCTAACCACCTTATAGATATGCTGATTTGTGTTTTTCTGAGACATCACGTGTGATTTCATAATATTTGCACAATATTTGCATAATCTTTTTTCTGAAAATTAAATTGGCAGTTGTTTTATCCTAGTTCTGTAGGTGAAAAAAATGAGAACCAAAGGATTTCTAGGTTTTGTCTGTGGTCACATAGAGAGCTGGTGCTGAAAATCCAGGGGTTTTGTTTTCTGGCAGAGCATGTTTGGACCCCAACTTATTTTATTGATTCAATAAAAACAACTAGAAAATACTGAAATAAATGTGTCATAATCATTCATGTAGTCAATGAGGAAGGCCCTTAAGCTTGCAAAATGCCTTTCTTCCACCAAGCCAATCTGAAAGAGGGAAAAGAACATCTTAAGATAAGGGAAGAGAATATATGGGAGGGAAAGGAAAGGGAAGAGACGGGAGAGGAGGGGAAGGGAAAAGAAGCCAAGGGAGGGAAGGGAAGAGAAGAGAAGGAAGGGAGGGGGGAATGGAAGGCAAGGGGTCAAAAGGGAACATATAGCACCAAACCTCATTAAAGCCCACAGCTGAACTGCAGTATTACCTTGCATCTCCATCCTTCTCTTTCTCTCCTCCTATTTGTCAGACAGTCCTGGTATCCAACATTCTGCTGCTCTCCTACAAAAAAGTTGGGGTAAAGAGGCAGAAAATCTCATGTAGGGCAGAAAAAAACTGCAAAATGACACTGAAATATCTTGTTTCTGAAAGCAAACAGGAAAGTTTGGAGTCCTCTCAAAAGGACACAGACAGAGACTTACAGGGGGACATTCATTGCCCAAAGGCAGGATAGCAATAATAATAATAATAAAATAACTCCAATATTTTTTAAATGTATGAAATACTAAAAATTTAAAAATCAAAAATATGTATGTTCATAATTTTTTAAAAATCTTGTTGGTCAATGTTGGATTTTATCTTGGCACCAATTCATTGTTCTGAAAAATAAAGGAAACTATAATGAACTGCATTTCAGTGTAATGTTATAATGTAATATTGTGATAAAAGAGTTTTTGAGGTAAAATGCAATGTATAAATGAAAATGTGTTGATCAATCATTTTCCCCTCAATGTAGCTAGGTAGTCCCGAATGGCTGCTTAATGCTTCAGATTAAAATTAGAGAACATTATAAAAAATAGATGACACTTACATTATAGGAACCCACTGATCAATCTTAACATTACCAAAAGTGGGAGAATTAAACATTTTCTTCCTCTTGACACAATACAAAATAAAGCACACACAGTATGCTCTTACATTTATTCATTGCTGAAAAAAGAAATAACCTATAATGTGACTAAGCCTTCGGATCCAACTGTCAGTTTCTAGGAAACATAGACACTAGAAAAGGATAGAAATAATGAAATACAATGTAGGAGACAGTACAGGACAAAAGATACTGATTCTCACTATGCAAGAGGTTTCAGAGAATGGCAAACAAAAAATATCTAAAACTTGTTTGGAGCATTATTTAGAGTCATTTCTGTGAGCCTGGGGGAACATATAAAACAGACATCATCTGGTGATTTTTAAGATATTTTAATCATCCTTATTTTATTGGTCATGAAAAGATATTGAAGTTGTGTGTTTTAGTGCTCTATATAATAGAAATGTACAACAAAGTATTTAGGTAGAGGATCACGATATCAAAATGTATGGAGCATTCCTCTTTTGTCAATGATCAATGATGTTCCCCAAACCTGATTATTATAAATAACCTAATATCCACATTTGTGCCTAGAGCTTTAGTACTTTTTTGAGTTATTGTCTTAGAAGGTATGCTGTGATATGGAAACCAGACCAAAAGGTATAAAGATGTATTTAGATTTTATTCTTAATAAATTATTTACAAAAGGATTGTCCACAATATATTGTAATAAATGTGGTATTATATTTTCATTTTAAATACAAATAAACAAAGTTTAACTAATGAAAGTGGTATTGCCGGCGTGGGCTCAGGCAGTGAATAATCTGATCCAAATCTGAAGCACTTATACATATATTTCAGAACCTTCACTTTAGCTTCTTTCCAACAATGCTTTAAAAACTTCTGTGACAGGACAAAGAATAAATCCAAGATTTGTTTTTAGATACTGGTTTAGAAAATACATCATATGTTCTCATGAAAACTGTGTTTGAAATAATGATAAAAATCTTTGACCAGATCCAAAAATGCTTATTAAACCAGTAGCAAGAGATGAAACAAGCCATTATTTCTCACATGGCCCCAGGGTAGTGCTCAGGAGTAAACTCTCAGAAAGCTGGGGACCCCCTTAAGACAGGATCAGGACATCTGGATGTTTTGCAAAATTGAGATCTAGGGAATTGTCCCATCCACAGACAGCGATTGTCTTGTTTAAAAGGGTCATCAAAGATCCTCCATATTTGATGGTGCCTGGTTATTCAGTGTCTAACAGTGCAGAATGCCATTTTAAAATTTTTCCATTTGTGCTTTTTTGTGAAATTTTCATAAAAATTATTATTTCAGAGTTTCAGCGTTTTACTCTTTTGGTTAACATTTACCTACTGTTTATGTTTCAATTCTTTTATTTTTTTTCAATATATCGTTTCTTCACTTAGGTGAATATTTATAAGTAATGAGCTGTTTTATTATTTTTAAACCAACTAGTAATCTATGATATTCTTTGAATTAATTGAATATATTTACATTTATTTCATGCCTTATACTGAATAAATTTCTGCTCTTGCTTTGTATTTTTTATTTTATTCTTATTAGATCTTTTATTTTTCTTTCCTTGCTTTATTTTGAGGTAATTAAAGTTGTTCCATTTTTTTTCTGCTGCCTTAGAAGCTACAAATTGCAATCCTATTTCTTTAGTAATCCCTTTTGCGTTAAATTTGTAGAAGGAGAAATACAGAAAACTTTTAAACATAGATGCCACTAAAATTTATGAATTGTATTTAAACATGAACATGTTGATCATTTCATTTAACATTAATACAGCCTTAGTTCCTTTGATTTTATAATTTATATAATACCTCATTTCCCATTTCCAACATTTGAATTTTATTTTCTGCTTTTCTTTTTGTTACTGCATGTTGGTCATACAGACTAATGGGTTTCCTTTTGGCAGAGTTGTACATGCACATAACATGCTTTAATCATCCCTCATCTCCCTCCTCCCCCCCAACTCCCTATGCCACATGTTTTAGGAGGGTTCCATGTGTATAGTGTATTTTTATCATATTCGTCCAATAATTGTGGATATTATTCAGGTATTTCTACAGTATGCTTACTTTAGTTCCTTCAGGTATTTAACAAGGAGTGGTATAACTTGATCAGATGGTACTTCTATTTTTTATCTTTTGAGGAACCTCTACATTAATTTCCATAGTGGCTGTACTAATTTACATCCTCACCAGCAGTATAGAGAGGTTCTATTTTCATCCTTGCTAGAACTTATTTTTTTTGTAATCTTAACGAAAGCCTTTCTGAGTCAGGTGGGGTGGAGTCTCTGTTTATTTTAAAGGAGATGCCTGACAAGCGACAAGTGACTGAACACTTTTATTTTCCAGTGAAACATCTAGTATATCTGTAATAATATAACCCCTAATATATTTTGAGTTAATATGTTTATTTATGTTAAAATATATTTATTTAATTTGTTTTTTGTTTAGAAGTTTTAAATTTGTTCTGTTTTATTTCTTTTTCTCTTGTTTATTACTTTCTTTTGGTCTGGTTATTTTCCTCCAACTTCCATTTTTCTTTCAATTAGTTTGGAAGTTACAATATATATACTCTTAAAAAACTTGAAAAAAGGGGAAAAGATAATGGAGTATCTTTACCACCTTCCAAAATATATATGACCCTTAGGTCATTTTAAATCCTTTTACAACTTTACTGCCTTACACTACTGCTTATCTGACTTTTAATTCTATACCAGTTTTACTCAAAGACAAAATTATCATTGTTATATACAGTTAATTTTGCTTATGTAAACCTGGCAATTTACCTTTGCTGTGCTTTTCTTTTTACAGACCTCCTTAGACCTGCCATAAGTCAGTTTTTCCCTTAAAATATATTCATTTTACTTTTATTCTGCAAATATATACTTAGTGAATATAGAATTTCAGATTCTCAGGTACTTTCAGCAAGCGAGAACTATTCTAGCCTCTTCTGCATTCCACTGAGAATTTGAGTTAAGCTGAAGGTGATAGTGCTATTAAGATATCTCTCCCTCCCTCTTTCCCTTTCTGTCTGCATTTAAGATATCCTCTTTATATTTGAGGTTCTTGAGATTTATTATAATCATCTGTTTTTCTTCTCTCATCCTAACTAAAGTTTGCTGAGCTTCTCTAATATATGGATTGATGTCTTATCAGCAGTAGAAAATTCACCACCATTATTTCTTAATGTATTACCCTTACTTCATTCTCTCTCCTCTTTTACTTTTTAGAACTTGTACCCATAACATTTTGCCTCTTCACCCAGTTCATGTGTCTTAATTCCTTTTGCATAGTTTCCATTTTGCACCTCTTTCTGCCAGACTAAAATAATGCCTTCTGATTTTTTCCCAGGTCACTCTTTAGCCATATCTAATTATCTGTTAAATCCATTATTGCAGGATTGAACCTACTCTAGTGAATTATATTTTGCATTTAATAAAATTTCCCTACTTTAAATACAGCTCGGTAAGTTTTGATAAATTGAACCCCCGAGAAGCTTTCAGAAAAATTAACAAAGGCCATTTCTTTGCGTCTATTTGCAGTCAGTCCTCCAAACTCTGCCCCAGGCTGCTACTTATTACATGTTTTGTTTTACTGATTTGTTTTATCTCTTCCAGAATTTTACTAAATGGAATCATTCAATATTTTCACTTTTTGACCTAGCTTCTCCTATTCTGAATAATGTTTTTGAGATTCATCTGTATTCTTTCATATAATTATAATGTATTTATTTTTATTAAGTAGTACAGTATTCTACTTTATGACTATCCCATACTTTTAAAATTCATTCCTCTGTTGATAGGCCTCAGGGCTGTTTCCAATTTTTGGATATAAAGAATGCTATGAAAATTCTTATACATGTTAAGTATGTAAGACTTGAATTTCTCAGTTACTTAGTCGGTGTATGTTTAACTTCATAAGGAACTGCCTAGATAGTTTCCAAAGTGGGTATTCAGTTTTATGTTTATTGCCAATCTAAGTTCCATAATGTCATTCCATACATAACTTCATCTATATTTTATATTTTTATTCTTTTGATTTTAGTCATTCTAATGATGTGTGGTAGAAATTTATTGTGTTTTTAATTTTCATTTTCTTGATGAATAATGCTTATGCACATATTTCCATTTATTTATTGGATCTTTATTTATTCTTTTATTAAAGGTTGGCTCAAATCATTTTCCCATGTGAAATGTTTAGGGCACACAATATTGTTAAGATCTCAGTTTCCTCCTACTTGTCCTATAGATCTTATATAATTATAATCACAATCAGTGCCCCAGCAGGCTTTTGTTTTTCATTAAACAGTGTTATTCTAAAATTTATGTGGAAATACACAAGATTTAAAATAACAAACCTTTTGCAAGGAGATAGACTTTTAAAAATTCAAGAACACAATCCACCTAAAAATGGGTAAAAGATTTAACTGGATAGATCAACAAAATTATGTAAATGGCAAAGAATTACATTAAATGATGTTTAATATAGTAATGAAGGCAATAATAAATAAAAATAAAACAAATGAGCTATTGCTATACCCCTACCAGAATTGCTAAAATAAATATACTTCTTTGTTATTTTCTGGTGCTGAAGATTGAATCCAGGACCATGTAAATGCCAGGCAAACGTGCTACCACTGAGCCTCATCCCTGACTCTTAGAATTGCTACAGTAAAAGCAAAATTTGATCATGCCAATTGCTAATGAGTATAGAAAGGTGGGAATGAGACGTTGAGTAAAGGGGGCCACAAACAGCAAAGCTCCAAGAATCTTCATTACCTACATCCAACAATCTAACGGTCACATCTGAAATTAAAATTAGTAGGCATGTGAAATAGCAGGAAGCTTTGAGATTACCGGGAAGAAAGTTAGTTAACAGAAGCACAGAAATGGCACTGCTGATGGAATTAACAAGTGTGGATGTTAAAATGGCTGTAGTGAGTAAGATCAACACCCTGATTTCAGATCCTGTTGGAGATGATGCAGAGCCAAGGGAGGCAGGCAGGAGGCTGACCTTAGGCCAGTTCTGTGGTCAAGATCAAGATCATCTCCAGAGGAAGGCTCTTGCTTCCCTAGGAACCATTCATCCCATAGTGACCTCAGCAGTAGCCCATTAGCAGTTTATTTAACCCCCTTTTTAAGCAAACACTGTTGACAGAACTGCTGCCTTCCAGCAATAAACATATCCTGGTCCCAAGTCTTGTGCTGGATGCTCCAGTCTGAGTCTGGCTTCACTAGGAACCTTTCTCCCAGGATGGAACTGCTGGTTTTTTCCTGCCTGCTTCCAATGAACTAGACTGTTTCAATGAACTAGAACCAGGCTTGTGCCTCTCCTTCAGTAACATTTTGTACTTTGGATTCAATTCTTTTTCAAGGATATATTTATCTCTCATTGTTTATTTTTTGTTTTCTTGTACATTTTCTTTCTTGCCTTTGGAAAAAAATGTGTTGTTATGTCTCCCCATTCTACCTTATGCATGAAGAAATATTTTTAAGACTATTCAGTTACATAAGGCCTCTCTAAACTGGGAATCAAGCCATTTTCATTCAATGAATCATACATTCTTCCATCTTCACTTGTTAATACTTTATTATGGGTCAAAGTAAGATCAAGCTTTAAAAAAAAAAAAAAAAAAAAAAAAACCTCCCCGGATCCTCATGCCAGATGTAGTCTTCACCTCATCTGAAATCTAGTATTTCTTGGTGTCATTTATGTGGAACTTATGATATTATTATTTTTATTGTTGTTGCCTCTGTAATCCACATGGTACTTCTGGTGATATTTTTATTGTCCATGGATGCTAAGGAACTATTTCTAGAAGCCTTACATCTTCAAGTTGACAGGACAATGTAGAGAAAATATTCCTTCCAACATGGTGGCTAGGTCAGACCACTTGTGGTACTAGAGTAGGAAAGGTCACACACCAAAAGACACCCACTCTGTCAATCTGCAGTTTAGTGGAGAGAATTTAGAAAGCAGTTGCTTAGATATACATTCTAATCTCCCCACAGAAGAGACTGAAAGTCAGGAAAAGACAGTAGAGATTCCAAGAAAGTTCTTATCTGGCTCCTTACCTGGAACTCTGGGAGGAAACCACCTGTTAGTCATACTTCCTTTGCTATAATAAACACTAGAGATAATCACTTTGTAAAGAGAAAAGGTTTATTGGTTCAGAGGTTTCAGTCCCTACTCAGTTGCTTCTGTTGTTTTGGGTCTGCGGTGGCATATCATGGCAAGAGTGTGCAGCAGAGCAAAACCGTGCACCTCCCCACTGGGAAAGGAAAGAAGAAGAAAGGACTTGGGTCTCACTATCTACTTCAAAAGCACATCCCCCAGCAACCTAAAGAGCTCCCACTAGGCTTCACTTCTTAAAGACTCCACCACCTCAAATAGTGCCACTCTGAGGACTAAACCTTTAACACTTGGGCCTTTCAGGAACATTTAAGATCCAAACTGCAGTACTTTGCAAGCAGGCAGCTCTACACCAATATAGAGCAGCCCTTGAAGGCTCCAAGAGAATGACCCAGCATTGACAGATGTAGAAAGAGAGATAAATTTGTGTTTACAAGTCACCCCCCACCCTGTATTCCATGTAGCACTGATGCCGAATGACAAAGTACATGCCACTAGGTCTGCTCAAGGAAGAAAGGTTCAAGGTTCCCCTTCAACAGAGGTGAAAATTACCCCATGATCCAAGAGTGCCTGCAAGATGGAAGGACAGAAGAAAGATGCTTTAGCTTAGAGCACTGAATTTAACCAACTACATTTATCAGTAGCACATATTAACAAATCACTAGGTTGTGAGGACACAAGGAACTCTTGTGGATTCCAACCTATGCCCACGAAATGACTAGAAAGCTCCCTGCCTTCCAAAGCAATGAAGCCTTCATATATGATTTCCTTGAATACCTTGATATACTACACTTTGTTTTGCATTATACACTAGTTTGTATGCACATTTATACACATACATACATACATAAGAAATTCAGAAAAATAGAATGTGTTGGGGAAAGTTATTTTATAGAAAAATTGGATGTTTTAAAAAATAAGACTCTTGGTTCCCTCTTTCTTTTGTGTTAATTTTATACCATAAATATCTAATGTTTCCTTGTATCTTAATCTAGTATATCATAAACTCCTTTTAGACAGAGAATTCATTTATTTCAATATTATTTGTAAAAGTTGGAATAATTAAAGGTGCTCAGTAAAACTTTGCAAACATCAAATATTGTCAACAGGGATGGGGATTTAGGTCAGCGGTGCTGCCGCCTGCCTCACAAACATAAGGTCCTGAGTTCGATCCCTGGTACCCCCCCCCCCAAAAAAAATTGTCAACAGCCTTTAGCCTTAAATTGTGAACCACCTGCTAATATTGCACATGGTAATTACTGACATAACAGAAAGAAAATTATATCTTCCATATGCTGTGCTGGTTGTCTTTTGTTTTCAAACATCTCATTTTATTCTCATAACAATCAAATGTATATATATTATCCCTATCTTTTAAAGAAACAATTGATTTCTTACTTCAGATATGTAAGATCAAAACACTTTGACAAAGTAAGCAGTCAACTTATATATCTGCTTTCATGTAGAGCAAACAGCAAACAGAAATAATAAAATATGTGCACTATAATTAGGTACTGGACCTATACTCACATGTCTTTATATGTACCATACATCTTCATAGGATGATCCTTGAAATGACATTTACATAGAGAATTTACCATAGTGTGGGACACATTGGAAGCAACCAAAATAACTACCCACATACTTCTGAATGATTCTCTCTCTTTTTTAACCTGTTTATTATATCCTGGGCTCCCATTTTTGGCTGCACACATTTTACCACCAAAATCCCTGGATCATGTGTAGCATCGAAGTCTGAAATATAGTCACAAACCTTCTAATTGGCACTTCCTGGCTCCATGGATATACAGTATATCAGGAAAATTGGTGAGGAGAGAAGCCAAGGTTGAGGGAAATGATGAAAGACCTAGGGGAAGAAAGCTAATTTGCAGCTAATTTCTAAAATATTGGCTAGAGATTTGTTCAGCTTCATGGAGACACTACAGGGATACAGACATCACCAAGCCATTCTTTAGGGAAGATTAGAGAGTCCTGGAAGCAGCTGCTCCTTCTTCTTTTTCTTCTCCTTCTTCTTTTTTTTTCCTTATATTGCTGGAAAAGTAAAAACTAACTGAAACACCCAATGACAATTTTCTCACTAAAATCTGTTTCACAAAAGGAAATGGAATAAAATTATAACAATATGAAATTTAAAAGGAACAAATGTGCCAATGGGGTCATCACTGTCAGGTGCCAGTGCTAGGATGGGCAAGTCCTCTGAGGGATGCCTCACACCACCATAGTGGATCCAGGGAAATCTAGAAACAGTTAACCCATATCAAGGACCGACACGGAAGGGAAAGAAATAAAGAAGCTAATGAGTCATCAAAACTGAGGAAGGGAGACTGGAGAGGCTTCACTTCACAGTAGCTTGCTGTGTGGGATTTTTAGTCTACTTAGTGCTGCTTTCATTCCATCCTTCCCTCCTGTCATTTCTTCCCCTACTTGTGCATTCACCTACTTTCCTTAAGGACCCAATTACACTAGGGGAAGCTCCAGATCAGAATTAAATAGAAAATGGAAATATATTTAACATTGCCTCTCAGATCAAGCTTCTGCCATACTCCAGAGAAAAGCAGTCTGATCTATTTATGCACAGATATTTCCTTCCTGAAATTTTCAATCAATTTCAAGCCTTTCCTTGAGAAAACACCACTATCAAAGCTAAGACAATCTGCATGCACATCTTTACAAAGAAACTCTCCTCTCTTCTCCTCTCCTCTCCTCTCCTCTCCTCTCCTCAGGGCCCTGAAAGGAGCATGAATGCATTTCTAGACTGTGGGTAAAGAGCCAGCCAAGCACTGGAGAGACAGCTTTGATGACATTGTTTTTCATTTCACAGAGGACAACTCATGTTTCTCTCCTTAAATATATACTGCAAGCCACAAGAGATGGCAGCTGTCTAATTAAACCTGATAAAGCCTCCTTAAAAATGAGACTTGGGGAAGCACATCATTTCGGTTGCAGAGCTGCCCAATTTTCCTGGGAACCCAGAGGGAGCTGTGTACTGTTGGGGAGGGATGGAGGATGGGACCTGAGGGAGGGAAGGCAAAATTACTGGCACCATCAAGTTGTTGGTGTGAAATAACAAAACATACACAATACATATTTAATGCAAACTAGATAACTTTACTTTATAAAACATACAAAAGGATAACCTCATCTACCATTTAAAAAGCCACTGATGAAGGCTTCAGTAATATACCAAATCCCTTCTTAAATTATAAAGATTTAATAGGAATGGTTTATTTTCTCTAGCAGGCTTCTGCTGTCAAGAGAACCTGGGAAATTGAAACAGGGATGTGATCACTGCATCTAAGGCATTGGGACAACCCAAGATACCCTCTCCCTTTTCTTGCTTCAAAACCAGTGGGAGAAAATTTTGTCTCTCATTTAAGATAAAAGACTTAAACATATGTAGATGCCCATGCTATTCAAATAGAGTAACTTAAAAATAAGGAAAATTTGGCCTTATTAATGCTGCCTTCATCATTTCTTAATTTTATCAACTCTGTTTTCATTGTTTTTCCAACACTCCACCAAGTCTGAAGACATGACCCAAGATGCTTTTCACCAAGTGTTGTTGTCAGAAACAGAATATGAAATTGCATAACTGTGGTTTACCAGAGAATCCCTACATGGAAAGACTGACACTCTTCGGCAGTGATGTGGCTTCTCTGGAGTCTAATAAAACAGAAGACAGAGAGCCTGGAGCTCTGAGCTCCTCCAGCCTGGAGAATTTTGACTCCTACAGGATGAATGCTGAGACTACTGAATGTCAGTTGAGGTACACGTCTCTGGAAAACACTGATATATAATCTTGTCTCATGTATCTCCTTCATAATATCTTAATTTCTGGCTAAATAGTAACTTAATGTAAAAGTAAACCTAAGCTCACATGGAGTCATCATTTATGATTTAAGCTTAGATAAATTTATGAATTGAATCTGAAGTAACTTCTTTGGTGTCATCTTATTCATCCATATAAGTGTTTCAGTTGTCAGCACCAACTTCATCTCTTCGAAAATTTAACCCTTATCCTTATTGGTTCCTTGGTCTTCTACATTCTAACAAAAGTACCATCTCTTATCACTCACTTTATATGACTGTTGATGTTATCACTCACTTTTATTTTCCCTTTGTTACCTACACAACTAGAAGGCAAAAGTTATTGCTTCCACATCTTTTTATCACTCACAGAATTTGACCTAGAGATTGATGTTCTGTAATTGTTATTCCATGAAGAAGAACTCAGTAAATTTTCTTGGAAGCCAAAATCCAAAGTTGAATTGACACCATGCCAGTCACTGCATTGTTCTGTATGAAAGTATTCAAGAACTTGGTAAGAGAGAAGAAAATACTGACCTCCAGATTGTGTACCATTGTACTAGAATCAAAGAACAAAGAAGTCCAGGTCACTTTTTCAAACTGTTTCCATAGAATTCTAGTTCCATGGAATTATAATTTCTAATATACACAAAAAGTACTCTAGGATCAAATTAGTATAGAAAAAGTAAGATTAAGAGAAGTTTAACAGGTTATTTTACTATAGAGCTTGGCAGAACATTTAATAGCAAAAATAAATAATGACATTCTGAGAGGGAATTGTGGAGGGGGAAATACTTTTTGAGGGAACTTCATGTGAGATTGGAAGTACAGTTTGTAATATGCAACTCTACATTTACATTTACTCATAGAAATATTTCCTATGTTCCTAGCTTTTTTAACTTTCCATGAGGCAGTACCTGCTAAGAATATTCTAGAATCTGTTCCTAGTGCTCCTTTTATTGCCACCTCTTATCTGTTAAGCACACTACTAGCTTTGGTGGTCCCAAGAGAATTTCTTCATCTTTAAGAGAAGGTGACTATTTGAAAGATAATGAAACAACACATTAAGTATTGTTATTCTCATATTACTCTATTAAGAAACTTTGCTTTATTTTTTCCTAAAATAAAATAAAAAACAGAAGGTGACAGAAAGCATGGCACACATTTGTTAAAACAGACCAAGAGGCTACAATCTCATCAAGATTCTGGAAACAAAGGAATTCAATAAATCTTGTCAACATACAGAAAGAAAAAAAACAACCTATAATTCAAAGATTAATAAAAAAGATTAAAATATTTGTACTTTATTACTATAACAAGTTTGTTACTCCCAGCCCAGAGGAAAGGGCTTTTGGGCCGCCATCCATCCCACCACTCCTGCCCCAGAGGAAAGGGCTTTTTGGCCACCTTCCATCCTGCACTCCCAGCCCAGAAGAAAGGGCTTTTGGGCCGCAATCCTTCCCACCACTCCCAGGCCCAGAGGAAAGGACTTTTGGGCCACCTTCTCTCCCACTACTCCTGGCCCAGAGGAAGGGGCTTCCAGGCCACCATCTCTCCTGCTGCTCCCAGCCCCTGTCCCACCTCTCCCAGCTCAGAGAAGGTAAGTCATGCGGGCACCAACAGCACCCCTGCCGCCCCCCCCAGTCGAAATGAGAAGACACGTAAATAAGTCTCAAAATCAGATGGCCATATCACCTACAGCAACCCCAAAGGGAAATGAGATGGAACACTGATACTCAACTGCCTGGACCCACTGAACTGGCAACAAAAGGGGATCTGGAAAAAATGAAATCAGAAATAATTTCTCAGATAAC
>NW_004624778.1:8135483-8156787 GCF_000247695.1 Heterocephalus glaber
AATAGGGAGGAATGGAGGGGTTGAAGGGAGGGCTGGGCAAGGGTGAAAAATAAGAACCAAGAGAGCCTATGTAAAGGTACAAATTTCCAGTGATAAATGTCATTATATTGTGTACCTAAAATGTAGCAATAAAGGAATTTAAGAAAAAAAAAGTTTGTGTGTTGTTATAAAGCTCAGCAGGGAGGGGCCTGGGTTCCCATAGAGAGATGGGGGAGTTGAGTGAAGAGGCTGTTGAAGCCAGGAAAGCCTGCTTACAGCAGACAACCGACACGTGAACTTAACATGAATAGAAGGAGTGGAAGACAGAGGGAGAAAACCTCATGTAGAGTGACAGTAGAAGGCACTGTGCAGGTTCTTTCCATTACATCAAGCTACCATGTTGTCAGTATTCTTAGGTAAGCAGCATTACTTTTCTAATACTGCCTCTATTGTAAATCTTTCTCCTAAAATATACTATGTGAATGGCAAGTCTTACTTTCATTCTATCACATTAATCCCTGAACAAAGTAAGAAGCTTTTCCTGGGTAGAGCCCTTACCTTTTCTTTCTCTTGAATGCTTCAGAGCACAAAGCAAAGGATTAAATATTTGAAGGATGCAATGAAAATCATAATTTCTCAAAGCCGACATAATAAAGAATGTTAAAGTTTAAGTAACTAGTTTCAGTAAAAAAAAAAAAAGCTGAGTTCCATTAAACAGCCATATTATTTATCTCATTGTCCTTTTTGAATCAGGAAATTAGATAAACTCAGTATCCCAGGAGGCAAATACGTGGTTCCAAGTACCTTCTCTGCAGAGCCTTCATCATCTCATAGCATTAGACATAGTTCATCCACATTGGCAATGAGAACTAAACTATCCCTGGCTTTCCCTCAATTGCTTTGGGAGTTGACCTGTCCAGTGTGTATGATTTCCATCAGTCTGTGAACTAGAGGCTGACTATATCTGGAGAAAAACAAGGTGACCATTTCAGTAAGCACCCACATACAGCGTGGTTGGATCAATGAAATTTTTGAAACCTACAAAGCCCTGTTTTGTATTCTTTCTGCAATCCCAAGATCATGCTACCCTTTCCACTACTAGATCCTAATCCACTGGGTTCTAACTGCTATTTATTCGTCTGACTTTTCCATTAAAATCTAATTTCAGAAAAACCAGGGGATCATTTTGATCATGGACACTTGCCACTCACCAGCATAAACATGATTCCTATCCTTTTTTTTTCTATTACCAGAGATCAAACTCAGGACCTTGGGCTTGTGAGACAGTTGCGGTGCAACTGAGCTAAACCTCCAGCCCATGATTCCTATCCTTAATGAACAAATTTAAAATTATAAAAGAAGAAGAGGAAGAAGAACAAGAAGAAGAAGAAGGAGGAGGAGGAGGAGAGGAAGAAGAGGAAGAAGAAGAGGAAGAAGAAGAGGAAGGGGAGGAAGAGGAAGAAGAAGGAGGAGAAGAAGAAGGAGGAGGAGGAGAAAAAGAAGAAGAAGAAGAAGAAGAAGAAGAAGAAGAAGAAGAAGAAGAAGAAGAAGAAGAAGAAGAAGAAGAGGAAGAAGAAGAAGAAGAAGAAGAATGTGATTAAGGAAAACAATCTTATCTCTGTCATACACAGCAAAGAGGTTTAGTATCTGAACAGTTACCAGAAAGCTACAGGACTATAGTCTCATAGACCAAATTCACATACAGGGACTAAGGCAAAACTCAAAGACTTTTTAATCATAATGTACAAAATTAGAAAGAAGTAAAAATCTCTAGAAAGAAGGATATTAGTTGAATAAATGGGAAAGGAGTCAGTAATTTTCATCATCCAAATATCATTTTTCCCCATATCCTTGGACATAATATAATAAGGATCATCAGACATTTCATCTTTTTTTTTCTGGCTCATTTGGTAATTCTAAGTAGCATTCACTGGCAGGAATATAAAAAGTTAATCATATCTCAATGCCTGCTTGAACAATAAAACCACAGACCAAAGATAATATTTTGAGCTTTAGCTGGTACAATATACTTACTTTTTATCAGCAGATTCAATCACATAAACCAAAGTTTGGACGCTGAGGTGGCGGTATCAAGGGAGAATCAACAGCTTGTAGACAGGAATTAGTCAGAGGTAGAGAGAGGCACTGCGCTTGGCTATCATTCTTATCAGAAGTATAGAATCAATTAGGTCTTCAATATCCCAGACAGACCTTACCCCTCAGGAGATGACGATGAAGACATGTGATGAATCAGAGATGTTTTAGTTTGGGTGGTCTGAGAAGTGAATACTGATAGACTTTAGTACATAGGATTTTCATTAGGAAATTCTCTTGATAACAACAGTTGGAGAAAGGAAATGGATTGGACAGAAGGAAATCTTAACCTCAGTGCCACACCACTGACAGTCTTGATCAACCCCATGGGGAGCTGTGATGTTAACCACCAGAGTCATCCCCTGTTTGACTGAGGTGATAAAACCTTTCAGGCCCCTACACTGATCTGTCATTGGATATTGGTTACTCTCAGAAGGAACATAAACCTTGGACCAGTTGGCTTTCTGTGGCTTAAGCAATACTCGAATGGTCTAAAACTTGATACGGGCTTCCCAGGACATATACCTCTTCCTGGAAAAATCAAGAACTTCAATAACCAAGAGCTCACTGAAAAACACAGACATGTCTAGGACTAATCAGGAAACATAGGGGCCGGGGATTTAGCTCAGTGGTTCTGGCGCCTGCCTCACAAGAGCAAGGTCTCAAGTTCGATCCCCAGTACCAAAAAAAAAAAAGGAAATATGAATACAAATAAAAGAAGGAAACAAATGTACCCCTTTAGTGTACTTTATAAATATTGGAGAAAGAGTGAGCAATCTGGTTCAGATTAGATTAAGACCTGACAGGGAGTGAAGGTATGGGTATAAAAAGCATTCTTATTTGTCTGTTTAAGAACATTTAGTACATTGTGTAACAGTGTGACACTTATGTTTGATTTTGCTACAACCCTATGTAGTGAACACAAAAGGGAACATCAGAAATGAGGAAAGTGAAGGTCAGAAGGGACAGGTGTTTTGTCCTGTGCTCACTCGGTATGTTTCAGGGTTGCAACAACATCTAGGACTTCCTGACTTACAAGTTCTATAAGCCCACAGGATTCTTTGCTCCCTCCTTACTAGTAATCTAATCAAATGCTTCACTTAAGCATCCTATCCCAGCTAAGGGCTTTAGTCCAGTTGAGTGCAAATAGCTCAAATTCTTGGTGACTGTGGGATTTCCACAGCTCCAGCTGCTTATTCCCAAAATTCACATTCTGATGATCCTCCTATTTCTGCTGTTTAGTTCAGGATAATCTTAGTCAGTCTTTAACTGGTTGCAATTGTATGCCAGACCAAAAGTTTTCATTGAACAACCACTGAATTCCTAGCTTCACTTCAACATAGGAAGTTGTATTATCTGGATTCTGTGACATGACCATGGACCCTAAACTTCCTATACTTGGGGTTTGCTTCCTATTTTGCAAAGTGATTTCTTGGGCTAGAAGCTCTCTATAATATATTCTAGGTTTGAAATACTTACTATGAATATAGACACTGCCTATTAATGGCTTCTAAGCCACACTTTAAGGCTGCTAAATAATGCTCTCAGCCACTATCAGTAAAAACTTTTATTGCTTTTTTTTTTTTGGTACCGGAGATCAAACTCAGGACCTTGCACTTGTGAGGCAGGTGGCAGAATCACTGAGCTAAATCCCTGGCCCTGCTTTCTAATTTTAATGCTGTTATTCTCTGAGTCTCAGTCATATATTGGTACTGATTTCACAGAAGTTCTTCTATTAACACCAACAATTAGAAAAGTGTAAGTATGTTATAACTTTTCTGTTTATTGTGTTTTAACACTTTTCCAAAAATCAACAAAGGAAGTTTCATGAAAACTTACTTCCCTTGAGTACATATTACTCTTGTTGTTTTTTTCAGCTTTCTCAGGACCACAGTAATCAGACCTAGCAATGCATACATTTAGAATATAACATACTGATGCTGCTACAGGGAATAATGCAGAGATGATTTAGTCTAATAATTTCATAAATAATGAAACTGAGCTCCTAATATCAGAGTACAAGTACTTTCTCAACTGAAAAGTAAATGGAAAGAAAATTTTAAAGTATGCCTTGAAACTACATTTCATTTTAATTACCATTCAGGCAATAATTATGTAAGATAGAAGTAAGTGATGGCATTCATTGTAAGGACTCAATTGTCCTGCTGAGCCTCTCTATGGCCTCCAAACAATTAGTTAGTTCTTAACTGGCCAGAGTAGCTGGGATGGACATAAACTATTGCATCGGGTCCCACAAACTCTGGGCCTTTCTAAGCCATCATGGTTGGATTTTTTTCCTCAAGGAGGATGAAAGGTTAGTCAACCCAACTTTCAGTTCTAGGATTAAGTGATGATTACAATATAAAAGGCTAATTTTCAGAAGTCAGGACTGAAGAGGTGTATGCTTTTCTCTTCTCAGCATTTCTCTAGCCCCAATCTTGCCATATCGGAGGGTTCTTATCTTTTTTAAAAGCCTAGGAAGAGTACTCAAATCAGATTTACCTACTCCTTGACCCGCTATATTGAAACACAAATAGCAGTGCCTCCAAGATACCTCACTGCTTTGAATCTCCAATTGATTAGGTTTACCATAGAAGTTTAGTAAAGTTAATTTCCACTAGATAATAATGAATACAGAAACTTTCAAGTTTTACACCTCCCACAGGATTTATTTGATAATTTTTTTCAGTGATAATTTTGAGAAAGCTTTTTAATGTAAAATCACAAATTCTTCCTTGAATCATTTTGGCTAACAGAGCTTTGCCTTGCTGAATTAAAAAAAAAAATTCTTTCAGGGATAGTATTAAGATTGACTAGGTTTCTCTGCATTCTCTTTATTTGGAAAAAAAAAATGAACCAATTTACTCCAGGTCACTTAAATTCTGAGATTTGATTCCCCGCAGCCTAACTGCCTGGCCAGCTTCATGGGGTGTAGTGAGGAGTCCAGTAACATAAGGCAGTATCTTGAGGCCTTCTTCTATGTGCAGACTTAGGGGCCTGCCCCGTCCTCTCAGGAAGCTCCTCTGCTTTTCACCTCCCACCTGGCTGCCTCAGCTCTTCTCACCTCCCTGTACCCTCTGTCCTGCTCTCACCCAGCCCATCCTATGGGGCAGGACCCTGGGGCTTGGGAGCCCTCTTGCTCCTGGTAGGTGTCTGCTGAGTGGGTCAAGCATCTCTCACTCCTGTGCTTGCTGGAGTGGCCACAGAGTGGGGCAGGGGAGGCCTGGGTGTGTCAGGCCTGAGAACCAGGGCATCAGTGTGGTGTCTGCTGAGCTGGAGACAGGACTGCGGAGACACACCATCCTCCCAAGGGGGAGCCTGACTGGCTCAGGTGTCATCTCACAAGAGATACATGTACCAACAACATGGCATTGGTGCCAAAAGGAAAAAGATGACTACCAGTCATCCGTCACTTTGGCCACTGGGACCCAGGGGGCAAGTAAGAGCCAGACCTCAGGCCCTGTGTCCTCCTGGAGTATGAAAAGTTCAGAGAATATGTGCTCTGAAACCTGGCAGACAAGGCCTTTAACGGGCCCATCTGCAAGGCCATCCTGGACCAGTGGTTCTTCAATGGCATTGGCAACTACCTGTGAGTAGAGATCCTGTTCCAGCTGAGGATCCCTCCCTTTGAGAAGGGGTACACAGTCCTGGAAGCCCTGCAATGGGGCCAGCTGAGCCTGGAGCTCACTCTGAGCCAGAAGATCAGGGTTAAGCTGCAGAACCTGGACCTGGAACTGTGTCACTCAGTGCCCAAGGAAGTGGTCCAGCGGGGGAGCAAAGGCTATGTGCTGGAGCACAGAGAGGAAGGCTTCTCTGCCTTCAGAGCCTGGCTGCAGTGCTATAGCATGCCGGGCATGAGCTCCCTGCTGGACCGGAATGGCCACACCATCTGATTCCAGGGGGATTCTGGCTCCCTCACCCCCAAAGGGGCCAAGCCCCCCCAAAAGAAATCCTAGGAAACCAGCCAGCACCTATGGACAGAATGGAACATTTTCCACCTCCAATCAAGGCCACTCCTAAGATGCCAAGGGCCCAGAGACACCTTTCTGAGATGACTCCGGCCTGGCAGCCTGAGAGGCTGGGGGCATGGCCTTGACAGGGATATTGGTACCTGGCTTCTTTCTGACTCTCTGCTTCCCAGGTGCTATGAGGTGAGGGGTTTCCTCCTCCAACACTCCTGCCATGATGTGCTGCGCTGCCCCAAGCTGACAGTGACCTTGGATGGAAACCTGTGCTGAAGAATCTCAGGTGTTCTCCCACAGCCTAGAAAGCTACTAACACAGCCATCTTGGTGCCAACACTGTCTCTCCTGTTGTGGTGCCCCTAGTCTGTCTTCTTCACTAGATGACAGCATGACTGAGAGCTTGGGAATGCCAAACTGGAATCGCAACTCTATCCTGCTCTGGCTGTGGAAATCTGGGGCTTCACTTTATCCCTCCCCTCTGAGATTCATGCTTCTCCGACATAAAATCCTGGTGACCCTGATAGCAGGAAGAGTAAGAGCAGCACTGGCACTGAGCACTCTCAGAGGATCATGTGCATCACTATGCTGAAGCTTTGCTGATTGTGCTGGCCACACAGCAGTGCTGTCCCCAGGTGTTGTCACTGAATCAATCCTCTGCCAGCTGCTCTGGGGCAGAGGCTGGCTCATTTGATTCCTTGCCTGTCTCCATGTTCTTCAATCCTGTAGCCCCGTCCTGGTCTCACATGCAGAAGCCCTCAGCATTGGCCCTACACCACTGGGGTCTGCAGTGCCCACACCACTGTTCTGGCTCTGAGTGTCCCCAACATCTGTGCCATGAATAAATCTGCTCTACAGAGCTGATGGTACATGGGGAAAGGACAAACCAAGCGAGAGAAGTCCTAGAAGTAGGCTGCCTTAGGCTGGGACCAACTGTGTTCTGAATAGAGGAGGAGGTGGGGAGGCCACAGAAATGTTAACTATGGGGCTCAGGGCCTAGGACCAGGTCCACTTGGGCTGACTCATGGCCCTGGTCTTCAGTACTCAGCTGCACTGACTTCTGGGCCAGGATGTGCCATGTCTGGGACTGGGATGATGTGCCATGTCTGGGACTGGGATGATGTGCAGACACTGTCACACACCTATTTGGTGACTGGGCTGGGGTGGCTCCCATCATGAACTCAGTGGACAGAGGATCAGTGTGGCCTCTGCATATTCCTGGGTGCTCACAGCATGGCCGAGTCTAGGCTGTACATGGTGGCCATGGGAGCAGCACAGTGTCCCTATCCACAGAACAGGCAGTACTGCTTCTCTTCACCTGGGCTCACCATCCTTCTAGTGACAACTAGGCAGCTTCTTGATGGAAGCCCTCACACATGGACATGCCAGGAGGTGAGCAGAGAGAAGCTCCCCTCCATGGAGGACATGGTTTCCTCCTACTTGGCTGATCCCCCATGAATAGGATGTTCACCTCCAGAGTTACTTCTCATGGATCTGTAATTGGGGTCACCTTGTGTTGGTGGTGCCCCAAGGGTGCCAGGCAGCAGCAGCACAGGGGCTGTGGGCAGCCTGTGATGCTCTTCTTCAGAGCCTTCCAGCATCACCTCCCATTGCTGGCAGGGGCAGAGGTGGTGTGGGAGCTGGAGCAGGAAGCCCCAGGGCCAGGCTGGCAGGACACACTGGGGGAAGCAAGGCCAGGATGGCAGGACACAGTGGGAGCAGCAGGGTTAGGCTGGCAGGATACACTAGGAGTGGCAGGGCCAGGCTGGCGGGACACACTGGGAGTGGCAGGGATAGGCTGGCAGGACATGCTTGCAGTTGGGGTCCTATGGATGGAAATGAGTGGCTGGGAGCCTCTGCTACCCTGCTTTCCTGGGGGCTTCACTCCAAAGGATAAGAGGCCAGTGCAGGTGACAGGTGCACTGGCACTCCTATAGGGGATGTGAAATGAGGGTACAGGACCTGTGATGATATTTCCTCTGCAGCCACATCCTCATCCTCATCTGCATGGACAGGCTTCACCTGGATCCTGAAGCCCCGCCCCTGGAGTGCCTGGCTCTGCGACAGCAGGAAGATGACCATCTCCTGGTTATATTCCTTTGTCCTCACTGAGTCTATGACCTTTAGTGGGTTGAATCCCATCCAGGCCATAAGGTTCATGATTGCAGATTTTTTGGGCATAAGAAGCAGCTTAGGAAGACTGGGGGTTGGGATATCTCGGAGCTACGAGTGCTCCAGCACTTCCTGTACTGTTCCTGTACTGTTGGCCGCATCGAGGGGCTGGAGTCAAGGAGGTTCCTGATGAGGTCTTGGGCATCCAGGGAGATGGAGTAGGGGCAAGAGAACTTCCCAGAAAAGATCTTTTGGATTTTCTGTGGCTAATCCCCATAAAAGGGGAGCTTCTCTGTGACCAGTTCATGCCAAATGGCCCCAAGGGCCCAAACATTCAGGGCAGGGCCTTCATACCTCCCATACAAGATTATCTCTAGGGCATAATATTTCAGTGTGCATGAGCCACAGTCACCTCCTGTCCAGGGAGGAAATGGAACCCCAGCCCAAAGTCACAGATCTTGGCGTGACCTTGGGTGTTGATCAAAACATTATGAGGTTTGAGGTCCCCATGTACAATTCCATGGTCAGGACAATAATGCACAGCTCTAATGATATCTTGAAATATCCCTTGGGCCTCCTCCTCCAGCAGCTTGTGGTTTTCAGTCCTGCAGAGGTGTTGCCGCAGGTTTCCCCCCAACACATACTCTAGGACCAGGTGTACTTTGTCCTTAGTCTTGATGACCTTCAGTAAGTGTATGATGTCAGGGTGCTGCAGGTCCTTCAGGATCCCCACCTCCAATGTAATGTAGGCTGCTGGAACCTGTGCTTTCTCTGACTCCTTCACAGCAACCACCATCCCTGTGCCGCAGTGTTTGGCCCGGAAGATCTTACCAAAGCCGCCTTGGGCAATGGGGGCCAGCACACCATAGTTTTCCTGGAGGCTGTGTCTGTGGGAGCCAGTCCTGAGGCCCAGCCAAGATGTTCCCTCACTACCCTCATGCCCACACTGCACATCATGATGTAACCAGAAGCTCCACTCTCCACACCACCAAATCGATCACCAAATCACCAATGACACTCTCTGTCCAACTCCTACGTCACCCACAAGAGATCCACCTGAGCCACAGCCTCATATATCTAACAACTGTGACCTCACCCTGGCTTCTGTGAGGTTGCAGTACCAATAGGTTCAGGGAGATCTGGCCACACCCCCCAGGGCCACCTTGCTCTTGCCCACAAGGACCCTTTGTAATAAAAAGGTTACAAAATTTCTTGCTTGTGTGGGTTATGGAAATTGACACATAAGTTTTTAGAAATTAAAATCCATAGGATGCTCCAAAATCCTTTTCCTTTCTGGTCTGAGAATCTGTAATACCTTTTGTTTTGAGAGATCTCATGATGTCTACACTCAACATATCCAATTCCTTTTTCTTTGAATTCTTACTGGTCTCAGAGTGATGCTACAACTTCACTGACATTAGAATAATGTAATGTTCTGTTTTTGAAACATGTTGAGGCATATTAAAGCCTATGAAGCGGACAGGGAGATACCTATCATAATCATTTCCCCCAAAGACAATTGATAGAGAGGTGCTATACAATTATACACCTTCCCTTGCCTCCTTTTTTTTTCCCACAGAATGTTTTGTTTTGGAAATGTAAGTTTGTGCTGCTGAGCTCTTGCCTTATTTCATAACTTTGAAGAACAGAGGGAAAGGGTGCTAATTCTTTGAACCAAAGGGGTTGGTATCTAAATCTGGATGTTCCTGATATGACAAAGTCGGTAGGTAGCTGTCTCCTCAGTGACTTTGACTGCATGGCATACATGCACCTACACCATCTGGGCAGAAGGCCATCCCTTTGTGGAGAGTTTTTAGAAAATGCTAACGTACTTTTCTAATTTGAGCTATTTGGTATTGAAAGCACAAGGTTCCTCTAGTCAACATTGATATTAATCGACAAAAAAAGCTGCAATTCAGTCATTATATACAACCTGGCCAAGCTTTTTACCTTGAGATAATTTGTCTCTACCTTGAAACTTGCTGCTCAGTGTTTTTCTTTTCATTTCCAGTTTCCCTGAAGGTATTTATACATAAGGGAAAACAAGAGCAAAAATATACTTGGGTTCTTATTTGTACAAAATACCCACAAAATTAGGGCGAAATTCAACACCAAGCATTCTCTGCCTCCCCCGCCTAACTGTCCATCAAGACACAAAAACTCGAGCAGAGCAATTGAGTCTTACATTTATATCTACATGACATTTAGGAAAATTGAAGACTGGGAGCTACACATACAAGTAAAACCAGTGATTAGAGACAATGAGATTCAGTCTAGAGAAAAATACAGTGATATTATTAAAAAGACACTAGCAAGTCTTTCAGACCCCAAATATAGACTTCACCAAAAAGCTAACAGTTCTAGAATTCATCACAAATGTAAGCGTGGGTTTCTTTTAACATCAATAAAAACATGTTTTCCTGCAGGCATGCATTTAGAACTCACATATTTGAAATTAATTTTAACATTTATCCCATTTACATTTACTGAGACACAGAAGCTCAGAACCATGAAAAGAACAGGTTTTAAAAGAGGCAGTTAAACAGTGAGAGTTCAGCTCGGTCACCAGGTAGATGCCTCTGAGAACTTATTTACTTTCTCTGATCTTTAGGGTCCACTTTCATGATTGGGGGCTCTTATAACACACAACTGTTGTTGTTAAACTGTTGTAAATCTTAACTTAGATGTCACACAAGGCATGACAGATACATGCTTTCAATAAACACTAGGTGCTAAATTAAATTATAATTATTTTTGCTTCAACACCATAGCTGTTTCATGTCTACAATATATTTGGGGCTTAGCCAATAGGTGTACCTCTGAGAAATAGGAATGCAGTGGGAGTTGGGATAAAACTAAAGAAGTTTGAAAAAAGTGTAGGTTGGGCTTGATTTGAAACTGGGAAAAGCTCTGTGGATCAGCACAATAGGCCAGTGTGAACCACTGGGAAAGAATATGTTAAGGCAGGGAGTGCATCCTGATGAACTGACAGTCCAGAAAGCAATAAATAAATCCACTGAGCTGAAGAGGTCTCTTCAGGCTGATTAAAGCAGCAACTTGTCTGATGCAAAAACAGGAAAATCTGACTGGACACCTTGGCAGCAGGTATGGCTAAGGCTGCAGAGAATGGCTTGATAACTTCCTAGAGGTGAACTGGTTACCACACCGGTGAGGATTTTGACTGAAGAAAATACATGGACACAACAACAACCTGGCTCTGAGGAGTTAACTTATAGAATTCAAAGAATTACAAGAGAAATAAAATCAAAGCTCATTGTTGGTCAAACTAAATTTAGAAGATACACATTGTATGAGGAAAGGAGAGTTAGTTTCCTAAATGGGGAAAAGTTTCCTTCAAGAAATAATGTCATTTAAATGTGGGCAATACTTTGATGCTAATGCTGCTGGTAATGATAATGGTGGTGACGATAACACTAATAAACCACTTTAAGCTGATTACAACTATACTTAATATTATGTATACAAACTATTGTTGGATAGTATCATCACCCCTATTTCTAAACTAGTAAAAGCTACAGCTCGTAAAGATATCTTCTTGGTACATGCAAATGCTGAGAGGGAATTACAGATGAAGAGGGAGAACATGAACAAAAGCAAATAATAAGAACTGGAATGTTTATTTAACAAAATTAGAGTGGACTGGCCTGAATGGTGCTCAAATTAAACAGAGGAGAGTAGTGGGAGATGAATCTGGACAGAAAGGTTATAGACAGCCTTGCAATCCAGGTTTAATATAATTGGCAGCACAGAGTCATTGAAGATATCAGTGAAATGAAATGATAACATAAAGCTCTACTTTAAGAAGTTTGATATGACAGGACAATGTAGAATGATTTAGAGTGTAGGGAAAGAGCTATGAGGAGCTTAGGGGTTATTGAAAAAAGGTCTCAAAGTAATGGTAATATTTTCCAGTTAGTCTTGAATCCTCTCAAAGCAGAAAATTGACCTCAAAATAATTTTATTTTGTAGGCAAGGCTCCTGCAAGTGCAGAAACTGAATTTCTAGAATTCTGAATATGCTGGAGATACCTGGCCCAGAAAGAGATGGGTGAGAATGACAAGCTTGAGGTCAGGTCATTCTATCAGTGGCTGACCTATCTTCTCAGGTGTAAAGAGGGAAAAGTCCACCTATACCTCATACCCACGTTCATTCTTTTTAGTATGGTACCAGATTGTGGGAAAAGACAAATAAATGAACAACTTTTGAACCTTTACTTTGACTTTTGATTCCAACCTTTCCCATCATAATGAAGGTCAACACAAAATCATGTTTAGAATTTTGCAATAAATGACCTCCCAATGTTTCTACTGAGTGCCCTGAGGAAGGAAAAAAAAGACTTGCAAAAAGTCAGGCTTAGATGGAGGAGTAAGATAGATTTACAAGAACAATAAGTGTATAGAAAGAATGAGGTCAGAAGGCATGATTCAAAAGACAATCCTACAACTCGGTATTACTAAAGCTTAACTCTAATAGGCTGGTCTACATATTATGAGTTTTTAGATGAAAATTCCAGTAGAAAATTCACATGGAGCTCACAAGAACTTACCTATTTATTGCGTAGAACTCAAGCTATGAAAAACTCTGAAATTTGATGAAATATTATATAATGATAATCACAAGTCAGTGAAACAGAATGGTATGTTCTGAGACTTGTGCTGGTCAGCCGTGTAGATGATGGGCACCTCAAACTCTGGCTCAGTCCTGATTTCTTTCCATTACTCTGACTTAGTCTCCAAGAAGCAAAGCATACAAAGTAATGAGAATTTGACTGAAATTTGCCTGTATTCTCCTATTCCCTTGCCCCATTTCCTTCCACCCATGACAGTTACAAAACAACACTGTGTTTAATTATGGGGAAGTGAAAAATGAAGAATATTGTCCTGAAGTTACAACAACAGCCTGGTTCTCCTCAATAGTCTTGTATTTTATATCTGGGCAGCATACATTATATCTAAATGCTAAATGGATCCTTTTAACCTGCTACATTCATGAAATTGTCAGACTGGGACAAAACAAAAGTATCGTGGGTATGTTAAAGTCTGGCATTGTGTAAAGATAGCTAATCTTGACACCAGGCAAACTTGAAGTATAATCCAGTGATAGTATGTCTATGTGTAAGAAATTTAATGTTCCTGGCATTAATTTCCTCATCTGTAAAATAACAGAAACTAAATAAAATGACTGGTGAGCTCTTTTAAAATGGAATGTTCCATGAGTCAAACCTTATAAAGTAATAACCAGTGAATTCAGGCTCCATAGCAGATGGCCGAGCTGGCAATCTCAAGAAAGTGACAGCTTCTTGGCTACCCAATTACACCTTTGAAAGAAAAACAGGAAGTACCCAACTGCTTCCAATTATAATATGCCCTGTGCTGGGGAAAGACAAAGTCAAATGTGCTAAAGGCCTAATGAGGTGTGCAGGAGCAACCTCCCTCTGCAGTTTGCAGCTTTTTCACACTGTTAGTTCCCACTGCCTGGTCAGCAGGCATGGAGGGAGAGTCTAGGGAAAAGAGTAGCTGTTTTCCAACCCAAGAGAATGATACAAAAGAAGTCATAGCAATGTCATGTTTCTATTGTTTTCAGACAAACATTACAGAGGATCCTTAAATATTGTTTTGCTTTCAGCATCAATATCCTAATAGGAGGAATGCAAGACATGTTGGAAATAGTCTGATCCATTCTCTACAGTGGTTAGCAGTGTAGCCAAACTCCAGGAAATCCAGATGAAACCAGGACTGTCAGTGATAAAATTGTTACCATTGCTTTCATCAAGGTTGGTGTTATAATCATGAGTATATGGGTGCACCATTGTAGAACATTAGAAATCATTCCTGGTAGAGGTCATAGCTGCCATGAGGGTCCTACCTTGGTTTTGCCACTCACATAGTTAAATTCATCTTACTTTGAATATTTATTGATTTGCAAAAATATGCAAATGAACCCCAATTTATTAAATCAAATAAGATTATGAAAATCGATTGTGAAGCAAAAAACAGATTGCATATTAAAAGTTCAGTGTCTATGTATGGCCATAATGTTACACTAAAATATATTTTTCAGAATATTCTTTTTAAAAATTCTGTGATTATAGAATTTCTAGGCTGGAAAAACATTGAAAAATGTATATCTGTCTCTAGATTGATATCTACAAATATTTCTTCTTAAAGCTTTCTTCAGATATAGATGCCATAATCTTTGATAATCACCTGATGCTTTGTTTTATGTATTTCTCCTTATAGCTAATAGAACCCATCCTCCCTGCAATTCTGCTCTCTTCATCCCTACTGTCATAGAGTATTTAATTTACTTCAATAGTAAGGCTGGATAATTGTGCTGCATATTTAAAGGGTTAAATTAATTGTATATTTTAATTGATCAAGTTTTTAGTAAATTTCACTAAGGTTTGCAATGAATTCTAGTTGGACATTATAGTTTTGTGTGTTTACAAAACTGTTGTATGCTGCAGGTATATCACACCCTATGAACAAGCACTTGTTTTAGACACGTGGTTTAAACAGGCAATATAAAAAAAAGAGTTTATCTCCCTCTTTGATTGTATTTGAATACTACTTTGTTAAAATACCTAAATATGGTAGGCATGATATTTGTACAAAGAAACAGACATACCTTCAGATTTTAAAATATGACTAATGTAATTGAGACCCTTTTTAATTTAATTTTGAAATATTTATGATCACTATTTAATCTAAGTTTGGATTTTGTCCCCAGACTCTAAACAGTCCAGGAGTTTTCAATATGAGGTATAAAAGTTTTTAAGCTATTTTTTTAATTTAATACTTCCACATGCTAATACACCCCACTGATATATTTTCATCATTTTCCAATCATTTGTCACTGTGAGCTTTTAATTAAAATATTGTCATGTAACAGGGAAGAAATAAAATAGAATTCCAAATTAGTTCAATATTTTTACAATCCTGGAGGTGCAGTACCAAACCATGACTTTAGAACATATTAGTCCTGGTATTTATTTCAGTAATATTATTGTTATTATCAAACTATGGACCTTGGACTAGATGCAGAAGATGTGAATCCACTATAAGGTCAAATCTATGTTCTCCAAAAATTCTTTATGTTCCATTTTAGTTTTCTAACTTCTTTATAATATAAAAAGATGACAGATTTCTGTAGGGAATGAAGAATCTATTGAGATTCTTCTAATATGCTATAAAATACTGAATTTTAGGTTAGTGTTCACATTTTCACTCTTTCATATCAAAACCATACTATATTCAAGGTGTCAAGGTATGCTGATTTACCTTGTTAATCTCTACCCAACCTTTCCTCTCCCCTGTACTCCTTGACATTCTATTCGAGGATATCACTTGAAGCAATCAGTGCCAATGGACTGAAATTTAAACCTCAACTAACATTTCTTTGCACTCCTGGAAACAAACACTTTTTAGCGTATATCACCAATATTTTGAGATTTTGTAGGAAAAAAAATGATATGAAAAATTTTCCTAAAGCTCACAGAAAGCATTCTTGGAGAGATAACTGCTGTTAGTGAAAAAAACAAAATATTGGAAGAGTGGATCTGACAGTCTTTTAAAATTATTTAAAATTTTTTTTAAAACAGAGTCTCATTATGTAGTTCAGGCTGGCCTTTAACTCATTATGCAGCCCAGGCTGGCCCCAAACTCATGGCAACCCTCCTGCCTCAGGCTCCCAAATGCTGGGATTAAGGTGTGTGCCACCTCGCCAGGCTGATAGCCTCTTTTAAAAAAAATAATTGAAGTCAAGAGGTTTTGTAACTCTAAAACCTCATCAGTTCTCCTTGACAGCAGGTAACTTTATATAAACCATTGAAAAGGCTTCAAGGTGCACCATGTAAAAAGTAACACATCTCAAGTTTTCATTAATTTAATATTCCTTTGTAACACTTTTATTACTTAAGTATTTAAATATAAAAGTTTCTAGGGAGAAAAAGAATTCATTATGTTGTTAACTGTGGCCATGATAGAATGATGATCCTATGAAATCTTAAAATTTATATGATTATTGTAGTATAAATTAGTACAAAAAAACCCTGAGAATAAATGTTGAATTCAAAATGAAATAGGAGGGCTCTGGGTTCCCCAACTACACTGTATAATCAAGATGAAGAAAGAACATAAAAATAAAGGACTCATATCCAAAACACCACTGTCAACTTCTACATTTTACTTGGGTCCAGCCCTTCCCTAATGTGCTGAATAGCTCAAATATCAAGAATTCCAGAAATAAGTCCATAGTTTATTTTTAGAAAAGCTAAGAAATTTGGCACACAAACTCTGATGTTGATTTCAAAGATTTGCTTAGAAACTGTTATAAATTCAAGCCCAAGATGAGTAAAAATATGGAAATAGGGTAAATAATTACTATAGTCAATTTTGGAGCTGGCAGATTTGATGCCAAATTAACAGACAAAAATAAAAACAAAAGCAGAAATTTAAAAATGTCTCAAGCATATTAAGCATATTTTCTAAGAATCCAATGTTGTTCCCTCACTCTACATAGCCAAGCTTGCTTCTAACTCAGTTTAACAGTGAGGATGATTCTTCTATTCCCTGAAGAACTACCCTGAACTCCTCCAGACCTCACTGCATTCCCTTAAATCAACTTTATTTCCACTGACACATTGAACATCTATCAAGTGTGAACTTGAACTAGTGACTGCTGCTTCAGAGAGGGAGTTCTAACCTCTTCCCCACCCACATCTCATCCCTGGCTGATCATTTGAAAACAGGCAATTAAATGTCATTTGCACCCCTTTTAAAAGAATAAAAATAATTCCAAGTGTTTCCAGTTTCAGTCTCTCTCAATAATCCTTCACTGTTCTTCATATTTATTTGCTGGAACATAGCAAAGGGCTCATTCATTAAGCACAGCAGTGACTAGTGTTGTAATCTGCCTTGGCGACTATTGCAGAATTCTTCTGGAGTAATTTTTAAGAGTCTATACAAATAAGATGAAGAGAAATGCCCAGAGCAGGTGGGTGCTTAACAGTGACTTATTACTCTAGTGATGTAGATTCTATATGCACCTCAATGAACAGGGTGATTTCATCCACGAATGGGATTATTATGAAACTGCTATCACTCTGTCATGAATAATTGATCATCACACTGTTCAGGAAAAAAACAACAGATGTGATAAACAATGAAACAAATGTGACAAAGAGAGAGCTTATAGTTTATTATTTTAATGCCTATTATTTCACCATTTGTGAAGATGCCATAGGCAAAGTCACCCAATCCCTGCATGAATGTGTAAACTGCATGACAAGTAAACAGTATAATAAAGTGATTTATCCCTGCCTATGCAACATTCCCTTTGGGTTTTGTGGAAAATCCATTTCTATGAGAAAGCGCAGAACTGTGTTAGCTCTTTCAGAAAATGAGTAGTTAGCAGAGTTTCTTTTCTGGTTTTCACCCCTTCCATTTCAACATTCTTCTCAAAATTGATGTCCTGTGTGCCCCAAGGGCCCATTCTCACATGGGACCATGAATCCACCACAGAGCTCTAACTCAAGGATTCCGTCCAGCCATCTTCCCCATACAAAGCAATATGTTCAGAATATACATTTTTCTTGCACCAATCAAAGCCTTATATTCTTTCCTTCCCCTATTGCGCTGGTTTTTAGAGGAAAAGTAATCTGATTAGAAGAAATCAGACTAGATCAAGCATTAGGATGGGTGATAACTTCCTACTGACTTTGCAATTTGATGAAATTTCTTTCTAGAAAATAAAACCAAAATGAAACCAAAGAGCCTGTAAGTTTCATTTAATCCACCTAACCTATCAATTTCTGATATCTCTTGAAAATCATAGCATACATCAGAAGAAACCACAGTCCCAATACCTTGAGGCTCTAGTTAAGAATACTTAAAGATATATATGCTCACCACAATGATTTTCATTTATTTCTATAAGTATAGGCAGAGAAAGAGATAAAACATAAAAGGAGATAAAAAGACAATATTAAAAGTTACAATTTTTAGAGTTCCTGGAAAAGGATGGAAATCTTTAAGAGATTCAAGGAGAAATAATGAAAAGTTTTCCTGAATTATTGAATTTATAATTCAAGAAAAGAAATTTTTTAGATAAAATTCTAAAATAGCATGCACAGCATAAAAACAGAAAAATAAGGTTAGAATAAATAAATTAAATGTAAGAAAAATAAGCAGAAGATTCTCAGTATAAGTTATGACCCACATAAAATGGGCTCATAAAATGGGCTCCTCTAATGTTTTACCTAGTTATGAGAACTAGATCCATTTTCAAGAATTTATATGGTACAGTTGCTATAGTATTTAAAAGCAATTCAGCCAAGCAATCATTTAGGAAGAATCAATGGCAATAAAAAAAATACATAAAATTGGCTTCATGTTGTAGAGGAGACAAACAATAACTAAGACACAAAGTAAATTTTTATTATGTTACCGTGTTGAAAGTACTACAGAAAAAAAAACAATGACAGAGAACAGAAAAAATTGAAGAGAATAACAATTTTAGACGTTGGATAAGAAGTCCAGGAAAATTTACATCAAGAAGGTAGTGAGAAAATAAATCATAAATATTTAGAGAAAGAGCCTTCTAGATGGAAGCCAAGAGTGAAATGCAAAGGCCTGGGACCAAAGCATAGTGTGGTTATGATTTATAACTAGATGCCTCCCCCAAGCCTCATGTGATTACAGGTGGGGCTTTTGAAAGGTGATCGAATCATGGGAATGATACAGCTAAATGTGCTGTTAGGAAGTGGAGCCTGGTCAGAAAAGACAGGTCTCTTAGAGCAGGAGCTGTTAGGGCATATCTCCTTCCCCTTTCTTCCCTTTGTGCTATGGTTTCAGGCAGACATGACTGAGCAGCTTTGCCCTGCCATGCCCTTCTAACATTTTGTTTCTTTTGGGGAGCCAGAGGACCATGGACTGAAATATCGGCCAAAATAAACTGATCTTCATTTAAGTTGTAGGTGTCAGACATGATGTCTCACTGATGAGAAAGTGACTAAGACACATAAGTAGTGTGTTCAAGGAATCATGAGGAGGCCAGTACAACTTTCAACTAGTGAGGAACAGGAGAGGATTAGAAGATGAGGTCATAGAGTACAGAGGCATGGATGGAAGAGCTGGACAAATCATATTGTGTTTATACTAATAATTGAATGGAATTTGATTTTTCTCTGGTGTGGAGGAAAAACATCAGAGAGAATTATTTTGAAGACTGATACAATCTTTCCTGCCTCTCAAAAGTGATCATGCTGGAAACTAGATTAAGAAAGATTAACAAGTAAGGAAAGAGGAAGGGAATGGGTCAGAGAGGGGGTTACTGAATGAAGCCAATGGGACAAGAGAGAATGGTGAATTAACATAGAGAAATATGAGTTACCAGGATTGTTTCTTAATATATGTATTTCAAATAGCAAAATCTCCTCCAATTTTCCAGGAAAAGAAGGAGTCCAAAATGACTTCTAAAATCACATAAAACTGGAAGAATGGAGTCATCCTATAGAGAGATGGGAAAATCAAGTGTCAAGTTTGGGGGCAAAAGAGTGAAGCTTCTATTTCAGACCATGTAGGTAATACCTGTACATTGAATAGCAATCAACTAAAAATGTAATGGCTTAAAACAATATAGGTTTATGTCGCACTCAACTATACATAATGGATTTGCTATAACCCTACCCCAATTTTCATTCTTTTAAGACCAAATCTCACAGACAGCTTCTCACTAAAATGTTCCTGATCATTGTGTGAGAAGGAAAAAAAAATATGACAGTTCATACACTAGATCTTAAAACCTGCTTAAAAATGCAGATGGTGCATTTGGTTGACCAAAAGAAAGTTATAGGTCAGAACTATCATAAAAGTTGATGAAGGAAAATAATCCTCTCTTAGCGAGATAGTCAATTATAATGATAATGATGACAATGATGGTTTAACAGTAGTAACAACAATAATAAAGTTCAATGCAATATTTATATGGAGATATTGAGTAGACAGCTGATAAGCATCTGATAGTCAGTGGACAGGTCCAAGCTAGAAATATAATATTGGGTCACCAGATTTAGTTAGTATTTAAAGCCATGACCCTGAATGACATCAACAGAGAATGACCATAAGGAGAAATGGGAAGAAGTCAAAAGATCCATCTGATTATTTGGATAGTCAATAGTTAGAATGAAGAAAATAAAGAACAGCAAAGAAGACTAAAATGGAGAATATGATATGTTATACTGGAAACCAAGGTCAGAAAGTAGCTTGGACCTGTCATCTGAATTCCAGAATCATATATCCAACTGCCTCTGCAACATCTCCACTTGGTTTTTGTGGTGCGTTTTATTATGATTATTATTATTATTATCATCATTACTATTATTGTTATTTACTGTTATTATCACCATCATTATCATTATAATTGGTTAGCTCCCCAAAGGGGGATTATACTACTTACTTAATCTATAAGCTACAAGATTAGCTTTGTGCAATTGTGCTGTAATGAAGAAAAATGTGGCAATAGCTAGAAGGAAAACTATGCACAAATGTTTTACTTTTTCAAGATGAGGAATAATAATGTGTCTGCAATAAAAATGATTCAGATGAAAATATTTATGACACAAGAGAGTGGAGTGGAGAATGGTTTCTGACTCAGCAGCATAGCAGCATTAGGAGCTCCACTGAGAACCTGGCAAAAATTATATAAAACAAAATTTAAAGTCTCCAAAAAATGGTCCTATGGGAATACAGAAAATGAAGAAATATCTGTTCAAGAACATCTACTAAAATTCAGTAAGAGAATGTGAGTGCTTTGTATTTGAATTAAGACTATCTTCTAATGCCAGGTCAGTGAGGTAGAAGGAAACTCCCTTCCAGACAAGTGCAGTCAAAAACACAGGGCCCCTCCTAACAGCTTCCACTTGGGAGACAACCTTCCAGGAAGAAACAAGATGTCAGCATTTCCGTTTTTCTCCACCTACCTATTGCTGAAGTAAAGTTCTCAGCAAATATGACCAAGATAGTGGGTCCCTCTTCTTCAGTCAAATTGTCATTATTTGCAGATGACATGATACTCTATATAGAAGACCCCAAGAACTCCACCAAAAGTCTTCTAGACTTAATAACCAAATTCAGTCAA
>NW_004624778.1:8158387-8172495 GCF_000247695.1 Heterocephalus glaber
GTGAGAAACTGAAAGTGTAAATAATGACTAAAAGGTATGATAGATAATGTGAAATAGGAAGAAAAGGGGTCAAGGGGAAGGGGAATGGGGGGGGAGGAAAGAAGGGAATGGAATTAATATGAGAAAATGGAAAAATGGAAACAAAGCCTTTGTAAATAGGGAGGAATGGAGGGGTTTAAGGGACGGCAGGGGAAGTTGGAAAAATATGAACCAAGAGAAATTATGTAAAGGTGCAAATTTTCAATGATGAATGTTATTATATTGTATACCTAAAATGTACCAATGATTAAAATGAATAATTGATAATGCCAAATAGGAAGGAAAGGTCTAAAGGGATAGGGGAAGTGGGAGGGGCAGGGGAAAGGAAAGAAGGGATAAAAAATTATGAGAATTTGAAAAAAATGGAAACAAAATCTTTGTAAATAAAACCCCCACAAACACATGGAAATTGAATAACACCCTTCTGAACAACCAATAAGTCACAGAGAAAATTAAATAAGAAATTAGACAGTTTCTACAGGTAAATGATAATGCCAGTAAAACATACAGGAATCTAAGGAACACAATGAAAGCAGTTCCATGAGGTAAATTTGTAGCAGTGAATGCCCATATTAGGAAAACAGAGAGAGCTCAAATAAACAACCTAATGCTGAACCTCAACCTCCTAGAAAAAGAAGAGCATGACAAACCCAAAGCTTGTACAAGAGAGGAAATTATGAAGATCACAGCAGAAATCAATGCAATGGAGACTAAGAGAACAGTACAAAAAATGAATGAATCAGAGTTGATTTTTTGAAGAATAAACAATATAGATAAACCTTTAACCAATCTTATCCAAAAAGGGAAAGAAAATGCTCAAATCCATGCAATTAAGAATAAAAAAGATGAAATCACAACAGATCCAACAGAAATCCGGAGGATCATCAATACCTACTTCCAGAGCCCGTACTCTAATAAAATGTAAAACACAGAAGACATGAACAGATTCCTAGATACATACAAATTGCCAAACTTAAATGAAGAAGATGTAAAAATTCTAAATACCCCAATTACAATGAGTGAAATTGAAAATGTAATTAAAAGTGTACCAACAAAGAAAAGCCCAGGTCCTGATGGCCTAACTGCTGAATTCTACGAGACATTTAGAGAAGAACTATCGCCATTACTCTTTAAACTCTTCAGGGAAATTGAAAGGAAAGCAATACTTCCAAATTCATTTCTGTTACTTTGATTCCAAAATCAGAGAAAGACCCAACCATAAAAGAGAACTACAGGCCAATCTCCCTGATGAACATAGATACAAAAATCCTTAACAAGACACTGGCAAACAGAATACAGAGTGTCATCAAGAACATCATACACCCTGACCAAGTCAGATTTATCCCAGGGATGCAAGGATGGTTCAACATTCATAAATCAATAAATGTAATACATTATGATCATCTCAATAGATGCAGAAAACGCATTTGACAAAATCCAACACCCATTCATGATAAAATTGGAATAGAGGGTCTTTATCTCAACCTGATAAGGCTATCTATGAAAAACCAACAGCCAACATCACACTAAATGATCAAAAACTGAAAACCTTCATGATAAAATCAGGAACAACACAAGGATGTGAACTATCACGACTCCTATTCAATATAGTTCAGGAATCATTAGCCACAGCAATTAGAAAAGACATAGAAATAAAAGGAGTAAAGATAGGAAAGGAAGAAGTTAACTGTCATTATTTGGTGATGATGTGATACTCTACAGAGATGACCCTAAAAACTCCACCAAAAGACTTCTAGTCTTAATTGACAGATTCAGTAGAGTAGCTGGATACAAGGTCAACACTCAAAAAACTGCAGCCTTCTTGTATACAAATAACAGACTCAGTGAGAGAGAAATTAGGGAAACAATTCCTTTCACAATAGCATCCAAAAAAAAAGACATATGTAGAATCAATGTAACAAAGGAAGCAAAAGACCTCTACACTGAAAACCACAGCACTCTGAAAAAAGAGATTGAAGAGCATATAAGAAAATGGAACATCCCTTGTTCCTGGGTAGGAAGAACTGATATAGTGAAAATGGCCATACTTCCAAAAGTGCTATATAGATGTAATACAATGCCAATTGAAATTCCAAAAATATATTTTGCAGAACTAGAGAAAACAATCCAAAAATTCATTTAGAACTAGAAGAGACCTAGAATAGCAAAAGCAATTCTAGGCAACAGAGACATGGCAGGGGGTATCATAATAACCAGCCTGAAACTATACTACAAACCTACTGTGATAAAAACAGCATGGCACTGGCTAAGAAACAGACCTGAGGATCAGTGAATAGATTAGAAGATGCAGAAACAACTCCAGATATACTCAGGAACCTCATCTTTGACAAAGGAGCTAACCACCCTCATTGGAGGAAAGATAGCCTATTTAATAAGTGGTCTTGGAAAAACTGTATTTCAACCTGCAAAATATTAAAACTAGAACCATATCTATCACCATGCACCAAACTAAGATCAAAGTGGATTAAAAATCTAAATATTAAAAAAAGAAACACTAAACCGGCTGGAAGAGAGATTAGGTAGAACTCTTGAAGGCATTAGCATAGGAAATTATTTTATGAACAAAACCTCGGTTGCATGAGAACTAGTACAATCAGCAACTGGGATCTCATCTTATTAAAATGCTTCTGTACTATAAGAGAAACCACCAACTGAGCTAAGAGACAACAACCTACAATATGGGGAAAAAAATTTAGCAGCTGTACCTCAGACAAAGGACTACTATTTAGAATACATAAAGAACTTAAAAAAATCGGCTCTTCCAAATTTAAAGACCCAATTCAAAACTGGTCATCTGAAATGAACAGACATTTATCAGACAAAGAAATAAAAGCAGCAAATAAACATGTAAAAAAATGCTCAACATCACTGGTCATTTGAGAGATCCAGGTGAAAACAACACTGAGATTCCACCTCACCCCAGAGAGAGTGGCTGCCATCAAGAAATCAACCAATAACAAATGTTGGCTTGGTTGTGGGTAGAAAGGAACCCTTCTACATTACTAGTGAGATTGCAGACTGGTGCAACCACTGTGGAAATCAGTATGGATATACCTCAAAGAACTAAGACTAGAGTTCCACTTGACCCAGCTATTCCCCCGTTGGGTATTTTCCCAAAAGAATTAAAAGAATCATACCACAGCAATATATATGCACGCATGTTTATAGCAGCACAGTTTGTAATAGTGAAAACTTGGAAATAGCCCAAGTGCCCATCAACTGGAAACTGGATAAAGAAGATTTTTTTTTCATAAAATTGAGTACTACTAAGCCATAAAGAACAAGTAACTAGAGACATTTATAACTAAATGGATGCATGTTGAGGCCATACTCTTAAGTGAAATAAATAGGACACACATGTAAATACCGAATAGTTTCTCTAGTGTGAGAAACTGAAAGTTTAAATAAGGATTAAAAAGATTAAAATGAATAATTGATAATGTGAAATAGGAAGAAAAGTTCCAAAGGTGTAGGGGTGTTGGGAGAGGAAGGGGAAAGGAAAGAAGGGAAAGAAAAAATTATGAGAAGAAGAAAAAATGGAAAGAACATCTTTGTAAATAGGGAAGGGTGGAGGGGGTAAAGGGAGGACAGGAAATGGGGAAAAAACAAGACCCAAGATACATCTTTTAAATGTAGAAGTACCCAATGATAAATGTAAATAAAAGAATTTAAGGGGAAAAATGCTTACCTAGTGAAATATACCTTACCTCATAGCCTCTGTTTCCTCAAATAAAAAATGAATATTATAATAGAGCCTATTTTATGGCTTTTTCTCAAGATTTAATTAGGTAATATATATCTTTAAAGGACTTAAAAAGAATATATGGCCTGTGGAATGTACACAAACAAAGCCTTTGCTATTGTTATCCCAAGAGCAATGGTTAAGAAGTGATGAATTATCATTCAGTGTCTAGTGAGTGCAACATCTCTGAGTGATGATTACAAAGGACTGTGTTATCATCCAATCACATGTTTCAAGGATTAAGGTTAGGACCTGTGGTGTTCAATAATTTTAAATTATTAAATAAAGCATTAAAATAATTATCAATTACATTTAGAGACACAAACAACTAGAGTACACATGTAGTATACTACATGATCAGGTTCAACTGGTTCTTAAAAGACTGGACTACCTAAAAAAAATTTAAATTTAAGAGAATAGAACAATATTTTTAAAGTGTAATCATAGACTGGAAATTTGGCAGCAGCATGCAACAGTAGGGAAAGCCACAATTTGTTGGCAGGGACATGGCTATGGATTTTGTCTTTATCGGTTATAAACTGTGAAATCTGGGCAGTATGATTACTCAGCTTCTTTACCTGTAAAGTAGGTGTAAACAGAAGAAAATAATCACCTCTTTCAGTTTTTGGAGTTTGCTTACACAGATGTAGCTTCTTTTGTTGCAGAACATAATAATAGCAGCTGTAGTCAAAGCTGTGCCTATCATTACTTTCAGCTGCAAATAAAAGAAAACTCCAATAAGGTGGCCAAAACACGTGAGTTATATGCATATCTGCTTCACTGAATAAGACATCCAGGAGTGGTTCTGAGTGTTATTTATGTCATTAAAGACATAGGCTCCTTCTGTCTTGCCAGCTGCCATCCCTAGTATGTGACTTTTATCCATTAAGCTAGAAGATGAATGCTGTAGCTCTAGATATCATATTGTCATACTGAGCAGGAGAAAAAAAAAGGAGAGGAAAAGAGAACACAGGGGCCAAGCTTGTTTATTTCAAAGAATACACACCCAAATCCAGTAATCTCCCTCTTACTTCCTGGGCAAAACTATGTCCCCAGGCTCCTGGATATAACATGGCTGGGGATTGGGGGCGCTGAGAAAGCTGTTCAGTGAGCCAGCCAACAACGACTGCCTCACTCCTTGATAAGGCTAGGAATTTTACATACACTAATTAATTTAATTCTTACAATAACGTCTTTTTGCAAATGAGGAAACTGAGGCACAGGCAAATCAAGATACTTGTCAAAAGCTACCATCAGTAAAATTGTCAGTAGTGTCAGTGCTTTTTTTTTTTTTTTGGTACCAGGGATCGAACTCGGGACCTTGTGCTTTCGAGGCAGGTGCCAAAACCACTGAGCTAAATCGCTGGCCCAAGGGCTTTTGTTCTTATTCAATAAAGTGTCCCTGGCTTAATTAGGAAGGAGTAAGCCTCCCCCTTTGGCTGAGCCAATTTTATATCAAGGATGATATGAAGTAGGGTAAGACTATACTTCTGTCCTCATTGGCCTTCCTGGCTTGGGAACTTTTGTGTAGAATACAACCTGAGCAACTATACATGACAGCCTAGGTTAAGCAGTTAATGTTCAGTGGAACCACAATATGCATGAAAATGTGGACACCAGAATTCCTCCCCGAACAGGAATGTTTCAGTTGCTATTCCAAGACTGTGTACGTGAAAAGGATTGGGGTGCCTCTTCAGGCAATGTTACCTGGTCCTAGGAACAGGAAAAATTGCTTTAACACTTCTGCTGCACCCTAACCAAGTCGTCAGTATATAGCACTTGCAATGTGGCCAAAATTTTAATGCACAGTCACCTGCGGCAAATTCTGGAACTCTGGGCCCAAACAAAACTTGGAATGGAAACCACCTTAAGACTGTAAAACAACAACAATGCCTTTGTACGCTGACAGTATTGCAGTCAGAGTTGTCTTCTTGCCAATATGGTGCTAGCCTCTCTTGCATCAGAGTTAGCAGGACTGGATTTAAAGGCTACGGTAGGTGTCTTCAAGGTAAGAGGGAGCCAAGCCTTCAAAGAGAGCAAAGACCACAGTTTCCTACCTGGAGGACAATCACAGTAACAGGTGAGAGTTCTGTATCTCAGCTAATGTGAAACAGAAGGGCCAAAAGATCAATCATAGGAACAAAAATAGGAGGAGGAGTTATTTTTTCAGCAGAGTCAATACCCAGAGCCAGAAATGGTAAAAAGATCATAAGCTGTTCTGAGAGTCAACAAATTTTGAGGAAGGTATTGACACTCCTGCAGATCTTACGACAAGGGGATCAATCCATTACAAAAGTGCATAGATGCATTTTCCAGGACTAGTGACGCAAATGACATCTGGGTGACCTAGACATAACACTAATGCTTATGACTAGAATTACCTTGAGCATCAAGCAATATAATGATACTTCAAATGCTTTATAAACAGTACATTTTTATATGGTGTTAATTACTATTGCTGCTTTCATTGTTCTCTTTATTTCCTTTAATCTGGAAGTGGTTTCTTCAGAACCTAGCACATTTTAATTTCTGTGCAATTATAGACTGGTTGGTTGCATGGTTTTAAAAGAGAGAAACTGGATGTACTCTTCAGGACCTCCTTCCAACTTCCAACTCCTAGAGGAGAAACAAAATTGACAGTATAGGTAATTCCAGGAGTTCCAACTTGCTAAAGGGACAGTCAGTAGACAGCACAAAAGGAGGTCTGCCGAACCACTTGAAGGGGCTCACTGGGTTGGTTTACCAGAAGAGAGAGCATGCATCCTGATCATAATAAGTGAGCTTGGAGGGCTAGACAGGCTCTTTAATCTCAGCAATGACACTGTGAACTCTAGTTCACCTGCTCGATTTATTTACATTGCTTTTTCCCGCTAACAAATCCAACTCTCCAACAGATTAATCAACATTTATCAGCCAGCAGCGGGAGCATCAGTTCACAGCATAAGTAAAATAGAGAGGGAGTGAAATGGAATAGAGAGAGAATAAAACTCCCATTACTCTGTGGCTATTTTATTCAGTATGTATTTTATTCACATAATGAATGATGTATTTCTGACTTTAACAGCATAGCAACCCTAGGTTCTGTTTGCTTAATGCATTCCTGCCATGGACTGTGCAATTTGGTATCATATGCATAGTAGGATAAAAGATGAAAATAGTCATCTCCAGGTTTGGGAGTGTAATATAGCTCAACTAAACCAAAGGTAAATTAATCACCAAATTGTCCAGAGGTTGGGGGTGTTAAATCAAATAAATTATTAACAATCAAAAAATTATTTGTCTTTGTGTTGTTTCACTGAAAAGCAACATGAATCATTCATTCATTCATTCATTCATACTTCTATAATTATCAACCACTGACTATGTACCAAAAAGTACTCTGAGTCTAAAGATAACAGCAATACATAGAACAAAGAATGAAGTCCCTCACCCCAGGGAGTTCATCTTAGCGGGGGATTCTAGGCCATAGCACATAAATAGGCAATAACATATAGTCGTGTTGTAATGAAAAAATATAGTGAGCTAAAAGCATAGAAACAAAAAGAGAGCTACTCTGGATAGGGTAGTCTAACAGGATGCTCCAAGATGATATTGGACCAGAAATCTAAATGAAAGGAAAGACCCAGACATTCCCATACCTGAATGAAATGAATTCCAGACAGATGAAAAAACAAGAAACATTTGAGGAACAGAGGGAGGCCTGTGCTTCGAGACAAACGAACAAAGCAAAGAGAGATAAGAACATATGAGAGAGGTAGCCCTGTGCTGTAACATGTAGGTTTTTGTGTAACAATAGGAAATTGAAAGTGGTAAGAACTGAGTAGAAATTTTTAAAATCATGTTAGGAGTTTTACTGAAGGACAGAAAATCTGATTTGTAGTTCTCCATTTTTCCAATGAAATACTTCCCACATTACCAATATTTTCATAATGCTGATGATAATGATGATAATATTGTGGGGTATTTGGCAACTAATTTGTTAGCCAATACTAACTGAGCCAGAAAAACAAACTTTTAAAAATTGATTTTCTCTATTTGTTTAATTTTTAGTGGCAGTACAACACACAAAGAGTCAAGTTTACAATTTATATTTGAGTGACTCAATAAATTATCCAAAGTGAAAATACCACCCAGATCCACAAATTAAACATTATAACATTCGGGGATCGCTTTCTGGGTCTCATTCACACCCTTTTTCAGATTTATGGAGTTAAACGCTCTTGATTAATGACAACATACATCAGCTTTTCCTCTTTATTAAATTTTTAATAAGTTGATATTTATCTTTATTTCCCATGTAGCAATGTCTGTTCACTTTCAGTCCTGTTTGGAAGTCAATTGTAAATATACCAGATTTATTTATCCTTTACATTCTTGATAAACATTGGTAAGATTTTCAGTTTGGGAAGGTTAACTATTGTGCAACTGTGAATAGCCTTGTAAGTTTTAATTGCTATACATGTGTAAAATGTATTGTTCAATGTCTACCCAGTTATATATCCAACAGAAAAGTTGTTCAGATTTAGTAGAGAATTTCAACATTTTTTTCAATGTGAATTTAACAGTCTACTCTTCCACCATCCTTCTGGATATGTGTATAGTTGTATCTCATTGTAGTTTTAATTTGCATTTTTCTGTCAATTAATTTGTTGCAATACTATGTCATATTTTTATTGACCACTTATTTACCCTCTCATGTAGTGCCTGCCCGTTTGTTGTTCAGATTGCCCCACTGAAAGGGAATAATTTCTTTAAGTCTTTTGCATATATGTGTAAAAAATTACCTTTCTGATCTTATAACTTTTACAATTTCTAAAGTTATCTTTCAAAGATCAAAATTTGCCAATTCTAATTTAGTTTACTTTGGCAATCTTTCATTTAAAATTAGTTTATTGTGACCTGTTTGAGAAATATTTACCAATCCCCAAGTTAACAAGGCTATTTCCATATATTACAAAAGATTCTTTGCTTTGTTTTTTCACATTTGGATTTACAATACTCTGATGAGAATTATTCTTTGCTAGAATGTGATAGATTTCAAGTGTCTGTATTTTTTTTTCAATTTCTTATGAGCATCTCATTCAACTAACACTATTCTTGGAAAGAATGACCCTCCTTTCCAGTACTACTGTGTTGTAAGAGATATGTTTGTAAATCAATTTATGCTGTTTCTCATCTTTGTATTCTGTTCCTATATTATTTATCTTTCCATTAATGCCAGGGTTAATTATTGAAAATATATACTGTTATACTAGATGATAACAGAATATTTCTGAGTTTTTCCTCAAAAGTTTCTTGCCCGTGTCTATATTTTACCAACAAATTTCATTACTGGGGAAATGTTAGGTCCATGGCAAAATTCAGCAAAAGTTCAGATTCCCCAAATATATATCTCCCTGACAAAGGCATGCACAACCCCTCTATGACCAAAAATTCCTCAGCAGAGTGGTATGTTTGTCACAGTTGATGAGCCTGCACTGACTCAAAGTCCATAGTATGCATCAGAATTTACTCGTGGCATTATATATTATATGAGTTTTGGTAAAACGTGCAATGACAAATATCCACCATTATATTTTCATACAGAGTAGTTTCACTGTCCTATATAAATTCTTGTGCTCCTTCTATTCATTTTTCCATCTTCTCACATTTCTTTTTAGACATGAATAATAATCCATTATCTAGATTACCACAGTTTATCCTGTCACCTATTTGAATATATTTTGGTTGTTTTTAATTTTGACAATTATAAATAAAGGTGCTATAAGCATCTATGCATTTTTTGGTGAACATTAATTTTGGACTCCTTTGAGTAGATGCTAAGGAGCACTATTTCTGGATTATAGTGTAATATTATGATGAGTTTTGTAAAAACAAAACAAAACAAAAAAAAACCTGCCAAACTATCTTCCAAAATGGCTGTACTCTTTTTTATTTCAACTAGCCATAAATGAGAATCCCTGTTGTTCCACATCCTTGCTAGTTTTATTGATGTCAGTGTTTTGGATTTTAGCTGCTCTAATAAGTGTATAATGTTACCTCATTAATGTTTTAATTTACTATTTCCTAATGATGGAATTTGATCATATTTTCATATCCCTGTCATCTTTATGCATCTTTAGTGAGGCATACACCCAAGTCTTTTTGACTATTTTAAAATCAAAGTGGCTTTAGTTGAATTGTATGATTTCAATGACAATTCTTTATCAAACATATATTTTGAAAAACTTATTGCCTTACACTCTTTATAGTGCTTTTCATAGAGCAGAGTTTTAAATTTTAATGAAATATAGCTTATAAATTATATATTTTTTAGATTGTGCCTTTAGTGTGTCTAATAAGTCATCATTATACCAAAGGTCATCTTGGTTTTCTCTTGTTGTTTTTTTTTTCTAGGAGTTTTATAGTAGCTTTTCATTTGTCATTTAGGTCTCTGAGTTAATTTTGTCAATGATGTAAGTTATTTTTAGATGTAATAAAAGAATTTATATTTTAATAACATTCAGTTATTTGCTTCTCATATCAAACATGCAAATGGGGTTTTTATTTTAAATTTTTAATTGGCACATGAACCAGACCTGGTAGCACATGCCTGCAATCCTAGCACTCGGGAGGCTGAGGCAGGAGGATTGTCAAGAGTTCAAGATGAGCCTGGGCTACATAGTGAGACCTTGTCTCAAGAAACAAAATAATAATAATGATAATAATAATAATAATTCATTGAGGATTGTTTTGCATTTGTCTTTATGAGAGATACCAGTGTGTAGTTTCCTGTTTTTGTAATGTATGGTCTCATATTAATATCAGATAATACGGGTCTTCATAAATTAAGGAGCATTCTCTTTGTTTCTATCTTCTGGGAGAGATTGTAGATAGTTGATAGAATTTCTTCCTTAAATGTTTGCTAGAATTCAATAGTGGAATCATCTAGGCCTGATAATTTCTGTTGGGTAGATTACTAAGTATTGATTCAATTTCTTTAATAGATACTGGTCTATTTAGATTATTACTTTGTGTAAGAGGTTTGGCAGATGGACTTTTTTTTCCAACTCTGTGGACTGAACCCAGGACTTCCACAGTGAGAGATGTACCCAATTCTTTTTAATTTTTATTTTGAGACAAGGTCTTGTTTAGTTGCTGAGTTGGTTGGGCTGGTCTGGAATTTGTGACCCTCCTATCTCAGCCTCCCAGAGTGCTTTGATTACAGGATTATGGCACCACCCTGGCTCAAATAGTGTCTGTCAAAGAACGGATCTATTTCATCTAGATTATCAGATATGCAAATTTAAGAGTTGTCCATAATATTAATGTATTACTTCTTAATGTCCACAGAATCTATAGTGATGACCCCTCTTTCATTTCTGGTATTAATAATTCATATTGTTGGGCCAAGGATTTAGCTCAGTGGTTCTGCCACCTGCCTCACATGCTCAAGGTTCCAAGTTTGATCCCCAGTACCAAAAAATAATAATAATAATAATAATTCATATTGTTTCTCTTTTCTTCTTATTTAATTTTATTACAAGAGCAGGATTTAGTTTTGTTGATTTTTTTTTTCTGTTGGTTGCTCTGTTTCCATTTTCACTTATTTTTGCTCTAATTTTTTTATTTTTTCTTTTATTCTGCTTGCTTTAGAATTACTCTTCTTTTCATACTTTCCTAAAGTAGAAGTGTAGATTACTCATTTAGAGTTTTCCTTTTTTTTTTGCATTCAGTGCTACAAATTTTCTTCGAGGTACTGCTTTTAGTTCATACTGCAATTTCATAGGTTGTGTTTTCATTTTCATTTGGTTTATATTTTTAATTTTTCTGAAGATTTCTTCTTCAGCCCATGTGTTATTTAGAAGCATGTTTTATAATTTTCAACTACTTGGGGATTTTCCAGGTATCTTTCTGCTTTTGATCTTAAGTTTAATTTCACTGTGGTCTGAAATAAGACACTCCATAATTTCTGTTCTTTCAAATTTGTGATATATGTTTGATGTCCAAGCATGAGGCTTATCTTACTGAAGGTTCCATGTGAAGTTGAGACTGTATTAGTGCAGCGTATGTTTCTCTACTCATTTGCTTTTAATCTATATGCCTCTTAATATTTAATTTAGGTTTCTTGTAGATGCCTCATAGTTAAATGAAGTTCTTTTATCCACTTTGAAAGTGTTTTCTAATTAATAAATTTAAGCCATTGGCATTAAAATAATTACTGTTATAGTTGAATAGCTACCATATCTATTACCATTTTCTATTTGTTGCCTTTGTTCTTGTTTTTGTCTTCCATGTCTATTCTGCCTTGTATGGTATTAATTGAGCATAAGATTGTATTTTCTCTTCTTTCTTAATATATCAACTATACTTCTCTTTGTACTTTGTTAGTGGATATCCTAGAATTCACAATATACATTTACTGTAAAAGTAATTAAGTCCACTTTTAAATAATGCTACACTACTTCAAAGATAGTTCAAGTACCCTATACAAAATAACCCTGATTTCCCCCCATTCATTATATCATTTCTGTTATTTATTTTACATATGTGTATATAAATGCATCATTGATATTTTTCTTTTGAATGAATTTATTTGTTCAATTAAGAATAAGAAATATAAAAATTTTTATTTTGCCTTCACTTATTCCTTCTCTGATGATCCTCCTTTCTTTATGAAGATCTAAGCATTTACCTATATAATTTTCTTTCCCTCTAAGATACTTTTAATATCTCTTGCAAATCTGTCCTACTAGTAGGAAAGTCCCTCAATATTTGTTTGTCTGAGAATGTCTTTCTCCTTTACTTTTGAAAGATAATTTTACATGATACAGAAAATATTTCATTCCATGCTCTTCCTTCTGGCATCGTTTCTGATGTGAAGGCAGATACAATTCTTATCTTTGTTCCTCAAGAGGTAACTTGCCCACCTTCCTTGACTTCTTTCAAAGTTTAGTCTGTATGTTTGATGTTCCAAAATTTGAATGTGATATGTTTCTTTGTAGATTTGTTGACATTACATCATACTTGACATTTTCTAAGTTTCTGGTTTGTATCTGCATTACTCAGTTTGGGTGGCTATAACAGAATGCCATACACTAGATGTCTTAAATAATGAACATTAACAATGAACATGGTACTAATTCCATTAATGAGAGCTCCACCCTCATAAATAGGATTGGAGATTAGATTTCAACATATGAATAAGGAGAGAGAAACATTCAGTTTATAGAGAGTCTGACATTATTTTGGGTAAACTCTCAGCCATTATTGCTTCAACTATTTCTTTTTTTTCTCTTTTATTCTCCTTCTGTTATTACCATTATATACATTTATACTTTTGTAATTGTCACACAATTCTTGGATATTCTGTCTTGTTTTTGTTTTTCAATCTTTTGTTCTTTGCTCTTCTAATTTGAAACTTTCTATCAATACATACTCAAACTCATAGATTCTTTTATTTTCCTTTAGTTATTTTCATTCTAAAATGTCCATCAAAATATTCTTAATTTTTGTTATAATACTTGCTTTGTATTTTTTAGTAATTTTTTTGATTCCTAGAATTTGTGTTTACATGTTCTATGTAATCTTGCATATCTACTTCATCCAATGGAATCATTAACATATTAGCCATAGTTGTTTTAAATTGTTGCTCTGACATTTCCAACATTCCTGCTACATCTGAGTTTGATTCCAAAATTCTGTCTCTTCAAACTGTATTTTTTTCTTTTAATTTCTAATTTATTTTCTTGATAGCTGATATGACATTCTGCATAAAAAGAACTGAGGCCAACAGTAATATAGTCATTAGGGTGAAGAGGGAGAGACATGTTCTATAGTGCTATGATTATATCTCAATTTTTCAATGAGATAAGCCGTAGGACTATGAACTTCACAAGTGTCTCTCAGGTTTTTTCCTCTTCCCTTGGCTGAGCCTGGATGGAATTAACCACTTTACTTTCCCATGTTTGGCTAGATACAGGAGGGAAAAAACATACTTTAGGATCTGGTAAAATATTTTGTCTTGAGGATAGCCCTTGTTAAGAATAACAGGATGTATCTCCATACTGATTTCCACAGCGGTTGCACCAGTGTACATTCCCACCAACAATGGAGAAGGGTTCCTTTCTCTCCGCAACCCCTGCCAGCATTTGTTATTTGTTGATTTCTTGATAACAGCCAACCTTTGCGGGGTGAGGTGGAATCTCTGTTGTTTTCATCTGCATCTCTCGAATGACCAATGATGTTGAACATTTTTTTCATATATTTAATTGCTGTTTTTACTTCTTTGTCTGAGAAATATCTGTTCATTTCGGATGCCCATTTT
>NW_004624778.1:8173018-8185286 GCF_000247695.1 Heterocephalus glaber
ATATAAATGAATAACAGGATGTTCTGGCATATTTTTAAATGGTTTCCTTTTCATACCCTTGCCTGAAAAGATTTTTCTCCAATCTTCACAGTGAAAATCTGCAAGAGCTTCTAGAAATGAAAAAATCTCAAAAGTGTGGGGACCTCTCCCCATAGCTGGGTGCCCCATAGTTATCTCTCAGACTTGTCCACATGGAGCCCCTGGCAATTCATCAGTTATAGACTAGGTTTTCCTTTCCTTGCTCTGTTTCCTCTGGAGGTTTCTCCTCATGAGTTTCTGCTCTGGTAAGATATTATTATCTTTATGCAGGCTTTCTGTTTCTATAATTTTGGAGAAGAGCAGTTTGCCCTATAGTTCAAATACATTTCTTTCTCTCTCCAGATAAGTGTGTCTGTTTAATAATAGTATATACTCTTTGAAAAGTATGATATATTTTGCATTTGAAATTGTTGCTAAACCCAAAACATTTGGTAAGATATGTATTATTGATTTTTGCCTTTTAAAATAACTAATAGCTATATTTCTGCCTCTTTCTGAGTTGAGGTAATAATGCTTTTCCTATCAATTGTAATAGCTTTTTGTGTACCTTGGATAATAACCTATTATATATAAAATGTGTTGCTTATTGTTAGCAACAAAGGTATGTTCATCAATACAATCATGTTTTCTTCAGAAATAGTCACATATCTCCTATTGCAGTGTCCAATTTAGAAGTTTAAATTCTTGCTAACGCCTTGGGTTCAATCCCTAGCACCAAAACCAACTGTGAAATAAACAAAATACAAAAGTTTGAACTTTTGCAGTGTCATCATGAAAAAAAATGTTTTGTTTTCAGTATACAATCATTATTTCTTGGAAATGAAGGGCTGTTATATTATATTTTTACCTGCTGGACTCAAAGACCCTTGGTTGCTTACTTGGAAAGCCTTTTGAGATTAATCAGGGAATCTTCCCTTCTTAGTAACAGCAAACAAAAGCCAGGGGTGCAGGAGATGTGACTGCTTCCACCTGCTACAGCTCACAAGCAGCAAAGCTGAAAATAGCCACATGGTCTCTTGACTCCAAGTCACACCAGTGGACTACTCGCAAAGATGATTTTCAGTGAGCGTGCCCAGGTACTTACTTGAGATTAAAAATAAACATATATATAACTCCAAACAGCCAAGCAAATAATTCTACATATGACACTCCTGAGAGCTGAAAGATTCAATGGCACATCAGTGTTAGGAAATAGGAGAATCTGGCTGAATTGCTAATTATGCATCAATGATAAACAACATCAGATAAATGTATTAGGACTGAGTCTGCAGCTGAAAGTTAAGAGTTGGCCACCGAGGAGAGGAAAATAGCAGGGACTAATATGTTGTAATGAAACAAACCACATGGCCCCACCATACGCGTGCTTCACTATGCTGCATCAATCATTCCTGTAGCTTTTATTTTGAGTGGCTACCTTGGCCCATCAGTGTAATGGGTAGTGGAAGAAATTACATATTACATTTAATTGTCACATTCAGCAGCACTGCAAAGCAGGCTTTCTTGGAATTTTAATAGAGTGACCTGGCTGGCTTGCCAGCTAATATAAAATCAGCCTCCTGACTACTTTCTTTACTGCAATCTTGATGACCTCAACAGATAGACTCCTACAACCTTTCTCAATTTAATTCAATTTTCTGACATTTAAAATTGAATTTTTTATACAAATTAATGTTAAATAAAAGATTCCTTCACCAACCACCCCTCCTTTTTTCTTCCAGGAAAGAGTACAAGAGATTAATCAAAACATAACTAGCTAAAATTATATACAGTACATATTCAAGACACACAAGTTAGCATGCAAGTTTTTAATATAAAATATTTCCCATATTGGTTCATCTGAGGTAAAAACTTAAATCAATGTTAAGGTTATTCTTTTGTCTGCTGAAAGACTGAACTTTAGCTGGGCATGGTGTCACATGCCTGTAATCCCTATACTCTGGGAGACTGAAGCAAGAGGATCATAAGGTTGGGCCCAGCAATGTGGTAAGATGCTATCTTAAAATTAAAAATGGCTTGGGATTGTAACTTGGTGATAACCTTGAACTCCATCCCCACAAAAAAAGACTAAATTTTGTTGCTAACTGTATGGCCTTAGAGGTCAGACAGGCATGAACTTGAGTCCTGGTGTGACTATTATAAACTGTGTCCTAAATAAACAAGCTGACATTTCTGCCCTTCACTGGCAAGCCCCATCAGAATCTGTTTCCTGGAATCTACATTAGTCTCTGTTCCAGGGCTTTTCATTTCAGTCAAATATTCTTAGGTAACATTGGGTTTAATTAGCAAGGTTGGAATACTGTAGGTTCCTGCACAACAAATCAGATGGCAGTCTTGAATTTCGTAAATGTGAGAATGAATGTAGTTTTGTAAGTGTCTTAATCCAGATGCCATGGACAACTTAAAGAATCATGAAGGCAGCACTGTCAATCCAAGGGTTTCCAGGGATTCCTTTTTGCAAAGTTAAATCAGGAAATAACATCTGTCTTTAGCTGGTGTTACCATGGTGACCATGAACTTGTCTTACAAAAATCATAAATCCTTTAGAGATGCCACATTATTGTCTTTAACCTGGAGATCATGGCTGAGTTTACATAGTTCCACACTGAACAATTCTAAACCCAACAAGACTGCACAGTACAGCTAGGCAAAATAGCATCTGTTCTATGCCAGGCAGAAGAAAGCCAGTCTCTCTCTGCACCTGAGGCAGAACAATGAGCAAAGTAATGTGTGTGTACAAAGGTAGCTTCTTCCTGCTAGCTTAAGTACTCAACCTGATCAGAAATCTGAATTATGAATCCTCTTCTGAAATACATGAAATATACAGATCCTATGAAGTATATGTCTTTTGAAATCCCCAAAATTTTTATTGTTCATGAACCTAAAAATGTTCTGGAGGAGAAGGTTGAAAAAAAATAATTCTTAAATAGGTTGACTTATTTTACTCTTCAATTCACCTTTCTGTCTTTAACCATAGTCGAATAGGTAAATCTGTAAAATGTGACATATTACCATGATCATTATCATCATTATAAATTGTTGTATCATTTTTCTGCTTTGAGCCCAAACGCCTTGACACTGCACACATCACAAACTTTGTCCTCTTTTTAGACCACTCATGACTTAAACAATTCCTTCTACTAAGCCCAATGAATGCCAGAAACACGTAGCCAGCCAATGCTATTAGTGCCTCTCAGCTTTCTCCACTAAAAATAGCAGATGCATAAACTTCCTAATTCTCCATTCCAACTAATGGAATTCCAGCTTCAAAGATTTTAAACAGTTATCTCCTCTGCAATCTAAGTTAGTAAAATGCCCCCCTGCTCTCCCAGCTCAGGTGTCATTATTCGGGAAATATTACTTCTCACCATTCTCTTTTTCTAGTTGTTTTCTTTTTTCATTATTTGCAGTTCGGCAGCTATTAAGATCCAGTGTTGTGGAAAACAATAATAACCAAAAGAGCCACTTAATAACTAAACTTAAAAACCAAACTAGTCAGCAGCGAACAGTGCCTTGTCAACATTTCTAAATGGAACAGAAAGAAGGCAAGCCAAAAGGACATACAGGGCAAAAGAGAGAAAGGGGTACTTCCTGCTGGATGACTATGCGTAAGTGCTTCAGATAATGGCTAAGGGGGACAGTCTGCTGCATGTTAGGGAAGAGGAGGAGGGAAATAAGCGAAGGCCTCAGAGGGGGTTCCCAGTGCAGTGATATAGGCAGAACCAGACTTTGCAGAAATGCTGACATCAATAGGATCTCCAGGATGCTCCCTATAAACTGCCCCCAACTTCAGAGCTCTTTCTTCATCTCAGCAGCACCATCTCCCTTCTATGTCTTGTTCCTCCAGGGCCTCACCCTCAAATAGAAGAAACAAATCCCCCAGCTGATGAGAATTTAATATGCTTTCCTTCCCTGAGGTACTTTCAGAGGCAGCAGAGACTTGCAACCCCCAAGGCCTTTATGCTCCAAAGTAAAACACAGCAGATTTTGAGGAGCAGGAGATACTTAAGCTGAAAGAGCTTTCCAGTCCCCATCAAATCTTTTCCCATGGGCATCTGTGTATTAGGTAATATATTCTTAAATGGCTTTTTATGGTGTTTTGTATCTTAAGAGAAAAAGGTAGAGCTGTGACTTCCTGTGAAGTCTACTACAGGATTCGGATCACATTCCAATTCCCTCTGAAAAAAAGGAAAAATAAAATCTTTCCTGGCTTATTGTCAGAGCTTCAGTTGGGTTGACAGTGGTAGGCAGACAGATCACCCATGAACTTTGATCATTAATAACTGTCTCTTCCTCTGAGGTGATTATCTACTGTATCACCTAAGATAAGTGAATAAAGTTGTAATTGCTGTCCCATTGTGAGGGTGCTGTTGGACTTCAACCCCTCACATGGAAGTTCCATGGGCTGGGTTTGGTTCAACACCTCTCTTCTGAAATTATCATATCTATACTGATTTAGAAAGTTGCAGGAATAATCCTCTCAATCTTCTGTTGATCTGTTGACAATGCCCAATAGATTTAAATTAGTCTTTGATTTTTAATAAGATCTGTTACTGAAAGTCTTGCCTAGTTATTTGCTCCACGGAAAATAGATTTCCGACAAATTAAACAGTGTTGCCATTCTGGGGTCCTTTCCTGAATATTTTACTAATCAAAAACTAGCAGTTCTGAAAACCTTACAACTCACTGCTTGCGTGCCTCCTAGCCTATATTCTTACTTCTCTACATAGCTACTCTTTCTGGTTTATGTATTACTAAGCTCTCCTCCAAGACACAATGACTTCAAGAGGAGGCATTTCACTTGACTCATTTAGGGGATTCAGTACATGGTTCAGTACATGGTTCCCAGGCACAAACATCATGGCAGAAGGATGTGCAGATCAGAATTGTTTTGTTCATGGTGATGAGAAAGCTGAGCAAGAGAACAACACCAGAGACCGTAAAGGGATGAGGGACCAGAAACAGACCCAAGATCATCCCTCCATTACCCACCCAAACCCTCAGAAAAGTGCCCTGCCATCCCCTGAGCAGATCCCAGAACCAGTTAAGTTGAGACAATTAAGGTTAACTGTCACAGTCTACATAACTCCTAGTAGGCTGTTTTTAGTTGGCCCTGCCTACATGATATCCTCACATGGATATCTAATGAAAACATCGAATTTGTCATTTAAAAAAAACCACTCACTTGTCCTAAAAGGAATCATGTGATTGTACTTACATAAAATTCTTGAATAGACAAAAATCAGCCTCCAACAGGGAAAAAAGACCAAGAGAAGTTATTCTAGGGTGGGATGGAGATGGACTGGGAAGGAGGGTGAGTAAGCTTTCCAGGGTGATGGTTGTGTTGAATATTCCACACTGGTCTAGGGTTCACCGATGTTTGCGATTGTCAAACTTCAGCGCATATCCACTTAAAATTTATGCATTTTATTGTATATAGTTTTTCTGGTAAGCAATCAATTCTTTTCCATCCTTCAAAACCAGTTTCCACAATCTCAAAAAAAGTCCATAATTTTTTTATACTAGGGCCCTAAACCTTAGAGTTGTCTTTGCCTTCTCTACTCCCATCAACACTTCAAAAGCTGTGTTGACTTTAACTTAAAGATGTAGTCGAATGTAACTTTTTAAAAGTAATACATTATCAATATTCAAAGCCAAGAAAGACATCATCAACTATTCCCTGGGCCATTGCAAATTTCCTAGTCTCTTTGCTTCCAACCCAATCTCTGACGCAATGCCCTACTCACTGCAACCTCATAAAGTCTGTATGCAACAGCTATATTGAATCATGTAAAGCATAAATCAGATCATGGTTCTTCTCTATTCTTCAATATTTTTCATCACAATTAAAGTGAAACCAAAATCACAATGTATTTTTCCCCATCAACTCTGAGCCACAAAATTATCAGTTTCCTGCCAAACACTCCAAACTAGTTTCTAATGTCATTCTGCCTCTTCTTCCACTGGACCCATGCTGGTCTCTTGATATTATTCTGCCAAGCCTCTTCATCCATGGCACATGTCCCCAGCAAAAAGTACAGCTCATCCCCTTGCTTCAATTAAGGCTCTGTTTTAATTTTACTCTCCAAAAGAGGTCTTTATGACTTCCCCACCAGTCCTTCCAATATTCTCCATTTTTATCCTATTTCAACTGGTTTCATAGCATTCATCATTCTCTGAAGCTGATTATTTAACTGTCTTCTGTATTTGAACACAGTCTCCATGAGGTCAAACTTTATTTTGTTTATAGCAATATTGTTGTTAAAATTCCTAGACCCACACTACAGGAGATCAAATAATACTCCTTATATTAGTAAATAGACAAATATGTTTAGTGTTATGGCTTGTGTCTACATGTTCCCCCAAAGTCTCATGTATTCATAGATGGGGCTTTTATAGAGGTGGCAGAATCTAGAGTGTGTGATGCTAGGATTAACTCATGGTATAATGCTAGCATCAAGGACACTAGGATTAAGCATGTGAGTCTGTTCCACCCTAAGTAGCTTGGATAAGATATAAGGGATAGAAAGAACTGTGATCACCCCTCATTTGCTTTTCTACCTTCTCCCCACCATGAACTGGCTCTTGTCTGCAATGCTTGTCTGCCATGCCACCCTGCCTTAGAGCCAGCCGATTATGGACTGAAACCTCTACAAACTGTCAGCTAAATAAACCTTTCCTCCTTTAACTTTGAGCATCAGGTATTTTGTCTCAGCAACAAGAAAAGTAACTAAAACAGAATTTGGTACCAGAGAGGTGGGGTCATTATTGTGACTGTATCTGATCCTGTGGTTCAGCTCTGTTTGGCCTCTTGATACTCACGAAGGAGTCAAGTTTAGGGAAGTTGGTTTCACCTCCTTTCTTTCTTTGTTTGTCACTAACTTGGATCCTCACCACAGGAAGTTTGATCATCTCCATGCTGCTGTCATTTTTATGTTAGTGCTTTCTGGCTTATGTGAAACACAGATATCTGTATATGAAACTAAAGAACTTTCTTGTAGCCCTCAGTAATCCTTGGGGTCATGCTCACAGGGTAAACTTAGCTTGTTGTGTACCTTAGGAACTGTCCAATGTGGAAAAATGTTTCTTTGGGAGATACACTCTGGGGGGATTTGGCTCTTCTCAGGGCTCCATTTCTAATACCTGTGTTGTGGGTAGAAGTGGGGCCACAAATGTTGCTGGAGGTGCTGTCCTACTGGTGATAGTTTTCCTAATCAGGCCAGGTAGGGGGAGGGCAGGTATTTTCCATGTGCCCCTAGCTTTCTGCCTTCACTCCTCATTCTCCTCAGGCTGCTGACTTTGTGCCTTGCTACAATGACTATTCTTGGAGTATGAATTGAGCCCTCACTGACATTTTGCCCATGTGGTACCATGGAGAATGGGCAGACTACAGATTGGTGGAATCAGTTGAAGGCAAGGGCTTCAGAGGGATGAAGTAGCTCTACATCTTAGAGCTGTTGTACACCAAGACACAGGGGTGGTCATTATTTTATTATATTTCTGGCCCATCAGTGAGCCCTAGTTATCTTCCCACTTATAATCTATAGACAATATTAGTTCATTGTCCTAGAAATCTTCTCTATCCAGAACAAATTTATCTTTTTTTGAAGTTATCTTTGCCAATGATCTGGAGGAGACATATTTTCCTGCCCCACAGAAATGGCTAAGGCCATACATCATATTGAACTTATAGTTGACCCTGCAAGGAAGGTGTCCAAAGTCACCTTCAAATTGGGAAAATCTGGGGGGAAACTTATCCAAATCATTTCCAAAGAAAATCAGGTACAAATTCCACCTATAAACTTTATATTAGCATCAAAATTCAAGACTAGGTAAAAATAAGGTAAACACAAATTTAAAAAAGAATAAAGGCAAAAGTAAGGAAGAGAAGTTATAAAAGAAAAACAAATTAAAGTTATGAATAGGTAAAGAAAAAATTTTGCAATGAACTTTGCTTTAAAAATATATCTAAAAGGGCCATGGATTTATCTCAGTGGCATCGCATCTGACTTGCAAGCGCAGGGTCCTGAGTTCGATCCCTAGTACCAAAAAATATATATATATTTATATTTATTCATATTATATATATATATCCATATATATGAAAAAGATAAAAGAAAAATGAGAAAAAAGCAATAGAGAAAAAAATGACAAAATAGTCAAAAGAATAAGCTCATTTTGCCAAAGACCCTAAGATCATCAAAACTAACTTTCCGAGTAGAAGGATCAACACGCCATGCCCAGTCAAGGACTTTTAGAAATACTTGGGATTTCTTAACAACTCTTTGGAAAGTAAGAAATAGGCTAATCATGGCTAGGCCCAATTCACATGGCTTTATTGCCCGTTGGTCTGAAGAACTTTTACTCTTTAATAAAGGGAAAAAATGAATCCCACAGAGATTTTAGTTTATGTGGGTTACAATGATTGATATTTACCTTACTAGAAATCAAATATATAGGATACTTTTTTAAAAAGCAATAAAAACTGGAAATCTGATAGCAATTAAGTAGAGAGAAGGGTGTATCTTGGCTGAAAAAGCCTGAGAAAGCTTTTTGGGACAACTGAATCTCATGACAGGTCTTGAAGAATGGGCAAAATTTGACTAGGCAAAATATTAGTACCAAGATTTTTTGAGAGAATGTTTCAGAAAGGCATAGATTGAGAACAGTATATGCATGTTTGTGAAAGAATGTTTTGCTTCTTCAAGCATGGAATGGGGCTGGAGAGAAATCCAAGATGGAATTGGAAAGGAGACTTGAAGTTCAGTTACAGAATAGGAATATGTTCCTCTCACTAGAGTGTACTGGTAAATTCCATTTGACTGATTTTAGAGTCATTACAGAATATTAATTGAGCTCATCTATCTTAAAGCCAGACTGTTTGGGTTCAAACCCAAACTCCCACAGTTGATAGTTGTGTTACTTTGGACAAATCAGTTACTTTTCTGTGCCTCGGTTCATTGTTTCTAAGAATAAGATACAAGAGTGGCCACATAAGTTTGTTACATCTAAAACAATACACAGCACCTCATAAGTTCTTGGTAAGAGTTTGGTTAATATAAATATAGTAGTCCCCCCTTATCCATGACTTTGCATTCTGCAGTTAGTTTCCTATGGTCAACCAGAGTTCAAAATATTAAATGGAAAATTTCGGAGAAAATAATTTGTGAGTTTTAAGTAATTTTATAGTATATTGTTATAGTTGTACTGGTTTATCACTAATTATTATTGTAATATTTAGCTTTGCCTAATCTATAAATTAAACTTTATTATAGGTATGTATGTATGGAAAAAATACTATATAAAGACTTCGGTACTGAGTTTTCAGGCATCCATTCATGGTTTTAGAAGGGAAGTCCTTAGGATAAGGGGAGACTATTGTCCTACACAGGGGAGGAAAAACTTAACAGTGAACTGTCCATTTTACCCTCTACAACACACTAAGCCTTGTGGAGTTTATTGTCAATTAAAACATTCTACATTTGTTCACATTATTGCTTTGCCATCTTTGTTTATCAAGGCAATAATTTTAACTACTAGATAATTCTACTCTACTTGTCATATTCATCATAAAAGATTACCCTAGATAGTAACCTTTTATGTCTTGTTTTACTATGGATCTTTAAAGCTAAAATTCACAAGGATTCATTGTGTGCTAAACTTGACTGTGCTTTTCATGTCATTTCACAACTTCATAAGCTGCAAAAGTAAAAAAGTTAAATGTATGTACCATCTTCCTCAAATAAACCCCATTATCATGGAATAACTTGCATAAGGCAAAAGAATGTTTTGATTTGGTCTCCTCAAAGCCACCAGCACTCTAACTACTGCAGGAACACTGATCAAGCCTCATGCATTTCATTCAGAATCCTCCTGAGGGTGGGGACAAATGCAACTTTCCAAGTTGCACATCCTGAGTTCCTGGCAGGGTCTTGCAAACTGGCTGTAGTGTAAGCAAAGCCTCAGGCAGGATGGGACAGGTATGCAGCATGCCCCCAGGAGGTGCACCACATAAAGCTGATCTGTGCCTGCCAGCTCCTGCAGCAGAGGCTGGAGTCAGCATCAAGACCACATGTGTTTGTTTTGTTTTTGGTGGTACTGGGATTGAACCCAGGGCCTTTGCACTTAGCTGTATCTCCAGTCCTTTTCCTTATTTTCTTATTTTGAGACAGGGTTTCTTTAAGTCACTAAGTTGATTCTATAAGTTTCAGGTTTCTCCTCTGTAAAACCCAAAGGGCTGATGTAAGAATTAAATGTGATATCATGTATCAAGTGTATGAGACAATGGATAAAAAGAATTTGCAAATACAGTTGTAAATAAACACTATGCAACTTGATGAAGGCCAAGCCCAAAGTTTCAACACTTGTCAACTGCCTTCAAGGCATACAAGATTACCCACAGTATGATTCTCATATAAATTCCCTTTCTTACTTACATCAATTCCCCTGAACTGTTCTGAGTTAGAATGATTAAACCATTACCCTTTGGCTATACTGTTTACTGTCTTGTTTCTTTGGTGAATTCTTTCTTCCTCTTTATCCTACAGTGCCCTATGATTTTTTTCAGGGATTTTAAAATTGTACTCATTTTTATTTCATCAAAATGATCTTTCTCTCACAGAATGACTCTACCACTGGGTCTAGACTACAACAGGGACATAGAAATGTGTGTGCCCTGTGTAAGCTGAGCAGTAAACAGCTCCCTGAGTACTGCCATATTTTGTAGCTTTGGGTAACCCAAGGTAAGCCAATAGGGGAGCAAGAACAAGTCATCCTTTCCAGAAAAATTCATGGATCTTCTGTGTGTACTGAAAACTGAGGGAGGCTCAGGGGACATAGCTGTGAGCAGTGCAGACTTATTCTCTGACATGTGTTACGTAAAATAGACTCATAAGCCATTCATTCAATAGTTGTAGTAAAACAAATCTATGATTACTATTGTGTAAGTATAAGGAAGGAAAGAACATAGCATTGTAATAGTAGGAAACTGAGAAAGGGGGTATGAAAGTATTTGACTTGTTATAGGAAGTCAGTGAATATGAAGCTGAAACAGAACTTCAGAATAGCCATACGTACATGATGGAAGGGATCAGAAAGAGAGTACAGCTCTGGAAAAGAAACAGCACATTTAGAGGAACTTATAAGTAGAGGTGTCATGTTCTCTGGAGTAATTAGCAAAAACCCAGTGGGATCTAATGAGTCAGTGGACAGAAAACAAAGGAAAACATGGTATGTTCTATAAAGCCTTGAAAAGACCAGGAACTCCAAGGGCACATTTTCAATACAATATAGCCACCAGTTCCACCATTATGGGCAAAATATCAGTAGTTTATTTAATGTGCTATGATCATCCACATTTATACAATTCACAAAATTTGGGTAAATTACCTCCCCAATAGCTGGTAAACTCATCAGATAGAGTTTTGAAGTATTGATTCCTTCCTATTGGAACTTCTTAAATTCATCATTTTATGTATCTTAAGATTACTAGTTTATATCTGAACCATAAAGAGAGAAATGAACTGAATGTATATGTGAGTATATTTATGGTTTAGGTGAAAATACAAACTAACTTTTGAAGCACATTTTATGTTCTACAAGACACATGGAGATTTTCCATTGATTGCTTTAACAATTGACCATGATGTTAAACTGACATTTTTATTTCTTTATAAAATGGTGGAAACTGTATTAAAATAATATGTTTTCCTCTCAGCTTTATTGAGGCATATTGTTTATATTGAAAAAGAGCTTATTTAATACAAATTTTACAGAAAATTGACATTGTTATTTAATAAGGCAAAGCTTGCAGATGAGCACAAGTCTAGTTAATGGCTAAAGTCAACTGAAAATTTGGATCTCATGGCCTCAACCATCTTTTGTTCCACTGCTCAAGAAATCTGTGGAAGCATGCTGTTCCCTGACAGTCTAAATTCCTGTCCCAAATACTACAGTCCAGCTACTGGAATCCCTGGAGCAAGGAACCCAAGCAAATTATGACCACATACTGTCCTTATTATATGTTTCCTAAGACAACAAGTTTCATCTACACAGAGAGTAAGACACTGATACACACAGCAACCTTGATAGAGACTGAGAGCTTTGTGAAAATCTATACTAATGTGATCAATACCTTTCTCGCTAGGAAATTGTAACCGGATTTCTATGAGTGAGTGATGCTACAACAGTCAGGACCTTGAACCCAATCTCATGCATTTTATTTTATTTTTTT
>NW_004624778.1:8185386-8208782 GCF_000247695.1 Heterocephalus glaber
AAACCACTGAGCTAAATCCCCGGCCCTCTCATGCATTTTAAAAGTAAATTATAAATCATATGCCAAGTTACCCATTTCACACCTCACAAGTAACAACACATCAGCATGTCTTAGAAACTCAGCTGAGGGCTTCTACTTTAAGAGCTTCTTACTTTTCCTTTTCTCCTCCCTAGCTTTCTTTTCTCTCATGTCCTGGGTTTGTGTTCTGACTATCCTAAGAAAAGGAAAGAAGAGCCAGATAAAAACAAAAAGTCTTACTTCTCTCATCAAGATGGACGTACAAGTACGAACTAGACAGATTGAGGGAAATAAGTCACCCAGTGCCTTGGAAAGGTATGAATCTTTTCTGACCTAATAGTGCATATATATACACACAACTGAAACTGATACCAGCTAAATAAATTTTTCACTTACCCACCTTTCTAGTGAGGAATCTCATTTGAGAGACCCTTTGCATGTACTGAAAGGGTGAGCCAGGGGCCAAGCAGTCAGGAGAAGGTTGTTTTGAGAGGTGGTTTAATTTATGGGGTTTATTTGTATCCTCTATCATTCAGCAGGAAACCTTGTAAATGATGTTTGCATGCACTAAACTGTGATAACTGAACTGATGAGTTAAAGACTTGACTGAACATTTAATGTTGCTTATTAAATAATTATGACGAGGTTTGATGAATGTCTCTGATTCCCTGAACTTCCAACCGAGATTTTCAGCATGAGTTTCATTAGACAGACGTAGATAAAGCCTGCTGCAACCCAGCTGCAAATAAGCTTACAAAAAATTTGAACTAGAAACCCTCAAATGTGAATAATTCAACTCTTAGTCTATCTTTCTTGGTGTCCCAACTAGTATTTCATTTGATGATGGAGTAGAGGCAAATTACCCCATGTCTAGGGGTTTTTCTAGAGTATCATTTCAAGATAACTGAATACGTACTTAATGAAATTTAAACAGTAGCCTTTGTGAAAGGGGAAAACCCTATTCCACTTAAAAATATAAATCTTATTCTGATTTACCAATCATCTTTCTTCTATAATACTAGAGTTATGTGTGTACAATACAGATGATCGATGAGGAACACTATAATGTATTGAAACCAGTGAACCTGTTCAGTGTCAGAGCCAGGTTCATTTGTCATAGACATGTGTCATCCACTTTTGAAACACCTCTATGCACTGGTGTAAGGGCTCATTAGACCATCCAGCAGTACATTTTCAAATAAAATGATTGAGAATCTAGGGATTTGTCTGTATCTTAAACTGTGTTATTTTTAATGGCAAACTTAATTTACATATTTCATTTGTGCTTTCATTATTGATGGTTATATAAAGATCATGCTGAACACCTACTCCACAATAAAAAAGAAAGCCTGCATTAGGGTGAAATGATTCCTGGGATTTGAGAGTTAAGTGACATTCAGAGAGGCACTGGAAGGTGAAGTATAGGGGATAGTAACTACAGCCTCATTATTTGTCTGAATTCCTCACTCTCCTTCACTAGCTGTGAAACAAAATTTAGTCCTGGTGTCCAGGTGTCCCTGAGTCCTTCTTATACCTATGAAGCAGCTAAAACTACATGTGGAAATTACTGAAATTCCTGGCTCTCAGTTGCCTTGTCAGAAAAAAATGAAGCTATTGTCCCCTATTCATGCTCATATTAGAAATTATTTGATAATGATTTAGTAAAGAGTTCTCTAGAATTAATATAATTTGCAATTACTTAAGCATATTTAATTGATCCATAAAAGTGATATTTTGTGGGCCAGGGAAAAAGTGATATTTTGATAAAGTTAATTTAAAATACTTTTAATTCAGGATTTCAATGTGTAGTTTTGCTTACAGTTTGCTGGACTTCTAGTGGCTCAAAAATATTGATATACGGAAAGCCCTCCCTGAGCCTGGGGCCAGAAAGCATCCCACAGACAACAGCCTCAGCCATGCTGGACCACACCCCTGCCACTCAGTAGGTCAATCCGAACAGCAGAGGTGCCAGGGGAACATAAAGGTCATAGTTATGAGCCCCAGAAGATAGAGCAGAAGTGAAATGAACAACAGAGAGGGCCTCTCTGACACTCCTCAATGAAAATTGAAGCCCACTGGGAAAGTGAAGAAAAATCTCTTCAATATGAGCACACTGGACCATTGAGGTTGGTAAGTTGGTGGGCTCAGCACCTCCCATAGAAACCTGGACTCGCTTAATGGGGAGGATAGCCGGGATATGCAGTAGAACCTTGCATAATTTAATCCTGCAAGAGGTCACGGACTTCAACTTGAACCTTGCAGCCAGAAATCAGCCTGAATCTCAGTAAACTACAGCTGGCTTGCTGAGATTAATTGACTTAGACATGCATATTGCTGCCCACATTGTCACAAGGACAGTAGAGACATATCCTGAGGGAGACCTTTTTTTGTTTGTTTTGTTTTATGTATTTTTTCCTGTTTTCTTTTCTTTTTCTCTATCTCTCTCCCTTGTGGCTCTATATTTCTCTCCCTCTTTGTTCCTGTTCCTGTCCCATTTTGAATCGTTTCTCTCCCTCTCTCTGTCCTCTTGACTGTCACTATTATAGGAAGGTAAATACAATTTCTAGCTTCCCTATTGTTGTCACTTTGTTCTGCACTTGTCTTTGTTCTTTCACCCTGTCTTTTCCTTCTGTCTTCAACAGATTCCCACAGTTTGCATGATCTTCCTGTGTCCTCTAGCCTCACCTCTAAACTTTCCCTCTATCTCTCCCTGTATCTACCTCTACCTCTCTATCCCCTCTATCCATCTATCCCTTCCTCAGCAACCCCTTATAAATCATTATCTCAAAGGTAAATTTGCCATATTGAAGGGTTTACTTACTGCAAACATATTTTGGGCTGGCCCTACATTTTTATCTAGTTCCACTGGTTAAAGGTGATGGATTAACTGCTACGACAAAATGTTATTTTCTAAGCTGTGTCTGATACTGATTGTGTCAATTGGGATAAGGTGTTGGGATTGATCTAATCAGTTGTCTGTCCTCCCTGGTATACTGAAAATGAGATTGTCTAAGAGTTATTAGAGAGTCAAAGCCTAAAAGGTCAAGCTATCCCTGGAAGATATCTCTAAAAAGCAATCATGCCATAGGGGCTCTAAACACCAGTAATAAAGATACTCACAATAAGAAATATTGAAGTATCAGCCCAGGAATTAAAGCAAAAAACAGGACCAATAACAGAATTAAAAATGAGAAGACATCTTGGCAGGACACAAACGTAGACTTCCAGCTCACCAAAGGCAAATTCAGGGGGAAACGAGGTGGAAAAACATAATCAACCACCTGGACACCCTAAACTGATAGCACAGGAAGTAACAAAACAGATGAATGAGGTTCTAGAAAAATTCGAAGCAGAAATAATTTCTCAGATAACTACAGAGAGCAGAGTGAAAGACATAATTAAAGGCTCTAGAACAGAAATAGATTTAAAAAAATAGATGAACTCAGAACCATGCTGGAAGCCATGAATGTCCAGCATAAGAAAGAAATGGAAAACATGATCCCCCAACATAGGAAAGAAATGGAATCCATGAAACAGATTGAAACAGTTATCCAGGAGATTGAAAACTACATTGAAAGTATTCGCAGCAGATTGAGAGAATGTAAAGATAGAATATCAGATACAGAAGATAGGATTGAGGTTAGTGACCATGAAAACAGATTTCTTAAAAATAGTAAGGGACCAGGAGAATTCAATCCAGCAGCTGCTAGATGATGCAAAGAAGAATAACATAAGACTGATAGGAGTCCATGAAAAAACAGGAGAAAGTACAAATGACATAAAAAAACCTGTTCACAGCAGTAATACTAGAAAACTTCCCAGACAGAGGTAGAGAATTTGACATACAGATAAGTGAGGTATATAAAACTCCAACTAGCCACAATAAAAAAAAAATCTACACCTAGACATATAATAGTCAAGATCCCAGAAACACAACAGAATAACAAAATCCTACAAGCAGTTAGAGAAAAGAAACAAATCACATGCAAAAGAAGGTCCATCAGACTCACAGCAGACTTCTCAACACAAAGCCAAAATCAAGGAGAGCCTGGAGTGAAGTATTTCAAGCCCTAAAAGACAATAACTTCCAACCTAGACTGTTGTATCATGCAAAATTATCCTTCAAAATCAATGGGGATATTAGATACTTCCACAACAATGAACACCTGAGAAATTTCATGAACACTAAACCAGTACTCCATACAAGTCTAAACAGTGTCCTAGAAAAAGACAATGAAGGTCACAACTCCATGAGGTCCAACAGAGCAAAGCCACCAGGCAAGGCAAGAAACTAAAGGGAAGGGAGAAAAATAAAAAATAAAAGAGCCAAGTACAGTAAAACATCATTGCAAGGATGAGTCAGTATCTATCATTTATAACCATCAATGTTAATGGCCTCAATTCACCAATCAAAAGAAATAGCCTGGCAGAATGGACTAAGAAGCAAAATCCAACAATATTCTGTATACAAGAAACAAACCTAATTCAAAAAGAAATTCATAGACTGAAATTAAAAGATGGAAAAGAGTTCTCCATGTGACAGTAACCCAGAAAAAAGCAAGGGTAGCAATCTTATTTGCAGACAAAACAGATTTCAAACCAAAACTAATTAAGAGAGACAAAGAAGATCACTACATCCTTGTGAAGAGAACAATCCAAGAGGAAGAGATGACAATCATAAATATATGTGCATCAAGTGACAATGCCCCCAGCTATACAAAACAGATATTAATGGACATGAAAAACCAAATAAGCACTAATACAATTGTAGTGGGGGACCTCAATACTCCATTGTCACAAATAGACAGATCATCTAGACAAATAATCAACAATGAAATTCTAGAACTGAACCAAGCTATTGAACAAATTGACTTAATAGATGTTTACAGAGTGTTCCACCCCACAAAATCAGAATATACATTCTTTTCAGCTGCACATGGGTCATTCTCCATAATAAACCACATGCTAGCTCATAGGACATGTTTAAGTAAATGTAAAAGAACTGAAGTTACCCCCGGTATATTATCAGACCATAGTGAAATAAAATTGGAGATCAGTAGCATAAGAAATGACAAAACCCCCACAAACACATGGAAAATTGAAATAACACTCTCCTGAACAACCAATGGGTGACAGAGGAAATTAAAGAAGAAATTAAACAGTTTCTAAGAGTAAATAATAATGCCAGTGCAACATACAGGAATCTAAGGGATACAATGAAAGCAGTTCCACAAGGGAAATTTGTAGCAGTGAATGCCCATATTAGGAAAACAGAGAGAGCTCAAATAAACAACTTAATGCTGAACCTCAAGCTCCTAGAAAAAGATGAGCATGACAAACCCAAAGCTCGTACAAGAAAGGAAATTATAAAGATCAGAGCAGAAATGAATGCAATGGAGACTAAGAGAACAGTACAAAAAATGAATGAATGGAAGAGTGCGTTTTCAAAAGAATAAATAAAATCAATAAGCCCTTAGCCAACCTTATCAGAAAAAAAGGAAAGAAAAGGCTGAAATCCATGGAATTAAGAACGAAAAAGTTGAAGTCATGACAGATCCAGCAGAAATCCAGAGGATCATCAATACCTACTTCGAGAACCTGTACTCTAATAAAATGGAAAACACAGAAGAAATGGACAGATTCCTAGAAACATACTAATTGTGAAATTCAAATGAAGATATAAAAATTCTTAACACCCCAATTACAATGAGTGAAATTGAAAACATATTTAAAAATTTACCAACAAAGAAAATTCCAGGTCCTGATGGCCTCACTGCTGAATTCTACAAGACATTTAGAGAAGATCTATTGTCATTACTCTTTAAACTCTTTAATGAAATTGAAAGGAAAGCAATACTTCCAAATTCATTCCTGCAAGCATTATTTTGATTCCAAAACCAGGGAAAGACCCAACCAAAAAAGAGAACTATAGGCCAATCTCCCTAATGAACATAGATGCAAAAATATTCAACAATATACTGGCAAACAGAATACAGAGGGTCATCAAGAAGATCTACACCTTGACCGAGTCAGATTTATCCCAGGGATGCAAGAATGGTTCAACATACATGAATCAATAGATGTAATACACTATATTAACAGAGCCAAGGACAAAAACCATATAAACATCTCAATAGATGCAGAAAAGGCATTTGACAAAATCCAATACTCATTCATGATAAAAATCCTATAGAAAACTGGAATAGAAGGTCTTTATCTCAACTTGATTAAGGCTATATATGAAAAATCAACAGGCAACATCATACTAATTGGTCAAAAATGGAAAACTTTCACACTGAAATCAAGAAAAAGACAAGGAAGTCCACAGTCACCACTCTGGTTCAAGGTTCATTATAGATCTATAAACATTAGCCAAAGCAATTATAAAAGAGAAAGAAATAAAATGAATAAAGATAGGAAAGGAAGAATTTAAACTGTCATTATTTGCTGATATATGGTACTCTAAATAGAAGACCCAAAATCTCCACCAAAAGACTTCTAGACTCAGTAGAGAGGCTGGATATAAGGTCAACACTCAAAAAGCAACAGCCTTCTTGTACACAAATAAAAGACTCACTGAGAGAGAAGTTAGGGAAAATTGTTTCACAATATCATCCAAAAAAAACGAAATATGTAGAATCAATGTAACAAAAGAAGCAAAAGACCTCTACACTGAAAACTACAGCACTCTGAAAAAAGAGATCGAAGAGCATATAAGAAAATGGAAAGACATCCCTTGTCCCTGGGTAGAAAGAACAAATATAGTGAAAATGGCCATACTTCCAAAACTGCTGAATAGATTTAATGCAATGCCAATTGAAATTCCAACAATATATTTCACAGAACTAGAGAAAACCATCCAAAAATTCATTTGGAACCCAAAGACACCTAGAATACCAAAAGGAATTCTAGGCAACAGTGACATGTCAGGGGGTATCATAATCCCCAACTTGAAACTATACTACAAAGCTACTGTGATAAAACAGCATGGTACTGGCAAAGAAATAGATCTCAGGATCAGTGGACTAGATTATAAAATCCAGAAAAATCTCCAGACATACTCAGCCACCATATCTTTCACAAAGGAGCTAAACACCCTCACTGGTGAAAAGATAGCCTGTTTAATAAATGGTGTTGAAATAACTGGATTTCAACCTGCCAAAGATTAAAACTAGACCCACATCTATCAACATGCACTAAACTAAGATCAAAGTGGATTAAGGATCTAAATATTAAAACAGAAATACTAAACTTGCTGGAAGATAGGTAGAACTCTTGAAGGCATTAACACAGGTAAAGACTTTATGAGCAAAACCTCAGTAGCATGGGAACCAGCACAAAGAATCAACAACTGGGCTCTCATCTTATTAAGAAGCTTCTGCACTGCAAGAGAAACTAGCAACAGAGCTAAGAGACAACAACCTACCATATGGGAAAAACATTTTAGCAGCTGTACCTCAGACAAAGGACTACTATCTAGAATAAATAAGGAATTGAAAAAAAAATCAGAACCCCCAAATTCAAAGACCCAATTCAAAAATGGGCATCTGAAATGAGCAGACATTTCTCAGACAAGAAGTAAAAGCAGCAAATAAACATATGAAAAAATGTTCAACATCACTAGTCACTCGGGAGATGCAGAGGAAATCAACACTTAGATTCCACCTCACCCCAGAAAGAATGGCTATCAAGAAATCAACCAATAACAAATGTTGGCTTGGTTGTGGGGAGAAAGGAACCTTTTTCCATTGTTGGTGGGAGCGCAGACTGGTGCAATCGCTATGGAAATCAGTATAGAGATACCTCAAAGAACTAAGACTAGAGGTCCCATTTGACCTAGCTATCCCCCTGCCGGGCATCTTACCAAACCAATTAAAAGAATCATACCACAGGGATATATGTGCACCCGTGTTTATAGCAGCACAGTTTCTAATAGCTAAAGCTTGGAAACAGCCCAAGTGCCCATTAACTGGAAACTAGATAAAGAAAATGTGGGGTTTTTTTATAAAATGGAGTACTACTCAGCCATAAAGAACAAGAAACTAGAGGCATATATAGCTAAACAGATGCATATTGAGGCCATACTCTTAAGTGAAATAAATAGGAAACCCATTTGTAAATGCTGAATAGTTTCTCTGGTGTGAGAAACTGAAAGTGTAAATAAGGATTTAAAAGATTAAAATGAATAATTGATAACGTGAAATAGGAAGAAAAGGTCCAAAGGAGTAGGGTAAGTGGGAGTGGAGTGGGAAAAGAAAGATGGAAAGGAAAAATTACGAGAAAAGGAAAAAATGGAAACAAAGTCTTTGTAAATAGGGAAGGTGGAGGGGGTGAAGGGAGGGTAGGGAATGGGGAAAAAATAAGAACCAAGATTCATGTAGAGTTACAAGTACCCAATGATAAATGTAAGTGTATTGTATACCTAAAATGTACCAATAAAATAATATAAGGAAAAAAAGAAATATTGACATACCTAATTCTCAGTTCCTAAACCATAAATTAAACACAAAGTATTTAAACTCAGTTTCACTTTATGTTAATCTAACAGTGTGAGAGCATTTAATAAATGACAAAGAATCATTAAAGTTCATTGTTCACAACTGACTATGTCTATACATATGACTATGCTTTGTTCCTTAAGTTGTTCAACCCTTTCTCCTTGGACCTTTCCCTGCTGGATATTTTTTTCCCCGGAATTTCCATTGGGCTTACAGAAGAAAGAAAATTAAAAGATGCAAGGCTGATAGGAAGGGGCCAGACAGTACACAGATATTGTGTGTTTGATTTAGCAAACCTGAAGTAATTAAGCCCAGGCACGAGTTTCATCTCCAAATTGTGTCCTTGAAATTACTGTTCAAAATCTTTGTCCAAACATAGTACTCTTGCCTTTACTTGACTTTTTAAATATATTCTTGCTCACTACACCAATCTACCTAGATAATAGACTCACTCATATATTCTATAAATAAAATAACAAATCTAAAAAATCAGACACATAGAGATTCTTAACCAGAAATTAATGGAACAGATTCAAGTAGTAAAACTACAGTGCACTGATGGAGGGTTGTTAACCCAGCTTTTCCTTCAATGCAGTGAGCCAGTAATAATACTTTGTTTGCTGGCCTGGCATCTGGTCTCCTCTAATATCCATTTCTCTGCTTTCTTCAACCCTCTTTAGTCCCTGGATTAGAAAGCAAATCCAGGAGCAATAATATAAAGATTCAAGTTTAGCTGATCCCACTACTCCATGATCAAAGTTAAATTCTAGGAAGTTTATTACTGAATTTCTTCTTAACTGAAAAATTACTTCCCCTAACACCCTGTCTCTAATATTTCATTTTTCTAGACTTTTGGCTTCTCTTATATGCAACTTCTAGTTTTCTTTACTTTCTATTTCCCAGAAGCTGTCTCTCCATTTCCAATTTTATGGTCATCGTGACCTGTTTTGGAGTCTAGAATTGGCCAAACAACTTTATCCTAGTGGAGATATTTAAGAAGTAACTAATGCAAGAGAATCCTTTAAAGGGGCAGGAGGTATTTTTGAAATATCCAATTAAAGACTTAAAAAATGTGAATTTTACAAGCCGCTTTAAAACTTTGTATGCTATTTGAAGAGCAATTAACCAATAATTAGTTAGAAAAATTAGGATTTGAGCATATCTTTTCCAAGGGACACAATACAACCTAATACAGTATACCTATATTAAAACACTACACAGTACTCAATTATTATAATCATTTTAATTTATCATAAGAATGAATAAAAGAAAGCTTTTTCTGTGTTGTTATATAAATAACTGCATAATAGTCTTATTATTGCCCTTATGACCCATAAAGGCTAAAGAAAATGTGCTAACAACACTTCTATACCTATTATAGCCATTACCCATCCCTAAATATTAGCCCTAGGTCTCCTTTTATATTCTTTCTTTATTAGTTGGTTTCTATAATTGTCATAGATAAATAGTTCTTTCATTTTCTAAAAAAAGATTCTGATAATAACAACTAATTATTATAAGATAAAACATGATAATAATACCATAAAGAAACATAGTGATATCTACATAAGCAAGTTATTTTAGAAGTTTGTTAAATGTGATTAAACTACTAATGTGAATGCTATAATGAATATCATAAAAGATTGTTATTAAACCAATGACAGTTGAAATGCAATAGATTCCTTTTATCTTTTTTAGCCCCTTCTCTCAAAAGGAAATATTAAAAAGCAGATATGTTTTATTACCAATATAAAATGTATGTTTCATTCGAGAAACATTGACTTTGAGAAATGACCTATACCTTTTAGCTAAAATCAAATCAAAGTGAAGCTGGGGAATGGAAATATCCCAAATGGGGCAATATTGCCTCACAAGGGAAAAAATTATGGGGTAACTTCAAGTCAGACTTATAGCAGCAATAACGATATTCTTGTTCAATGTCAGTGTGTAACAGCCACCTTGACATAATAGCAAAAGGACCAAGAATGAGATGGAGTGAGTCATTAAGTCACTGGGATTTCTTGAGTCCTGAACCTGACTTGCAGCTGCCCTTGTGGAAAGTGAGCCAGCTATGCCTCTGAAGAAAGAAAGCCAGCCATCAATCTTGCAAATGGCAAGTGACTGGTGAAAACATGACAAATTTCCATTTTTTTCTCTCTAATTCTACTACCCCTAAATAAACTCATCATATCACATAAGAAAAAAATCTCAGAAACCAAATGATTTTCCACAAAGTTATCTTCAAGATTATAAACATTATCAAAAGTAGTTGGATACAAAATGAGAAATGAAAATCATCAGTTAAAGAAACCAAATGATGCCAGAAAAATATTGTTCCAATAAAAATTATGATGTTACAGTTGCTATAAAAATTCTGACACAATAGATAACAAGGAAGTTCCAAGTTACATTTCTATCCAAGATTCTTGGGCAAGTCTTTAGTCTTTAAGGCAATCAATAAACAGATGGTTTCACTAGAATTCAAATCCCATTTTTCCCCATTTGCTCTCTGAAACAAGGCAGTCAGGCTAATGGAACAATCATTCCAGGTTCACAGGGTTATCATGTGCATGATGATCGGATGTATATTGCTCTTGAGTTTGTTCATTTGTTTGTTTGTTTGTTCGTTTTGGTGGGAGGGGTTATAGTGTTTCTTACTCTAACCAAAGGCATCACATTTAAAATTCTATTGATCAAAATGCTCCCTGTCAACAAATAGTCACCTCAGACCAAAGATCAGCAGCAAGAATGAAAGGCAGCAAAAGTGCTTTGACCACCGTGGAAACAATGACTACAAAACATACCCAATATCTAACTGCAAGGCATTATCACATAGTTCAACATGATGGACAAGCAATATAAAACTTTTAGTAATAGTTAAAATATAATTTCTTTCTCTCTCAGTGCCAGTGATTTATAATAGTTCGGTTTTGGAGGTTCTTAGTTTCAAGCATTCTCCTTATTGACTCCAGAGTCTGGCCAAGATCCAGACTGGCAAGATCTGCAAATCCTGGTGATGGTAGGAAGGCAGCCCAGACAACAGAGAATGGGAACAAAGAAGATGGAGGTCTAACCCAGAAGAGAAATAAACTTTTGTGTTCCACTCTAGTCCAACTCTTTCATTTGGGGTAATTCAGCTTCCCGAGTTCCTGGGAACTGGTCAAACCTCAAGTTCCTTCTCTTGCCACAAGTCAAGGCTGAATAGCCCTGCTACTCTGAGCCAAGGATTAGGGCTTTTGTTTTTATCTTGGTTAGCATTTTGCCTTTGAAATATACCCTGTGCTAAACAGCATACTTAATTGCAGTCTGTCCACAAAATCATCACATTGAACTCACTCTCAAGCAGTTTTCCCTTCCAATTATACCAACATTTTGTTCTCCTGAAAGTGGAAAATGTAGCTGGTATAAAGTAAGAGATAGGTTTGTATGAGTGAGTGTGAGTGCATTATACATGAGAAGGTTGCATATGTATTTTCCTTCACAGTGATTTTACATAACTATATAATACAATAGCAATCTAAGGAATGTGCCAATAAACTGATATTTTCTTACATATGCTATACTCATATTTCATCTAAATGCATACAGTGCTATGGTCATTTCCATTTGTTAACAATTAAATCACTAGAGGATAATCATTTTTTAGCATACTGAGAGAAATACATATTGTTAAATGAAAAAAACAATAAAGTATGTTAATATGGAATAAAATAACTGTTAGAAGAATTAGTTCTTAATTGAGATAATACATGCATCATATTAGAATTTTAAGGATAAACTATCTGGACATTTTCCCTAGGTGCTGTACTACCATAGAGCTGTAAGGGAACCAAGGTGATCTCTTAAGGTCCCTTGGCTTCCTTGAGTTTAATCTTTTTAATCCTAGAACTCCAACTCAGCTGGGTCATTACGTGTGTTTAGCCTTAGTAGGAGCTGTAATAAGGGCCTTTCCAGAGAAAAATGCTGCACAGTATTGGCCACAGGCAATTGTTCAGTTCTTATAGTGAAAGCGGCAAAATTCAGAACCTTGCACAAAAGATCCAGAGACTTGATGGAAAGAAGAGCACAGGAAAAATATGATAAATAAATGAGATTCAAAAGTGCAAAGAAAAACAATAAATAGAGTAATAAAAATTCCCAAATGAAAGGGTATATGTGGGATGGAAATTCTAACACATTTTTAAAACAGGAGGAACAAGGGACTCTGGGCAGCAAAATGAAAGGCAAACAGAGAGAATTTGCAGACAGGAAGGGGATCTGAGTGAAGGGAAGGGAAGATGTGGAGGGGAAGGGGAAATCAAAAGGATCAAGATTGGAAATCTATATGTACCAATTCCCTGCATGTATTTTTTATGTATCACAAACATACACTAATAAAAAGCAATTAGACTTAAAAGTCTATCTAGTGTTTCTTAGAGAACAAAATTAATGTGCAACAATTCTAATGGGGGGGGGGATAGCTAATTTCCTTATCCCCTGGTCCCAGCCATATTGCATGGGGCACCAAGACTCCTGGTCTCTCTGTATGTAATATTGTTAGAGTTAGCTAGTGTAGGAAGGATACTCTGCCAGTGGAAACAGAAGGGTTAAGTAGATTTTGAGCAGAATTTAAACCATGAGACAGAATTGATGCATCTCTTTGATTGTTCAAAAGCCAGTAGAATCCCCTGATTCATTCCATTCCATTTATTTCTTTCATGCTGAGCTAAAGGACAGAGAAGACCTTTCTTACTCTAATAAGTAGATAGTCCTGCCTCCCTCATTGCTGCTGCATCTTTGCTGACCTATATTTCTTGCATATGGATGGATCACTCCTAGTGGGTGTGACAGGTGCTATAATATCATTATGCAAATGTAGGTTCACTGCCACTTGCAAATCCTATGGACTTATTGCTTCATCATCCGCGTTATGAGAAAATACAAGAGAATTGTGTCCTATACTCAGTGAGATATGAACATAATTCAAGTGAAGTAGTTTACTGTCTGGCTACTCTATTGGCTAGGGTAGATGAGGAAAGCTGGTTACAAAAGCCAGGATAGCAACAGGCAATTTACAGTGGAGGGAATGTCCTGCCCCAGCTGGCTTTCTGAGTTCTGAGTTCTGCTCTCTTCTTTTCTCCAAATAAGGACTTATCTTAAGGCTCTGACAGCATTTAATTGTCTACCTTCTGTCATATGCCCCTGAAGAGTGTCTACCTTAGAATAGAAGCAGTTAGCCCTGTGCCTAGAGAAACAGGTTGTTTAGTAAAATTCTCTCAGATCCTACAATCAAGAAGACCTGGATTCTATATACTGGATTCACTGAGCATTTTATAGTTTTCTTTTTTCTTTTTTTTATTATCATCTGACCTATTTAGAGTTCTTATCTTTTAAATCAAGTTGTTAGTGAAGCCTGTCTTTAAAGTCCCTTTCTGCAGTGCCATCCTTTTTTTAAAAAAACTGGAATTTACATCTGAAATATCAAGCTCTATTCTTATTCTGAAAATAAAAGCTAGCTATTATAAAATATAGTTATATATGAATCCCAGTTACAGGGCTCAATAATTGTTTGATCATCACAGACTCAGGAAGAGGTTATAGCAAAATCCTGTTAAAAATGACCCAGACACACGAGCTTGGCAAAGTGGACATATTTCCTCATGATCCCAAACAAGTCCCCAGAGAGGCAGTTCCCAGAGATCCTCAGTGCCTGTTGGAGGAGAAATTGACTCAACCTCAGGGAGTTGCACCAAGCACATCTGGAGCTAACATTTTATGTTGTGGAGAGCCTTTCTCTAACTCCCAGATGCATTGTCTCTTACAATGAGGGTCTGCCAACAGAATTTGACTGGATTGAGGCACAGAGTCTGTAGTTTAAATGTAGCCCTTTATCTTGAGAAATTTGCACCTGTGAAATACAGAGGCTTCTGAACCTCTGCAACAAGTGAAGAGTAATACATAGTACCTCCAGGCCAAGGAAATATCAGAAGGGTCCATTAGAAACTGTGCACAAAAAAAGTTTCATCCATCTGAGAGATGGAATAGTGTCAATTTTTTTGCAATTACAGTGCTTAAAACTCTCCATCCCTTCCAAGCTTTTTAATGTTTTTATAGTTCTAAGGCAGAAGCCCCTGTAGACACACAAAGTAATTGTCATTGAAAATAAGTGAATGAATGGATAAGTAATACACAGTTAAGCTCCTTCATTATTTAGTTGAGTGGCTCATTAAATGTTTGAATTTGAAGGCACATTTAAAATTATCGTACACCATTATTCAACAAAGGAAACAGAATGAGAAATGCTGGAAATATTTTCCTAGATTTCCTAATTAATCAGTGACCATAGTTCTTGTTTCTAGTCTGTCATTATTATTCCAAAACCACCAACTCTGGGATCTGATCATTTATATTAACCACTGGTTTCAATAATTGATGGCACTGTTCCTGGAGTTGATGGAGATCTTCTTAAAGTCTGGTCACAGCCTCTTAGGAAATCACTTACAAGGGTTCAGGGCATCCTTTCTTTCCACAAATAATCATTGCATTCCAATTGTTTGCTGGAAGATTCTATTCAAACTGCAGTATCATTCAAAGATGAAGACATAATGTTTTCTCTCTTGTAGATACTAACAATTCCCACTAGCAACATTTTTAAAAAGGGTACTTTTAAAAGTACTCCTTTATCCTCACCCTCTCATTTCCTGTAACAGTTGGTTGTATCCTAACTAAGCACGATACATATAGATCAATATGAAGGGACATAATGTGTTTTTTTTTAAAAAAAAGGATACTTAATTGCAAATGGCTGGCTCTCAAGGGAATGGGGGGGTGATGATAAATCTTAATTTGCTTCCCAGTTCCAATAAAATATTAATTGATTTGGTAGCTTTCACAACTAAGATGTTATATTTTGGAAACTGCAAGAGTTCTCTTTCTTCTTTTCCCATGGAAATACAATCCATCTGGTCATGTCCCTTTAAGTTGGGGTATGTCCTGTAGTTTGGCACAGGAACCAGAAATCTCTGTCCTCTGGGGATTTCTGCAAGTAAGGAGCTCATTTTAGCACCTTGTGTCAGTACAGTATGAATTGTGGTATGGCCTACTGTGCTAGCATGCAGATGAGGGAGGGGGTGGGATTACCCCACACCAGTTTCCTGCATGTTGCAGGCAATCTTGAAGAAGACCAGTCTGGTTCGTATAGCCCCAAAGGAGATGGGCGTAGAAGTGATCCCAAGCAGAACCAAAGGGACACCGAGCTGATATAGACATAAGGGAGATCCAGTACGGCTTCTGCGTCCTCCTTGCTAGGGAGTTAAATAAAGCTGAATAATGTTGAAATAAAACACCTCCGTCATCATCCTTTTTTGGGGGGCGGAGCACTAGGGATTGAACTTGGGTCCCTGCTCTTGTGAGGCAGGTGGCAGAACCACTGAGCTAAATCCCCAGCCCACCATTCTTTCTTATCATATTCCTGATGGAAAAAGAGGCCTTATGATGATAGAAATAAAGATGAGAGAAGAGAGACAAAGGAAAGATGAATAAAGGAGTGGTTTGAAATTACAGATTAGTTATTACCTCAGTCACTTTCCTGTCACTGAGACACAATACTCAGCATCCACCATCCACAAATAAAAGAAAGACAGATTTATTTTGGCTCACAGTCCAGAGTCAGCTGGCTCCAAGGCAGGAAGGGTATGGTGGAAGAGTCTGGCAGTGACGTACTGTTCATTTAATGCCAGCCAAGAAACAAATAGAAACTGGAGGAACTGTGGAGGGAGACACAGTATACCCTTCAGGATGGTGCCTCCAGAGACCTACCTCCAACTGCCCCCATCTTCTAACAGACCTCATCCTCGGATTCAGTCACCTTCCAAATGTCCCATTTCTGAACATATAAGGCCTGGGGACATTCTAGATCTAAGCCTTAACAGTTATTAGTAATCATATTAGGTTGTAAATCACACAATTAAATTGACTTCTCAAGAACAAAGTAAGTTATCTGATGTAAGTAAACTAAGGCTTTAGAGCTAAAAGAGCTATAGGCATGATGACAAAACAAGAGTCTTTGTGCACATGATTGAAGAGTAATTGTTATGCTCCTTATAGGGAAAATGGAGATTCCACCTAAAGTGTAAGCAAATTATACCAGTTTGGAAAGCTTTATGACAGCAGATAAAGGAAATGCTTTGGGAGGTTTGATTAACAAGGATCATGGCAAGGGTAGAAGGAAGGTTATAGAAAGCTCATAAAGAAAGTCATCTTTGAGTTAATCTTGGAGACAGATGTTCTGCTGAACTTTAAATGAAAAAAAATATGTATGGTTCACTTTTCCAGAAAGCATATTCCAGAAAGTATATTTTAGGAGATACAGATATTCTGTATGATGAGAATAAATGCAGTCAGAAAGGCAGGGTTACCAGCTTTTGAAGTGGACTACAGCAGATTGAGCACCTAGAATTCTCACCTTTGGGAAGCGGGAGACACTGATATCAGCTCAAACCATGTGTCCAGAGGTGATCCTGAGTCATCATATGAAACTCAAATCCAGGTCTCACCACACAGGAAACAGTAAATGAAAGATGCTCTTGGGACAATAATAGCAGCACTTTCTGAGAGGGTACCATGTGCCCAGTAGTGCTTCCAATGGTTTACTTACACAATTTCATATGATCTGACAGCCTTATCTGGATGGTAATAATACTATATTCATTTGCTGATGCCAAAACTGAGGTCAAGAAAGTCTGAGTAATTTAAAGTTATAGTTTATAAGAAACAAAGTCTGGATTGGATCCAGGCTGGATGACTCCAGAATATGCATTCTGAACTATTAATAACACTCAAATGGATGGATGGCCAGATAAGTAAATGGACAGGTGGTGGATGTTTTCTTTAGAATGCATTGTCATCTCTCTCCACTCTTTTCTGCCTCTGTTCTTCATATCTCATTCAATTTATTTTTAAAAAATTTTATTAGGACATGTTTGCAGTATATAAGATCTACATTCATCTTCAGGAATAGGTATGTGTATATAACATATCTTGATTCTTTCTTATTCTCCTTCTGTCATGGTTTTCTTGTTGCTTAGACAAAATACTCAACACCCAAAGTTAGAAGAGGATACATTTATTTCAGCTCATAGTTTGTAGAGCTTTCAGTCTATAGTCAGCTCGCTCCAAGGCATGGCAGCATGGCCTGAGGGCATTACAGAGGAGAAACAGCCCATGGAATGGCAGGCAGGCAGAAGGCATCAACCACCAGCAGCAGCAAGCCTGTCTTTCCCTTTTATCCCATCCAGGCTACAAGCCTTTTGGGAGGTGCCAGCCACACTAGGTTAGGCCTTCACTGCTCCACCTCCTTAATCCTAGCATCACACCCTTAATCCTAGTGTCACACCCTAATCCAGCCACCTTCAGAACTCCCCATCTTTGAGTGCATGAGGTTTTGGGAGCACATTTAGATACATGCCATCACAACTTCCCCTCCCAACTCACCTACCTTCTTCTGTCTAGATTTTCACTCAGTTTCCACTTGCATTTAGTTGTCTTTTACCAGACCTTATGCCTGGACTTTGGACATGTATCTATAACTCTGATCCTTAACTTCAGAGATCCAAAGTCTGGTCAGTGTTTTGGGCCAGCAATATATAATGAAAGGAGAAATATTTTTGGTTAAGGGAAAGCCTTCTTGTGGCCCTCCTCACAAATTTGATAATCAGCAAATTCATGTCCCTAAGAGTATCCAGTGAAATATGAAGTATTTAGTAGTTCATATGCAAATTCCTCAAACTAAATGCCAGAGGGGTATATTTTCAGTTTTTTCCACTCTGGGTCTGAGTTACAGGGAATCCTCACACAAATTCTTTCCTCTAAGGATGACCCAAGAAACATGCTTTTCAAAATATGATTTCCGAGGGACTTTTTAAAAAAGCAAATGCTTGATACTCATCAAACAGTTCCAGATTCTGTCAAGGTGGGGCTCATTCATGAATTTTTACCATGCTGTCAATAAAAACCTTATACACATTATGAAATATATATATCATGATAAAATACATCCATTCAAATGAGAAACCAAAGTCTCATGAAATAATACTACATACAATTTACTATTTTATATTATATATTTTTTTCTTCTGTTACTGATAAAGTTAGAGTGGTCTAAAAGGTGACACTATGCAGATCAGGTCACTTTGCCATGGTTCCCTTCCCAGTTCTGTTCTAGCCCCATCATGTTTCTCTCCAGACATGTCTTCAGCCACACCCCTTGTTCCATATTTTTGTCACTTTCTCCCTTTGGTCATGACTTAATCTCCATTCTATGTATGTATTTAGTTTGCATATTAATGTGGAAATACAAATAACTTTAATTTTGAGGGAGTGTTCATGCTCTAGTTTTTCTTTCCCCACAACACAACCTGTAAGGAAGACTTCTCATATCTCAGAGTGGAACCAGCCCTCACTGACCTTGCTTGAGCAAGTCCCTAATCTCTTGCCTAGTTTCTGCATCTGTGTAGTAGGAAGATAATAAGAGTGAAGATCCAGTGCAATAAAAGGTATGTAAGCATGGCTAGCACAGTGCAGATATGCAGAGAGCATTTTCTGTGTAGTAACTGACTTTGCTTAATTTTTTTCTTATCCTTTCCCTTCCTTGTATCACTTCCTATCAGCTTTCTCATTTTATCTCCCCCCACCCCATGAACAGGCCTCTTACCCTGTATATAACTCCTAGGATACCTAGGACTAGTGCCTCCCGACGTCCCCAGAACTTGTGGCATTCCATTCATTTTTGTCACAAAGTTGAAAAACAGTGCTCCATACTTTTAATTTCAAAAATTACTCATGTAATCTTATCCTGAAGTTACCTTGAAAGAAAATATAATTGCAATATAATTCAGGGTAAAATGTGAGTGACGATAACTTACTAAGCCCCATTCCTAGGGACAGTGGATTTCTCTTAAGGAACTACCTGTCTAGTGAGATAACAGACTAGTCCCTTAGTAGCAGAATTTTAGGTAGCAGCAAGCTAACAGGGAATTTCAGAGAAAAAGAAGACCAGAGAGTTTTCTGTGAGTTCTTCCTCAACCATCTAACCCAAGGCTAGACCAGTGCTCAGCTCCTTTGTGGTTTCTTGTATTAATGAGCCAACTTCATAGGGGTCAGCTTATAGGGAAGGATGACAAATTGCTGTCCTTTTCTGATTTCATTTGTTGTCAAGAGTCCTTTGATCCATGACTGCTTAGCAGTGATTACATTGCATCAAACACAATTAGAGTAGAACAGCCTGGTAAGAATTCCTGAAGAGCACATTTGGCAAGGCAGCCACTTACCTTTCAGGCTGTTGGGGGTACTGGTGACAACCTCTGCTCCCCAAAAATATCTCCATCTGCCAGACCTAGCACCACCCATCCTAAATGCAGGATAAGCTCACCCATGGATGCTTCTAATTAACAATCAGGGGACAGAGAGAAGTATATAGATCTTGGGACTTATTTAGCCCACCCACTTTCAAATATTTACTAATCATCCACTGTGTCAATATCACTAGAAAGAAGGAAAAGATAAAACATTGGCTGAAAAAAAGGAGTAGGAATGTGCAGTTCTAGAGTATAAGGGGGAAAACAAAATTCATTTCTGTAGACCAGCCTTTGCAGTCCTAGAGGAAGATGACTTATTGCAGATGTGATTTTGCCAGCTTTACTACAAACACATTGGCAATGTGTATATTCTTGGAATGTGAAGTAAAGACTCCAGCTAATAATAAATCAGTTTTATCCACATTTTTAGCCCAGGCTGACTTCTCTCCAAATAGGTAGTAAATTTTCTGTGTTTCCCAGGCTTAAGACTTGAGATTACTAACTGCCCTCTAGTAGGCAGTTCTGAAATTTTCTGTCAGTGTGATGGAAGTCCCTGTTGGTGCTAGTACTCTCCAGAGTGACTCCAGCCATCCGCTTCTCTAGAGATTCCAAGATATCTCCTTTCTAATAGATAAGAAATACGCTACTTAAAGATGAGATGAAGGAGAAGACAGGACAAAAATGGAGACTGAGATTACAGTAATGCAGCTACAAGCTGAGAAACTCCTGGAGCAATAGGAGGCTGGGAAAGGCAAGAATGACCCTCCTTGCCCTATATACTTTAGAAGAAGAAAAGCCATCTGCTAACACCTTCTCCTTTTTTAAAAATATAAGCCAAAACTGCTATCACACTCTACACTTCTGCCAAGAATGTTCAGAGACAAGCAACATTACTCTCATATGAAAAAACAAGTATATATAAATATAAGTATATAAGTATATATAATTGGAGGGTAGGAAAAACAGACCACACTAGATAGATGAAAGAGAAAGTTTCAGGTGAGCAGAGGAGACAGGTAGGGGAGTGGACAGTGTCAGTCTTGGCCATAGAATAAGGCATTCTTCGTATCTGGTGTAGCTCCTGATGGAGGACATGAAAAGATGATGCCTCAAACACAGGAGAGTAGCACTGATCCAGTTCGCTCCAGAGAAACATTGACTTTTCCTTTTTTCCTGGGACAAATCCAGTGTAATAAATTACTCATCCTTTTGCCAGAGTTCACATTTTTGAGGAGTGTTGTAGTCAGGGCTTGCAAAGGAATAGATTTAATACAGGACATATAATTTATGAGATTATTTCATAATATTCGCCCAAAAAGTCAAATGCAGAGGAGTGCAAGAGATTCGTCCACACACTAGAGACCCAAAGAATCCAGCCAAGGGCCTGGATCCCATGGCAATGTCCTGTACAAGTCCAGCTGAAGGCCTAGAGTCCAAGGCAGTGTTTTCCACAAGTCCAGCAAGAGCCCCAGAGCCCACAGCAGTGTCTCATGCAAATCTGTACCCAGGATCTGCACTGGGAAGGCCCAAAGGCCAGGGGTGGAAGCCAGAAAGCCTGTACCACAGGGGTAAAGGATCTGTGCCACCAGGCTGAGGGATCTACACTGGAGCCAGGAAGCAACACTCAAGGGGAAGACCAGAGCTCCCCTGATGAGACTAGCAGCCATCCTCAGTAACAATGAGGACCCGAGCTCCCACTCCAAAAAGAACAGCCAAGTTCACATCAGGAAAACCAGCTGCACCAAGCTTCCCCAAGAACATCAACAGCATATGATTTTCCCCTCCAGTTCTCTTTTTATGTAATTGGCAACAATCCTCAGGTGGATCTTTCACACCCAGAACCATGCTGACTGACTCAGTTCAGCTGGGTGTTTCAAGTTGATTATTAGTTAATTTGCCATAAGGAGCTTGTCTCTTCTTGGGCAGAAACACAGTATATTGGTAATCAGTGTCTCTCTTAATTCTCAGTCTTGAAAAGGGTGGCTCTCCCTTCCATCGTCTCTTCAGTGATGGAAGTTCAAGCCCTGAATCTTTTTCTGGACTGGTGTCTCTGATTGAAATTTCCTGAGGCCTTCTTTTTCTAAATATTGATCTTGGTTGGTGTACTAGACCTCCTTTTTTTGTCTGAGTTTTAGGATCCCTGTGTTCTTCCTGCTCTAGGTTGCTCATTCTTTCCTGAAGGTAGAAGCAGTGATCCTAAGAAGTGACCATATCTATTCATATAGTCTGAGCCTGGGTCCTCAGAAGACAAATTGTTTGAACCAAAGGCAGAGGTGCAGCCACAAGCTTGAAGTTTATCCTTAAAGTGGAACTTTACTCTTCACAAAGATGATCTTTTAGATGTGCTTTACATAGGTTTCACCTTCATAATGTTCTTAGCAGTACACAAATAGACACTCCAGATTCCATAGTTCTCTGAGTTTGGGAACTTCTGAGGTCATGAACTCTAGGATATCTCTTGATTTTCATTTTGAAACACTGGACATTTTTTCTACTGGTACATTTTAGGTATACAATATGACATTCATCCCCTGCACTCAATTCAACCCCTCCACCCCTCCCTATTTACAAAAACTTTGTTTGCTTTTTTTCATTTTCTCATATTAATTCTATTCCCTTCTTTACTTTCCCTGACCTCTCACACTTCCCCTTCCCCTTTGCCCCTTTTCTTCCTATTTCACATTATCTATTATACCTTTTGATCCTTATTTACACTTTCAGTTTCTCACACCGGAAAACCTATTCAGTATTTGCACATGTGTGTCTTGTTTATTACACTGAAGAGCATCAGCTCAATGTGCATCTATTTAGTTATAAATGTCTCTAGTTTCTCAGTCTATGATCTACTTTTTTTAAAAATTAATTTTATTGGTACATTTTGTTGGTAAATTTTAGGTATACAATTCATTTACATTTATCATTGGGTGTTTGTACCTGTACATGATATATCTTGGTTTTATTTTTTTCCCCATTACCTGTGCGCCCTTCACCCCCTCCACCCTTCCCTATTAATATAGATTTCATTTCCATTTTTTTTTCTTTTCACATAGTTTTTCCTTTCCCTCTTTTCCTTTCCCCTTCCCCTCCCTTCACTCCTTCGTCTTTGGACGTTTTTTCCTATTTCAAATTATCGATTATTCATTTTAATCATTTTACTCTTGTTTACACTATCAGTTTCTCACACTAGAGAAACTATTCTGTATTTACTCATGTGTGTTCTATTTATTTCACTTTAGAGTATGGCCTCGATATGCATCCATTTAGCTATAAATGACTCTAGTTTATCATTCTTTATTGCTGAGTAGTACTCCATTTTATAAAAGAAACCACATCTTCTTTATCCAGTTTCCAGTTGATGGGCACTTGGGTTGCTTCCAAGCTTTAGCTATCACAAACTGTGCCACTATGAACATGAGTGCACATATATCACTGTGGTATGATTCTTTTAATTCTTCAGGGAAGATACCCAGCAGGGGAATAGCTGGGTCAAATGGGACCTCTAGTCCTAGTTCTTTGAGGTATCTCCATACTGACTTCCACAGTGGTT
>NW_004624778.1:8215707-8244771 GCF_000247695.1 Heterocephalus glaber
TAAAGCAATTTTTCTTTTCCTGGTCACTAATTGCAATCTTATCTTCTATATCTGAAATTCTGTCCTCACATTGGCTCATTCTGCTGCATAGACTTTCAATGGAGATTTAATCTTCTGGAAATCTGTTTGCATCTGTTTTATGGATTCCATTTGTTTCTTATTTTGGAATTCCATCATGTTCCTCAGCTCTTTTATTTTTTTATCTGTGTCCTATCTAGATTTATTAATCATGTTTTGCACTGTGAGCACAATCTCTGCTGTTATCTGAGAAATTATTTCTGATTTCATTCTTTCCAGATCTTCTTTTGTTGCTAGTTCAGGGAGTCCAGGTGGTTGAGTATCAGATTGTTGCATCTTGTTTCCCTTTGGGATTTCCTTAGGTGACCTGGAAGACTGATTTTGAGACATTTTTTATGTGTCTTCTCATTTCAAGAAGTGCAGCCTGCTGCACCTTTGCTGAGCCAACTTTTTGCTCACCCAATGGTCTTAAATCTCAGCAAACCTCTGAGCTCCCTATTCTCTGCTGATCACCACTGCACCAATTCCTGGGTTCAGAATGGTGGCCTTCTGGATCCCTGCACACTCCTGTTGTCGGGGCAGGGTTTGGGCTGGGGCCTGTGCACACTTTTGATTGTATCTATGCATGCCTCTGGCTAGGGCTTGCCCTCCTGTGTAGCCATTGTCTGGGAGGGATTTTGGCTGGGGGCTGTGTACCCCAATTGCTGGTGTCTGGGTGGGCTTCTGGCTAGGGTTTGTGTGCACTTACTAATGGTGCTGGGGCGGGCCTCTAGTTGTCTGTGCACCTGTGCAGCTCTTTTCCGGGAGAGTCCTTGGTTGGGTCCTGTGGGCCCAAGCAGCTGGGGTCATGGTGGGACCCTGTCTGGACCTGCCTGCAGCTGTGCTGCTCTGGTCCACACTGGCTTCTCCTTGAGATCTGCACACACTTACTGATGTTATCGGGGTGGGCCTCCGGATGTTGCTTGTGCACCTGTGCAGCTGTTTCCCATCGAAACAGTGGACTTTTACCTTGATGGTTTCCTTGTTCAACTTCTGTGGTTTGCCTTCAGTGCTCCAGCAGGCATAGAGAGCTAGAATGTCCTGCTCATCAGAAAATAATTACAAGACTTTCCAGAATTTAGTTCATAGCCTGCCTCAGTTGTTTTAGAAAAGATGTCTCCCAGTTCCCTTTCTCCAACCACCTCTATGTATCTATTGTTTTTATAACTTTTATCTCCAGGTGCTTCTGGGAGTAAGTTAAGCATAATAAAAAGTGCTAGTCTCCACAAACCTGGTTGTAGGATATCTCCTGGGAAAGATTTGGGATAATTTAAAAACTCATTCTTTGTAAAACAAATGAAATAAACCAAAAACAACAAAAAAGTGTGAGAAGATGAAAAATATAATATTTCAACATACAGCTGTCTCCAAAACAGGACTGAAATGAGAAAGCATGACTTTCCCAGGACTGGGAATATTGTAAAAGAAGAGACCAACTCACAGATACACTCCAAAGATGATCACTCTACAAAAGGATTCAGAAGAAAGGAAAGCAAGTCAGACCGAGCCAGCATGCAGCTGGTATTTGTCATAGTAAACCAGCGATTGGCAGTGCAGGATGGTAGGCGATGATTATTGGGATGCACCAAAGGGCATCACCTGACAAGACAGGAAAGGTGAAGCCCTAACACCTACCCCACCGCCCGAACACCGTAGCACATTGTGAACTATTAGAGTCCTTCATCCTTGCTATTGTGAAACTCCAATTTACAGCATGTCATATATATATAGTTTAGTAGAAGTTTCTGTTATCTACATAGTGCTTCAGCTTTATTCCTTGGCTTTCTCACTATTGATGCCACCACCTCTACAGCCTAAAAGTCTGAAGTTTTTCCAGGGACTTTGTTAACTCTTAAGGTTTCCACTTTAAAGATTCCTCTATTCTGAACATCAGCTTTCTCACATAACCTGGTATTACATTGTATCAATTTAAGCATAGAACTTGGTTTCCCACTTCCAGTTTGCACAAACTTACACAATTTCAATAAAAATAATAGTGAGCCATGCAGTCCTAATAAAGATACTGGAAAAGGATGACAAAGTGGTACAGAGACACTATCACAACCTGTGGCAAATCATGCAATAGTTTAGTATTGATAGCTTCATAACTTAAATTTTCATAGTTTTTGTTCACCAATACTCTTTGGGGCCACTAGTAGAATAAATTATAATGTAATTAATTTTATTTAACTATGAAAAAAGATGTGAAGAAAGCTGTAGATTCTGTTTTTATATTTTTTTCCTCTTGAACTTTTTAAATATTCTAACTATACAAGTGTTTATTCATTTTTATTGAAAACTTGTTAAGGGTGAATTACTGGCCAAGGAAACTATTTATCTGCTGCTTCTATGTTTTAATCCTTTGGAAGGAGATAGCTATTGTGCACGAATTCTACGTGGTCAGTCACAGACAATAAGACAAGAGTCAAGGAACAAAATCTTTGTAAATAGGGAGGACTGGAGGGGTTGAAGGGAGGGCTGGGCAAGGGTGAAAAATAAGAACCAAGAGAGACTATGTAAAGGTGCAAATTTCCAATGATGAATGTCATTATATTGTATACCTAAAATGTACCAATGATTGGAATGAATAATCGATAATGTAAAATAGGAAGAAAAGGTCCAAAGGGGTAGGGGTAGTGGGAGGGGCAGGGGAAAGGAAAGAAGGGGAAGGAAAAAATGATGAGAAATGGAAAAAATGGAAATAAAGTCTTCGTAAATAGGGAAGGGTGGAGGACGTGAAGGGAGGGCTAGGAATGGGGAAAAAAATAAGAACCAAGATGCATTATATAAAGGTACATTTCCCAGTGAGAAATGTAATTGTGTTGTATACCCACAATGTACCAATAAAAGAATTTAATAAAAAAAAAAAAAAAAAAAAAAAGAGTCAAGGCAAGAGGCTTACTTGAGAGACTCGCAGCCACCAGTACAGGAGTTGGGAAGTGAGACAGAGAAGAAAAAGCAGCCCACAAAGTACATGTTACCATGTGACTGCTGAATCTTGTCACTCCTAGGACTAAACAGGAAGTCATTGTAGCATATAGCTACCTGGGAAATCCCAGGGAAAATAAAAAACATTGTGTGTCAGAATGATCACATTGGAAGGATTATTGTTTGAGAGTTGATCCAAGAAATATTAATTCACCAGCACTTGAAACTTCCAGGGACTTGGGGAGAGCAGGCTTCAGAGGGAGCGCCTCTGAAGATGAAAGTCAGGGCACTTAAGCACGGCTGATGTAATCCTTGAGGGGACACAGCAAGTAGCTTCTGATTTACTGCAGCATCTTGACATTTACTTAGAATAGTGATATACTTTATCATCATTTCTTCTGGGTTGGAGTTTCAAAAGTTTCATTCTACTATTCCCCTGATACTGACATTTCTCATTGTTGGGTGTATGGGGAAGGGGTCCCAACTGGTTTGGGTTTCCAGACTGGGCCTTATTGGAAGTGAAATAACTAGAATGAGAACTCCTAGAAATAAGATGAACTTCAAGGATGATTGGGGTGGTATCCACTTTAAAGTGCTCATATTTTTCTGTGTATAATTTTATGCTTCCAGAAACACCTTCAATTTGTATTTGGGGAGACCATGTCCCCCATGACAGATTTCAATCCACATGAATCGGGATGTCATATACAGTGTAAGCCAGGCACTGAGAAAATCAACTGGAGTGACAATCAGCAAAATTCTATGAAAAGGGCAAGATAATAAATATTTTAGGCCTTGTAAACCATGAAACAAAACAAAGGACACTCTGCAAGAAACATAATAAGGAAAAACAAATTTCCACAATTTTTGAAAAAATTTCAAAATATACTAATAATTTAATTCATTTTAAAATCCTACTAATGAGAAAAGAATTTGAAGGCTATGACATTGCCTTCAAATGTATTTCAAAGTGAATGCTCCCTATAATCAAAATCAATTGAAAATATTCATCTGTTAATGTGATCAGTAATGAGGTTTTACATATTTCAAATTTATACATTTCTTTTCAGAGAGAGACTGACAAATTTGTAATTCTATGGTCACACAACTTTAGAGTATTCATCATTTAGAAGAGAGTTATGAACTATATTAAATTCTTCTCTTCATATTTGGTTTATAGTATGTCATTACATTCCAAAAAATATTGCTATTGAAGGTTATGTAGGAGCATCTCAACTGTACATTAAATTGGTTTTTGTAATAGGGAAATCATATTTATTCTTGCACTGAGGTAAGAGAGAGGTTGCTAGAAATGTAGTTTAAATTTTTAAAATATGCTGCAAAATTGAGTGGACCTAGACATTATACTTCAAATTTTAATTTTTAACAGTATGTGAAAGATATAAATTAGCTTGGCATTACTTGTGATTTAAGCAACAATAGTTTTCAAAATTACCATAATATATATTTCACATATAAGTGCTCTTCTGCCTTGTACTTTTTAAATTTTTTTATGAAAATATTTTAAAGTTGTTGGCAAAGTTAATCTCCAAAGCCACACAGTGTTTGATATAATAGTTAAGGATAGTTCTTCTCAGAAAAAATTCAATAACAGCCTTGTACATACAATGTAACCAAATATAGCCATAGGACTTCTGTGTGACATTGCAAGACAGGATATTCAAAATCTATGTGTCTCAGCTATTTTTCTTTTTCTTTTTTTTTTTTCTTTAAATTCTTTTATTGGTACATTTTAGGTCAGTTATTTTTCTCATTGCTGGGACAAAATACCCCACACCCACAAGTTAAAGGAGGAAACATTTATTTCAACTCACAGTTTGTAAAGGTTTCATTCCATAGTTAGCTGGACCCAGTGCAGGGTGGCATGGAATAGGGGCATGGCAGAGAAGAAACAATCTATGGCAGGGCAAGACAGGCAGAAGGCAGCAAGCAGAAAAGCAGCAGCAGCAACCCTACCTTTTTTCTGTTTCTTTTATTCCATCTAGGCTAAAAGCTGTTTGGGTGATGCCACCCACACCCAAGATTGAGCTTCTGTCTTTAGTAAATTCATTCAGCCACACCCAAAACTATGCTAATTCCAATCAGTGGACTTCATTTAGTACCACAGACCCTTATTCTCAGTGTCACACCTCTTAGATCCAGCCAGCTCTGAGAAGTCCCACCTATGAGGGCATGAGGCTTTTGACAGACATCTAGATACAAGCCATAATACAATTTTAACAAAAATTCACAAAACTAATGATGGCAAGCCCATAAAAAGTCAATGAAATTCATCAATAAAATAGAGACTACCAGTTCAGTAATACATGCTTAGGTAAAGTACCTATTGATGAATAAAATTATGGATAGGATTTAATATCTTACATTTCCACAAGCTCTGTAAATTTTTCCAATGGTATCTTTTTCTAATTTACATATATTTCTTCAACTATTCATTGTAACAAATCTTAGCAGATTCCACTTCAGGTTTTACTGAATTTTTTTTTCTCAATTTCTTTGGAAATATTTTGGTTCTACATTTTTCATACAGATTATTCATAGAGACCGATTTTTCAGTCACTTCAATTTGACATTGACTTTTTAAGAACCAACAAAAGCTACTCAAAATTTTTGAATTGCTTTTTTGACCAGTGATACTGCTTCAAGTTCCTACTACTTTGAGCAACTGTTCTCACCAAAATGCTAACATCTTAAACACGTTTATTTTTTCTATATACTTTTCTTTACCTATTGCAATCAAGCATGACTTAATGAACTCAACATCGATAAATTCTTTTTTTCTGCTAAAATAACAGACCACTTCAAAATTTACTCTGATTCTATTATTTCATTGTTGTGAAGATATTAAGCAATGATGAGATATTCTATTTTTAAATTTTCTTATTTTAATGGCCATTCCTTTCCTTTGAGTTCCAGATACTGTAAAAATTGTTTAGGCTGGTATTGTTAATATACATTTAATTCTTTAAACACTGCTATAGTCTCATTTCATAGGAAATACAATATTTTGATGTTTAGTTTTTTAAAAGGCTAGATAAGTCCAGCTGCATACATCCATTCTTGGAGTTATAGACCTTCTCCTTTCTGAGGCCATTTTCTCATTTTTAAAAGAGCAAAGCGCAGTAACATCTGTTCTCTTGTAGATAGGAATCTAACAATTGGATACCCTTCATACATTTTTACACATTTGTGTCATAGAATTGCCCTTCTGTATCAGTATGCAGTCCTAGACAACTGCCAGCCGCCTAACTGGTTTAGAGAGGAAGAAGTTTATTAAAGAAAGTTTACTAAAAGTTTACTAAAGAAGTTTACTAGGTGGGCTTACAACTTTATGAGGAGGGCTGAAGAAATAGAATACTAGTTGAGCATAGTGGAATAAACTCATAGAGGAATAAACTTCACCCAGTATTTGTTCCTACCTCTATCATAATCAGAAGGCTATAGGATTGGGGAGCTCAGGGGACAAGTAACAAATTACCAGGAAATCACCAAATTTTAAAGCCACCTCCCAAACCATGAAGTCATGGCTCCAGGCCATTAAAGTCATGCTTCACATGGTGTTTGTCTTCCCATGTGGCTCAGCTGCAAACCATATCTCAATGTAAAGCAACTGTTTATCAGTAACCAATTCACATGTAGAATTTTGACAGAGTTCTCAAGGGAGTCTTGCTATGGTTTATCTTTCTTGCTTCAGCTTACTGGGAGAGTTGCTGAGATCCACTCCACAATTTCCATACCAATTCCTTCATGCCTTTTTAAACTTGTCTATTCTTTCATAACTTTTATAGTGAACCAAACCACACTAATTTGTACATGAGTCAGAAGTAAATGTTGATTGCTAAACTTATTTCCCTTGCAAGTGAACTTAAAAGGAATCATTGGAAAAATGGCTCCTGGGAATAAAAATCAAGAATCAATCATTCACTGTCATTTAGAGTGAATAAATTAACAAAGGTTGTAAATCTTAAGAAAAGTTCTTCAATCTGATCTATATTAGATAACTTTGGCAAATTATTACATTTCCCTTAAGTTTGTAGCCCATCATGTACGATACTTTTTCTTCCTAACACGGAAAAAAATGTGACTATGAGATGGAGGCTATAATGCTATCAAATATTCTCCACCTAGCAGTTTTCACTGTTAAGCAATTTTAACACTATTCTCTAGAATTCTTTACATGAAAAATTAATACAAGTGGAAAAATAAAGGTTTATATGTACAGGTGGTTAATATCTAAGGATAGATTTTTGATTATTAACATTTTATATAATATAACAATATATAGTAAATCATAATAAATGTAAATAATTTTTATTAATACAGTATAAACATTTGTAGGAATTTTGAAGATTTTAGATGAGTAAAATAATAAATTTGAAATTTTTCTTTATTATTCACAGTGAGGTTCAGAATCGTAATTTTTAAGTTAATTTTAATTTTTATGAAAGTAATACATGACATCATAAAATAATAATATTAAAAGATATAATGTAACAGTCCATGCCTCTTATCCCATTTTGTTACTTTTGCTTTACCGAGAAATCTTTCTTACTTTTTATGTCAGTCTTTATATTTTTACTTTCATATACTTAAATAATGTGCCTAACTTACTACATCTTGACTTGATAACCTCTTGTATAGAAGGAAGTCATCTTAATGACTCCTATACAAGTTTCTCTTCTTCCCTCATCTTCCCAGCAGTCATATTTTAACTTTTAAACCAACATTTACCATCACTGTAGAGTCAAATAATATATCACATATATGTTCTTGTCAACACTTTGTTTTACTTACAGTGAATACTAGCTTCAATTTTATGTGCTTTGCTCCCCATGTAACTAAAAATTTTTTTCTGAATATTGACATGACAAAAACGTAAAGAATAATTGATCTCTCAACTTTAAAGACCCAATCCAAAAATGGGCATCTGTAACCAACAGACATTTCTCAGATGAAGTAGAAACAGCAAATAAACCTATGAAAAATGTGCAGCATCACTGGTCATTCTAGAGATGCAAATAAAAACAACACTGAGATTCCACCTCACCTCAGAAAGAATGGCTGCTATCAAGAAATCAACCAATAACAAATGCTAGCAGGGTTGTAGGGGAAAAGGAACCCTTCTCCGCTGTTGGTGGGAGTGTAGACTGGTGAAACCACTGTGGAAATCACTATGGAGATATCTCAAAGAACTAGGATTGGAGGTCCCATTTGACTCAGCTATTCCCCTGCTGGGTATCTTCCCCAAAGAATTAAAAGCATCATATCACAGCAGTATATGTGCACCTATGTTTATAGTGGCACAGTTTGTAATAAATCTTGGAAACGGCTCAAAGGACCAGCAACTGGTGCTTGGATAAAGAAAATGTGCTTTTTAAAAAATATAATGGAATACCACTCAGACATAAAGAATGATGAACTAGAGACATTTATAGCTAAATGAATGCACATTGAGGCCATATTCTTAAGTGAAATAAATAAGACACACATGTGTGATTACCAAATAGTTTCTCTGGTGTGAGAAACTGAATGTATAAATAACAACCAAAATGTATAATAGATAATGTGAAATAGGAAGAAAAGATCCAAAGGGGAAAGGGAAGTGTGTGGGGGGGGAGAAAAAATATGAAAAAAGAAGGAAAAATGGAAACAAAGTTCTAGTAAATAGGGAGGGATGGAGGGGTGGAAGGGAAGAGAGAGGAATGGAGATAAAACAAGAACCAAGATATATCAAGTATAGGTACAAATTCTCAATGATGAGTATGAGCATAATGTATACCTAAAATGTACCAATACACTTAATGAATAAAAAATAATAATAACTGACCAGTAATAAATTCCAAGAAGTCAAAGGCAGTTTAACAAATCTATTAATTAGACATTTCCCTCCCAAAGGCCCTCTGCCAGCTCCCAAATCATCTCTTCTCTTTCACCTGTTTCCCATGAGTAGGCGGTATGGTTATGTTCTTGGGATTTTCCATAGCCTTTCTTATATGTTAAATTCCTCACCAGATTAGATATCTTTCTCACTTGGTTTAATTCTTTATTAATTCTCCATTAGCTGTCTAAGAAACATGAAGAGAAAAGGAATAAAAGTTAAAAAGAAAAATATATGCTAAATATATTGAGTCTATAAATACCTATCAGGTAGGTTAAAACTATTAAAAATTACAATTATATAAAATTTATTAAAAATTATAATTAGGTAAAACTTTATTACAAAGTACAATTCAAGAAGGAAATCCAATAACTAAAATCAAGAACTGAGTAGATGAATTTTCACACACACTTTCCAACCTCACAAGAGAATTAGCAATTTGGAAAACATAAAATAATATATAAAGAATTTGTTTCAGAAACAAAACAACAGAAAATGCAAAATACAACGTAAGAGACATAATTAAAATAGTGACAGGGTCTAATAAATGAGTATTATAAATACTTAAAGGAAAAGTGATAGAAAAGTGGGATATAATCCGTATGCAAAGAGAATTTTCTGAAAACACATTAGGACACCATAACACAAATTCAAGAGGCACTGTAAAACTTTAAAGGGGCAAGGATAAAAGAATCTACATTTGATTCATCATAGAATTACTTCTGAGACAAAAAAAAAAAAGGAGACTTTTGAAAGTAGACAGAGGACCTTGAAAGAAGCAATGATAAAACCTACAGCTAACGTCAAACCGGAAACAGCAGAAAGAGAACTATAACCTAGTTAAAGTCTCAAGAACCAGAAAGAAAATGACTGCTGAATTACAATTCTGTATTCAGGGACAATATTCTTAAATATGAAGGGGGACAAAAATATTTTCAAATCAAAATATATCTAAAAGAATATGCCACCAGCAGATGTAAAGAGTGTATAAAAAGTTAGAAGGATGATGATCTCAAATATGAACTCAAATTTCCTGACCCAAGTTAAGTTTATATTCATGTGTTTACTTTGTGATAATTTATTGATATGTATACCTCTCTATAGATGTATTATGCATCAAACGAATTTAATAAAATAGATTCCTGATGTGTACACGGATCTATCTCTTATCTCTCTTTTCTATTCCTTTAGAATCTCCATCTATTCGTGTATTATTATCAGTATTTTAAATGCTACAGCATTGTTATACTTCTTATATACCAATGGCTCATATAATGTCATGTTTGTGACTTATAATTTTTGACAAAGGTTTGTATCTCTCTGAGTTTTAGTCTTGCTACATGAAATCTGGTATAAAAATTTTGAATTCCTCAAAATATCAAATGAGGATTTTATTAATATTGAATTGAATTTGTAAAATAGTTGGAGAAATGCATATACCCTTATAATAGTGTTACTCCATCTAAAACTATAAAATACTTTTCATTTTCCAGGTAAATAATTATTTCTGTATAATTTTAATGATTTATGTTGAAGTTTCAAGTGGTCCTGTTTAAGTTTTTAAAATGTATATTGTGTTATAAATGATTTTTAAATTTCATTATGTTTTTTATTAGTTATTGCTTTTCAATACAAATTTTAATTTTTATTATGAGTTTTATTTAGTTTGTTAATTCAATGTATGTATAGATATGTATATAATCATATCATCTACAAATATTGAGAGAAGAGCAAACAAAGGAAATAAATGAAAGAAAAGAAATAAAAAACTTTTGGAAGTCCCATTTGACCCAGCTGGGTATCTTCCCCAAAGAATTAAAAGAATTATACCGCAGCGATATATGTGCACCCATGTTGATAGAAGCACAATTCATGATGGCTAAAACTTGGAAAAAATCCAATTTCCCATCAACTGGAGACTGGATAAAGAAAATATGGGTTTTTATTTTATAAAATAGAGTATTACTCAGCCATAAAGAATGAGAAATTAGAGACATTTATAGCCAAATGGATGCACATTGAGGCGATACTCTTAAGTGAAATAAATAGGACACATGTGTAAATACTGAATAGTTTCTCTAGTGTGAGAAACTGAAAGTGTAAATAAGGACTAAAAGGTATAATAGATAATGTGAAATAAGAAAAGGTCCAAAGGAGAAGGGGAAATGAGAAGGGTAGGGGAAAATAAAGAAGGGAATGGAATTAATATGAGAAAATGAAAAAATGAAAACAAAGTCTTTGTACCCAGGGAGGGACGGAGGGGTTGAAGGGAGGGCAGGGAAAGGGGGAAACAATAAGAACCAAGAGAGATTATGTAAAGGTGCAAATTCCCAATGATGAATGTCATTATATTGTATACCTTAAATGTACCAATATAATTAATAAAAAAACCTTTTCCCTTCTTTCCAATTTTCACTCCTCCACTTCTTTGTCTTGTTCTATTATATTGAGTGGTTTCTTTTCAAAATGTGATATGATAGTGATAGTAGCATCTCTTTATTTTCTGGCTTCCATACTTCTACATGTGTTAGAAGTTTTTTGTTATTAAATTGTAACAAATTAAGAAAACAGAAAATATTTGAGTAATAACTGAGAACTTGAAAGTATAAGAAGCAATCAACAGCATAATTAAATATATTTGAAAAGAAATAAAAATAAGTTTAAAAAGATGAAATCACATTGGACACTGCTGAAAAAAAAGAAGATTCTTAGTAACTATTTTGAAAACCTGCACTGTAATAAATTGGAAAATCCAGAGGAAATGTATAAATTCCTAGATACATATGAATTACCAAAACTGAACCAAGAAGATATAAAACACTGAATAATCCACTAAGTCAATGAAATTGAAACATTAATAAATCCTGACCAACTAAGAAAATTTAAGGACTCAATAGATCCACCTTGTAGAATTCTACAAGAATTTTGGGGAAAGAACTAATGATAATACTCCTCAAACTCTTTAATGAAATTGAAAAGAAAGGAATATTGCCTAACTCATTCTTGGAAGCTAGCATTGCCCTTATTCCAAGCCCTGACAAGAACAACAACAACCCAAAACACTGTGGTCCAATCCCTTTAATGGACATACATGCAAAGATCTTCAACAAGATAATGGCAAGCAAAATGCAACAAATCATTGAAAAGATAATATATCATGACCAAGTAGGCTTTCCCCCTGGGATGCAAGGATGGATTAATATATACAAATAAATAAATATAATGCACCACACAAATAGAAGCAAGAACAAAAATCACATGATCATCCGAATAGAAGGGAAAAAATCCATTAATAAAATCCAACATCCACCTATTATAAATACCCTGAAGAAAATAGATATAGAAGGACCTTATCTCAATCCAGTAAAAGTCATTTATGACCAACCTACTGACATCATATTAAATAGGGAAAACTAAAAGCTTTTCCTCTAAAAACAAAAAAAGCACAATCACTATTACCATTCCTGTTCGGTATAGCATTCAAAACATTATCTAGAACTAAAAGAAAGAAATAACATGACTAAATGACTAGTAAGACTAATAAAATGACTAAAATAAAGAAATAAAATGGATATTGTAGGAAAGGAAGAAGTCAAATTGTCCTTATTTGCAACTTCTTTCTTTACATATACAATGCAAAAAAAATACCACCAAAAAACTCTTAGAACTAATAACCAAATTCATCCAGGTAGCAGGATACAAAATCAACACACAAAATTATAACTTTTCTCTTACACCAATAATGAACCCATAGAAAAAGAAATTTTAAAAAATCTATTCACAATAGCTTCAGGAAAAATTAAATGCTTAAGAACTCATTTAACAAAGAAAGAGAAAGATCTCTGTAACAAAAACCAGAGTATTCTCAGAAAGGACAGCAGATAATGGAAATATATCCCTTATTCCTGAATAGGCAGAACAAATATTGTTTAAATGGCCATACTAAAAAACTAATATGTAGATTTAATGCAATTCAAATCAAAATACCAACAGAATTCCTCACAGAACTAGAGAAAACAATCCAAAAATTCGTATGGTACCTGAAGAGACTCAGAATGGCAAAAGCAATCATAGGCAATAAAAACAAAGCAGGAAGCCTCACAATAAGGGATCTCAAATTATATAATAACCATTATAGAAATCAGTATGGAGATTCCTCAAAACACTTAAAGTAAAAGTTCCATTTGACCCTAATTCCCCTATTAGACATCTCCCTGAAAGAGTTAAAGGCAAATTTCCTTGATAAATGCATAGCAATATTTATAGCAGCTATAGTAAATCTTGGCAACAGCCTATATGTCCATTGGCAGACAAATAGATAAAGAAAATATGGTATCTATACATGATGGAATACTATACTATAGCAGCATAAAGAAGGATAAACTTGACTCATTTATAGGAAAATGAATGCATTCTGAGACCATAATATTAAGTGAAATAAACCAGACACACAGCTTAAATATCACATTTTTATATGAGAAACTCAAATTATAAAGAGCAAAACATAAGTTCTATGATAGGAGATAGAGAAATAGAGCTTTTGCAAATGGGAAAGGGACCAAGAGGTGGATGGAGAGGAGAGGAGGAAAACGCGATGAACAAAAAATTAAGATGTGTCATGCACATGTACCAACTACTCACGATGAATGTAATCATTATGTACTGCAAACATGTACTAACAAATTAATTTTAACAAACTAAAGTTCATTATGAAAAAATATAACCTATTTTACTTAGTTATAAAGCAAAACTATCCTAAATAAGATGGAAAACATTTGAAACTGTCATGTACAAAAAATATATAATAAGATTTTTCCCAAGAGTATAAGAAAATTTTTGATGCAGGAAATACTGAATCTTATCCAGAATTTTTACACATAAATATGAACATCTAAACACATTCAGAAATGCCTCTAATAAAATTTAATGACTGCTTTTTTGTCAAAAAATAAGGTTATAGATACTTTAATAACAGTCCAATTATTTAAATGACCAAAAAATGCACATTTTCATTAATTTTTGTAAGACAATATAACAGGGAATAGAAAAATGACAATTTTACCAAATTTATTTCATACTAGAATCAACTGGTTAAAATGACACCAGTCTGGCAACACTTGGGATAGTTAGAACATAAACAAACACTCTACAAGTGACACTTGGGGTAAACTGTTAAGTGGTTAAATTTTACCCTGCTCTTTATTTTGCCTTTTTTGCTAAATAGTCACATATTTATCCAAACCCAGCTCTATTATTTTTCTTTGTTACTATTTCACTTCTGCCTGGTCCCTCTGCCCTCTCTCTCTCTTCTAAGATTCATATTGGAATCCCTTATTCTGTCTTCTTCCCCGCCTCTTAATATTTTTAACAATTTTTATTTCATTCTAATATGCTTGCAAATACTCTGTCAAGCTGTGATATTCGATTAGATATTTCTCATTTATATTTTAATAAACATGCTATTAATTTCTGACTGCTCTAATTTCATTTTCACATACTCCTCTTTTCTTAGTAAATGCTTCTCTTGTTTGCAAAGACAATAGTCTGTTCTTTCTGAATTGTATCATTCTTAATGTTTCCTCCAAGATGATTTTTGTATATTTAGTCTCATCATGTGTTCTACAAGTTCTATTTCAAACTGCTACTTTGGTTTTCTAATCTGTACATCTCCAGAATATGTTTATGTTTGTATTGTTTACTTTTCTTTTTTATGGCAGTTCTCTTCTGCATTGTTCTTTAAGGTTACTTGGTTATGGTGGTTTTGTTGTTGTTTTGATTTTTTGTTAATTTATTTTTTTTAGTATGCATATTTTTGTTCCAAGGTCAGAGGCAAGGTGTGCTTTTCTGACTATAACAGTGACAGCTGTAAATCTACTTTGACAGGAGTTCACAGACTAGCAATAAATCCAAACCTTAAGCCTCTCAGGGAGGTTGTATACTCCCCCAGGAATTACATGTGGTCTTACAAGTCCTGAACAACACTACCTATGTTTGCCTTCACCTTCTTCTGGGTACCAGATACCACTGGGGTTTTTTTAACTGAATATAATTAACAAATAAAACCATATATATTTAAAGTTTACTACATAATGTTTTTGATATACATATAATTTGTGAAATGATTACTGCAGTCAAACTAGGGAATAGCCATATACAGCAACCCCTAACTTTCTCCACTTATAAACAGTTTATAATAGCCACAAGATAAAAAAGTATATACTTTATTTTAATTCATTAATTTTATTAGTACTTTTTAGGTATACAATATGCTGACATTCATTATTGGTAATTTGTACCTTTACATGATGTATCTCGGTTCTTATTTTTTCCCCATTCCACTGCCTTCCCTTCACCCCCTCCACCCCTCCCTATTTACAAAGACTTTGTTTACATTTTTTCCTTTTCTCATATTTATTCCTTTCCTTTCTCCTACTCCTCCCACTTCCTCTTCAGTTTTGACCTAGACTAGCAAAAGAAATTTTAGGCAACAGAGATATGGCTGGGAGTATTACAATCCCCAACTTGAAACTATACTACAAAGCTACTGTGATTAAAACAGCATGGTATTAGCAAAGAAACAGACCTGAGGATCAGTGGAATAGATTAGAAGATGCCGTTTTGAAAAGATACTCTTAAACAAAAAGAAAAAATGTACTCAGCATCTCATCTCTAGAGGCAGATTAAAGTAGTTAAGTGAACACCATTATAGATGATTTTTGATACCTGTATACATCAATGCATTTTTTTAAAAAAATATGGCAGTGCCATGCATAGTTTCTAACCTGCCTCTTCTCTCACTGGAGTGTAATGGACATCTTCTTATCTCAATAAATTCATGTCAACATCATGAGCTATTAAATAATAGCTCTTTCATCCATCCCCCCATTACCCACCCTTACTCTTCTTTTCTCTACCCCTTCTTCCCTTCCTCTTATCTAATCATTTCTCCCTTCTACTTTCATGCTATTTTTTCAAACTCTACATATTAGGAGAAACATGCAATATTTGTCTTTCTGAATATGATTTTATTTCATTTAAATAATGAATTTTAGTTCCATCCACTTTCCTGAACTGAAGAAATTTTATTTCTAATGGCTGAATTATTACACACACATCATATGTATGTGTATTATAGATATGATTTTCTTCATCTTTTGATGGTACCTAAGATTGAAAATGGACCCTTATCTCTCACCATATGCTAAATTAAAAACAAAATAGGTCAAAAATCTAAACATTAAAACAAACATTAAACCTACTGCAAGATAAAATTAGTAACAGTAAAGACAGGTGTAAGGAAGGATTTTCTAAACAGAACAGCAGTTGCACTAGAAAAAACAGTAAGAATTAACAAACAGGATTATATCAGACTAAAAAACTTCTGTACAGCATAGTGTAGAATCAATCATTTTGAAGAGGCAGTCTACAGAATGGGAAAAATTTTTACCAGCTAGTTCTCAGAGGACTAACATCTAGAATACATAAAGACTTCAAGAAAATTAATCCACCTAAAATTAATGATCCAATTAAGAAATGGGCAAGAGGACCAGGGATTTAGCTCAGTGGTTCTGCCATCTGCCTCACAAATGCAATGTTTTGAGTTCAATCCCAGGTACCAAAAAAGAAAAACAAGAAAGAAAGAAAAAAGAAAAGGGCAAGAGAAATGAGCAGACATTTCACAGAGGTAGAAATAAAAATGGTCAACAAATACATGAAAAAATGCTCAACACTTTGACCATTAGAGAAATCCAAATTAAAACAATGTTAGGATTCCATCTTAGTCTAGAAAGAATGGCAATCATTTAGAAATCAATCAATAACAACTGCTAGAGAGGCTTCATTGTTGGCAGGACTAATACAAACCATTTTGGGAGTCACTATGGAGATTTCTCAAAGAGCTGAATTTAGAAATTCCATATGACCTAGTGATGATCCCCTTGCTAGGTATCTTCCCTAAAGAGCTTAAGACTTCACACTACAGCAATACATGCATGCCAATATTTATATCTGCACAACTTGTGATATCTAAATCCTGGAAACAGCCTCTATACTCATCAACAAATGATTGGATAAAGAAAATGTGGTAGCTATATATAGTGGAATACCATTTTGCAATAAAGAAAGACAGATTTGAGAGATTTGTAGGAAAATGGCTGTACCTACAAAACATAATGCTGAGTGAAATAAACCAGACACACAAGCTTAATTGCCATATGTAGCTCTCATTTGAGTGAGGCAAGGTACAAACAAAGAGAATAATAAAGGATAGATAGAAGGGGACTAGGAGATGGATCTTTTGTAATAGGGAAGTGCTCCAAGGGAAAAAAACTTGAGGGGTGAGGTGTAAGGTAAGAGGAAATAGATAAAATAAAGATATGTCACATACAAGAACCTAACAACCGCAAATAATGTAAACATTGTATGCCATAACATGAACTAAGATTAATAATATCAACAAGAATGAAAAGTGGAATAGAGGAATTGGAAGAGGAGAGATGGAGGGGGAAGAAAGAGGAAAAGGATTTTTAAAAAAAAGAAACAAGCTGTAGTATGTACATATAACCACTCCCTAAGATGATTGTAAGCTGCATGAATCGCAAACATGTACTAATAAAATTAAAAAGTTAAAGAAAGAAAGCATTGTGTGAATATTCTTCTGAGCCTTGATTTGTCCCCTTAATAGTGTATACTGAAGAAAACTCCAAAGCATCACATAGAGATAATCCTCATTATGCTTTAAGGTCTCCTGGTACCCTATTGTACAGCAGAATTGGAAGATTCATTTAAATACTCCATACTGCTGGACAGAGAATAAATTCTTGCCAATGTTCTTTCATGTGCATTGATATATACCTTCAAGATAGTCCTAAAAATGAGATTTCTGATTTTAAAAGTACATACACAATCTTGTTTTACATTATGAAATTCCTATCCATAATACACCATTTTTCATTTCTCCAGCAGTGTATGAGGGTGTGTGTTTCACAATGGTTTTGCCAATACAGTTTATTTTATTGCAAGAGTGAAGAATGGGCAAGAGCATGGGTAACAGTGGTTTCATTAATTTACTGCATGAGAAGTAGTATTTCCAAGTAGATATTTTCATTTCTCTTATTTTAAGGAAATAAAGGAAATATTTTCATGTATTTATGAGGTTTTTTTCCCCCATTGAAATCTTTTACCTTTATTTTTCGGTTTTAACAAGGTCTTGGATTTCTTACTTTTATATTTTAGAACATTTATGTTTTAGGGATATTTTCTCTAATATTACTGAAAATTCTGATACGTCATTTGTTTTGATTTTGTTTACTGAGTTTTTTTCAAATATTTTTATTACTTTTCTGCTTTCAAATTTTTCTTTAATTGCTTTGAATTTTGAGTTGTGGTGAGAAAAGTCTTTCCACACTGGTAGATTATAAATAAATTCATCTTTTATATTGAATTTGCATTGTCACACTTTTTATATTTTTTTCTGAAATTTATTTGGAATGTATTTGGGTGTGAGTACAAAGTATTAAAAATTGTATAGCTATCACATATTTTTAAGTCATTTATTAAAATGTCTGTTTTTCTCTAGCGATTTGAAATATTACCTTTATCATGTACCAAATTCCCATGTATACATGACTTTATTTTTTTATTTTCTTTTGTGAGATCCACTAATGGATTCAGATTTTTGTCCAGATACCACAATGTTCTAGGATGATATATTTGCTTATAGTGTATTTTAATATATAATGAAGCATCATCATTTTACCTATTGAAGATGTTCCTGACTAGTATGCTCATTTACTCAAGTCTGTTTTTTTCTTTTCTCAAAACACTTACCCAGATATTTCCTCATGATTCTATTATGCATCTCACGTATACACCTGGATGTTTTGTTTTCCAGTTCTATTGTAAACACGATGTTGTATAATTTGATAAATGTAGATTGCATTGAGATTAATAACTTTGATGTGTGTTAAAGAACACTATAAGAACATCAAAACCTAAGTTTAGAGAAAACCCCATACGTTTGTGGTATGAAAAGCTCCAACCAAACTAAAATTATGAATAAATTTCCTCTAATAAGTTGGATGAAGAGAACTGATTTTTATTAATAAATCATTATAATACATTTCAATAACATTTATTATTGCTATGAGACCAGATTAATCTAAATATTACTTTGCAAATCCACACAGTGATAAATACTATTGTGTTGTTTTTATGTAATAGTTTGAAATTACATGTTTTCCAAATAATCACCTCCCTTTTTCAAATGTACTTTTATGAAAAGTTTGTATTAAATGAGCTGACCAAAAAGAAGAAACTAATGACTAATTATACTAATGTCATAAGACATTGTTCAGATTAAGAAGGAATACTGCAAACTGATATCTAATAAAGGACTAATATCCAGCATATATATAAAATTTCAAATAAAGTTAAACTATACTTCTTTTTGTTCTTTATTTCTATATTTTACATATTTTATTTTAATTATTTAATTTCCACAAGTAATCTCAATCACAATAAAAATTCCCACAAATAAAGATCAACCAGCTACAATCATAAGCCAATAGTTAAAAATTTGAGTGGCAGCAACCCCAATTGCATGGCCATAAAACCAGCACCTCCTTCCTCTTTCTTCTAGGCTTCAGTCTCCTTGGCCTTTGTTCTGTTCTTTATATTTTTAATGTTACCTTCAACCACTGGACTTTCATACATGGAGGAATTTTCTTCTCTCTTTGCTTATTCTAATTCTACTCATCTGAAGACATATTTGACTCTTCTCAGCTTGGCTTCCCCTTCACAATACTCGTCACAATTGGAAATTAATACTGTGAAATTATAGATTGACATCTCTTTACCCACTTGCCCAGAAAACACTGAGGAAATAGCGATGCCACTTGACTTTACAGCCTCTGGAATTCTTAGGACACAGCAGTGTTCTGGCATTCATTCAACACTGTTGAATCAATGGATGTATGAATTAAGTAATTCAAATACATCATATAGAAGTAACACCAAGAGTATAAGGTGAAAAATATATGAATTCCAGAAAAGTGAAGACAGAATCTTTAAGGACTCTTACCTGGAGAACATGTCAACTTCCGCAGCAGCCTTTACCCCTTAGCTTGGTACTGTAAGGAAATGGCATCCTTAAAACCGAAGCAAGACAATGATAATAACGATACAATCTAAGGCTTAATTAGAAGGCACCTAAAGAGAACTCAAAATAATTTATTGTTCACTACATGTTGTCTTTACAGACATGGAATTATGGAATGTTAGAAATTGAAAAGACTTAGAGATTTTGTTAAAAATCCAGGGGACTTATTTTGTACGAGAGGAGACTGAGCTAGTTTCCCATTTAAAGATGACATTGAGTGATGCAACTCTTTCTTATGTTTTCATTTGAACTTACAAGTCTTATTTTTATTCCTTTATAACATATTTCTCTTTTTTTCAAAGAGTGTTACCTGGAAACCTACATTACCAAAACTGGCTTCATGAGAGTTTTCAAACTTTAATTGTACACACAATGAGAAACAAGACACTTAGTCTTGTGTGCTAATTCTTTGAAGTGATACTCAAAAATATTTTAATATAATATTTGTCTTTTTAGAATGTTGGTAAATTACTGACTAATAGATTAATTTTCTCACATTGCTTCAGAGTCATGATTCCCAAAATTGAACAATGTCCATGTCTCAGTTTCTTCAACATAACTCTTAAAATATTCTGAGTTCTGAATGGAGTAGATTAGGTAGCCAGTGGGAATGTATACATTTAAAATAAAATCCTAGGCAATTCAACACCAGAGATAGATTAAGAAATCACTGTTTTAAAAGATTTTTAAAGGATTATCAAATTTGATGCCTCTGAAACTAATCTTATGAAACATACATAGCCCAGGATAAAATAATTTATGATAATAACAATAATAATGCTTGATGGTGACATAGTAGAAAAGAATAAAAGGATTATCTAAGCTTTTAAAGCCTTTCTCTTGAAGAACCCAATTATTTGCACATGCAAAATTTAGTACAAGTTGGATTGGTTGAACCAATAAAATAATCTAGACTGTGAAATGTCTAAGCCTTATATAATTCAGATTTAGAGAGGACCCCTCCTGACATTTCTTTTCACTGCTTCACAAATGCCATCATCTTTACAACTGTAGCCTTTTTATTTTTCCTTACTGCTATTGCCTTCCTGCAGACTTTATAGCAGCTTTGACAGTCCCCCTCTTGATTCATTTAATCCTCCCTCCTTTTTCTGCACTGTCTTTTTCCTCCATCTATTTTCAGTTACAGGCAAAGACAAGAAAATCACAGCCTAAAGGCTTTCAGAATTTAACATTTTCACTCTATGGAATATATGAATCACTCACTTGCACATTCTGGGGTTTCGTTATTTGTTTCTTTTTCCAAAAGAAATTGTTTTTACAGATTGCAAAAACATGGATTTTGATATTGATTCTTTTTTGACACTCTCTCCCCATCTGAAATTTCCCTTGGTTTCTTTTCAGATGCAAACATGTTCACAATATGTGTCTGGCAAACTACAACAGAACATGACTATAATACAGTACAATGTCTTCAGTAGACAGCATTTGTAAACTACTACAGTTGTAAGAATCTGGTCTTAGTTAATACCATCAATACAACCACTCACTAGCAGGAATTTGAGAGCTTATTCTATGTTCAGCTCAAAGAAAGAGAAATATTAACAGTGCCTTTCCATACAGGTGTCAGACAGGCCCTGGAGCTTTTGACCATGAAGGTTAAAAACTCTTGCATTATTAGGTGTTGTGTTGCAATCTGCCTTTTGGTCATTTTTAGGAAATATGTTTCTCAATAATATATTGGCAATCATCAAAAACTGGCTAGGGGTTTTTCCCCATACTGAGGGCTTCTAGCATTTGCACTATATCAGACCATGAAAAAGACTGGAAAAAAAAGAGTGTGATGATTATCTAACAGATGCTGTTACTTTGAAAAGAAATAAATGCCTTGGTGAGCTTTTCTTTGGATATTCTTTGTTGTTTCTTTTATCAAAAGTTAAATCATCAGGATTCAGAGGAGAAGACCAGAGTGGCTGCATTTAGACCTTGCTACTGAGGCCTTTGACACAGAGTAATCCAGTTCATGAGGTCTGAGACTAAAGCTGCATATTAAGCCATGTGTTTGCTTCTTATTTCCCTGCAACATTATCTCTTAAACTTGTCCATAGTCAGAATAGGTGACTGGACAAGACTAAGTGTTAGGGACTTGTGACCCTGGGCCATGGATTTCTCACTATCTCTTCCCTCCTTGAAAATGCAGTGAAGAATAATCTCTACCAAAGAAAAATTAGTGAGTGCCAATGCCCAATGGCCAATCTATATCATAAATCCAAAAGAGAAAAAAATTCAGAGCTGAAGATCTGTAGAGCCAACGACTGAACCAAACAACAAAACAAAGCAACAGATGAAGTTTTGAGGTAGCAGGAGATCCAGATATGCTAGAGCCAAGGACAACTTCAGAAATAATTTTTATAAAGGCCACCAATTTTGAATTCTTTGAGTTTAAAATTTCACAGGTAGTGCTAAATTCTCGTTTTAGGAAGACCTTAGTGTATTTCAATTTGTTGTTATGGTTTTTATCTAGATGTTCACCCACACCCTCCTGTACTCCAGGTAGGGTTTTTAGGAAGTGATTGGATCATGGATGTGTGATACTCATCCACTGATGAGTTCATAACTAAATGTGAAGTTGGGAGGTGAACCCTGGTTGGAGGAGGTGGGTCACTGGGGGCATGGCCTGGAAGGGTCTGTCTCCCTCAATCTCTCTCTCTGCTTTCTGTTGGCCGTGACATGAGCTCTTTGTCTTCTGCAGTACCCCTCTGCCATCCTTCCCTACCTTGGAACCAGCCAACTATGGATTGAAACTTCTACAAACTGTGAAGGAAAATAAACCTTTCCTCATTTAAATTGTGGGTGTTGGGTATTGTGTCTCAGTGATCAGAAAGTAACTAAGAAATTTTTCTACGCCCTCCATATATGTAATAGGACATAGACATAGTAAGACAGACAAATGATCAGTCTTTTGATGAAGGAAAGAACCTGACTGTCTAGAAAACATTTCACATCTATTTTTTTAGGTAGTGTCTCATACATAAGTGGAATTTGAAATGCAAAATGGAATTTTCATGTTCAGAGAACTAAACTAGATTTGAAGAGAAAGTGGAGATAAAGAGTACAAGCTGTGAAGAGGTCATGGTCTTTTCTTCATTGTTTTGTCCTCTCTCCATTATTGCTACTGATTCTACCACCGCTGTTGCTGCTGTGAATCACACTAAAATAACACAGGGGCTGCCTTCCTCCCTCACCTTCACTGCTATTTCCGGTAGAGGCTTCACGAACCACCCAAGCTCCACTGCGTGTATATTGACGCAATGCATCATTGTGTTAGGCATTTGTCTCACTTCACTTGTAAAGTGCTCTTCTCTAAGGACAAGCATTTTTATTGACCATGAATTCAAATTAACCTGATAAACAAGTTTCTCAGTTAAATTATTTGTATAGAAATCAAATTGGACAAAAAGGAACAGAAAGCCAGGGTCAGGCACAGAAATATACTTTAAAGCCATTCCAGTTGAACACAAGTCTGCTGCTGACTTCTTACACACTGACTTTTCCCTATAAAATTTCTCTTACATGCACCGAACATGTCAAGATTTTTCACCATTCTACTTCTTAGTAGTAGCAACATATTTTAAAATGACACTCTAAGAAACTGACTCATAATCTTCAGAAAGGGTTTGACTAGCACAAAGCTGAACAAAATCACATGCCCTTTGTTTTAGATGTTAAGTCTAATTCTGATGAGTAACCTGAATGTGAGCAAAGACTAGACTAAGGAGGAGTCGAGTTGAGAAAGATAATTTAAATACTCCAAGTCTATAATTTAGATATTCTGAATTTCACATTATGCCTTACATGTAGTGAGAGATTCCAATCCAGATATATAAAATATAATTTGATCTACACACTGAGCCATCAGGTAGATATAATAGATCGATAGTCTACATTTGGATTTTGTTATAAAACTGTTTACACATGAAAGTTTTTTAAGCTGAGACTAATTCCACTGAAATTATCTCTTGGTGGGACCTAAACCACTAGACTAGATAGAGTTGCCTCAAGGTAATTAATCACGTACATCCCATTATTGATTCCAGTATTAACCATAAGCTTCAGATTTTGGTAACTACAACACAGGATATGTTTTTCCACTTGGACTTCTAAAAAAACAAAATTTCCAATGCATTAATGCTATTACATATCATCTTTTGCTTTTCTTTCCTCTTGAAAACTTGCTATTCACCTTTATTGGAGCACAATTCACTCAAAAGTAAGGTTTTTGAACTCTGGAAGACTGAAAAAAAAAAGGATCGCAAGTTTGACCCCAGATTGGGCAATTTAGTAAATTAGTGAGACCCAGTCTCAAAATAAAAATGGACTAGAGAAGTAAAAGTTTCCTAGGTTCAATTCCCAGTTCTGTAAATAAATAGTTATTTGTATATGTAACACAATAAGATCAACTTGTTTCCTATATCTGTGGTCTTGCACATGGAGGACAGGGTATAGGTTTCCCACTCCTCCTGAGGATTCAGGCTTCAAGATTTAATACCCTGAGGAGCATGTGTTTGTGTTTGCATCCAAAACTGTATCTATTAACATATAGCATCATGGCCTAGTTATATGTTAGTCCCACCAGGTGCATTCTCAGACTGACTTCTTTGGTGTTCCAGTTCTTTATCTCTCTCCAATCTGCCAGATGTTTCTTAAATTACTCTTTTGCTCAGTAGATTTGAAATCAGTGGGGCTTGGTAATAAAGGGAGAGTGCTGTTGTTTCTTAATATTTTGTCCTTTTTTTCAAAGATTCCTGCCACATCTGTGCCTTAACAAAACTATCCCAGTCCTTCCCTCTGTAACAAATTTTGAGTTTTTGTTCTAAAACTTCATTAGTCCAAGCAAAGTCTCCTGGAAACTATTTCATTCTTCATAACCCATAACCTCAGGGAGAAGCACACATTCTCAAAAAAAAAAAAAAAAAGGAAAAATAGAAAGTCTTATTGTGGCTTTCTGTGACTCTCTTATGCTCAATGCAGGTGCCTACACAAGGCTGCCGAGCTTCAAGTTCAAGGCTCAATTCCTCTTAGTGCTTTTTCTGTAAGCTGCCCCTTTCTCTTCCTGAGAACTTATGGACTTTAAGGATTATTAGTGAGTAGATATAGCAGTTCACAGACTACTTCCGAAGGACCAAATTCCCACTGGTTGTTTTGTTGAAACTTTCTTTGTTGTCCAGCTCAATAAAGGAAGTATACAATATAGTGGAAACAGCATTTCAGGAAAACTGGGTTTGATTCTCAGCTCTTCTACTAATCAGCTACATGACATTGGGAAAGACATTTAACATCTCTGGAGCCACTTTCCTCATCTTTGTTTTTTAAAAAGTTGACTTTATCTCTGTGTTCTCATCCAAGTCCACTACTTTGTGTTTATAGGTCTTTTACTAGTCTGATAAATATTTATTTTCTGCTCCTTTTAACAAACTTTATGTTGAACTCTAGAGATGTAAAAATACATAAAGTATCTACTTCAAAGCATGTAATCTAATTGGTATGAAATCTGTATGAATAAGTAAGTGTAATATTTACCACAAGTCTTATTATCAAGGTTCCTTGATTATGAGGAAGTAAAGTAGAGTAGCAAATGAAAAATTCTTCAGATTGTGAAGAGAAAGTGAGTGGTGAGTATCGGATTCATTGGATTGTATTTACTTTTCCATTTTTCAGTTGTCTCAGAAAGACTATGTGAGAGTATTGCATGTAATTGTGTATATATATATATATATATATATATATAGTCATTCTTAGTGATAACTGTTAGATAGTTGAGAACTTACTCCATGCTGGTGAAAAATTTGATGTTTAGCATTTATCATGTGTTGTCACTTTTAAATTTAAAATATCTGTGGGGTAGATACTTAATTCTAACTGCTGAAATAAACCCCAGAGTTAAATATCAACACATAATAAATGGCTAAACCACAGTTTAAAAATTCAAAGTTTGAGTGGCTTTTGTTGTTGATTTCTGACAATTTACGGCTTAAAATTCAGGCTTCTATCTTGCAATGCTGCCATGTTAAATGCACGACCCCCCTCCCCCGCCGCCCGCCCCAGATTGTTGTTGCAGGGAAGACAGAGAGAATCAAATCTCATCTCATAATACTTAGTTTCTATTTTCACTTTCAAAAATATTGAACTACTTACAGGGTTTTTTTCTCATTAAGTTTATTGGTACATTTTAGGTATACAATATGATGACATTCATCAGTGGGATCTTGTACTTTTACATGATGTATCTTGGTTCTTATTTTTTTCCCCATTCCCCTGCCCTCCCTTCATCCCCTCCACCCCTCCATATTTACAAAGACTGTTTCCATTTTTTCCTTTTCTCATATTTTTCCTTTCCCTTCTTTCCTTTCCCCTACTCCTCTTACATGTTTTTAATACTCATACTATTTCATTTATTCTTGTCTTTGCACATGCTATAACTTTAATCTCAAAATAATTTTTATTTTTCTCATCATATAAAATTCCTATTATACTTTGATAGGCAATACTCTTGCACATGTTTTTTTAATATTGTATACATTTTCCACCACTCTAGGGAATTTGGTCTTCCTTGTTTGGTGAGAAATAGTAGAAGCCAGAAGTCAGACAGACAGACAGACAGACACGTAACATCTTCTCCCCCAATATACATTGTTCTCATTCAATTGAATATATCAGAAACAAATCTCATCTTTCACCTCACTTTTTCTTTTATGACCCTTAGTATTTGTTGATAACATAATTTTTCTTTTCCGTGATCTATGGTCCTGATTCCTTCTGCCTTGAAACTAACTTCTTAACGGCCATGACAATCTTCTTTCTGCAGCATGGCTCACATACATTCTTTCTTCTCATTCCCATGACCTTGGTCACAGGCACGAGTCAGATCCTTGCCACTTGTTTCACCAACCATTGTAGTTGCTCTATAATCTCTAGCCACTTCCCTCTTCAATATATATTACTTCTGTTCCTAAGTATATTTATTTTTAAAAATTTTATCTCCGTAATGGCTTACAGAGTGAGAAACTGCTTAATAAATTACTTTGTCCTGAAAATAAGGATAAATATTTATTAAATAATCCTATTGACTACCCATGTGTACTTATAATAGGGATATTACAGGGGAACATATTACATGGGTAAAATGTGGAGATATTACCACAAATAAATTTGCAATATTCTTAGAAACTCAAAGCTTTCTAGAATACTGAAAAATATTTAGATGTAACTTCAACTTTTGTGTGAGTGTGCGTATCTACATTTATATGCCTACATAAACACACAAATGCATGCACATGCACATATAGATAGAAAAATCTATCAAGTAATAATAAAATTATCCCATACCTAGCCTTTTCTTCAAACAATGTAAAATTTCTTAGGGAGATTTATTTCATAAGCCTACCTAAAAGCATGCCTTAGAAAGTAAATATGAAGGAAATATACAATAAAAAAGTCTCTGATCAAAAGGAGTGAAATAAAATTCAGTATCCTTCTGTCTAAAAACTATGTGTATGTTTTACTGATAACTTTTTTCTCAATTAATGAGCATAAGTTCAAAACTGCACAAGGCCTTCCTTTCAAAGAAGTAAATTATGAAGAATTGCCTTTAAAAATTAATATTCACATCTTCAGGTGAGAAGAACTTTCAAAGCTTGGTTTGAAATCATAAATTATTTTTTCAAATACACAGAGAAATTTAACCATCTAAAACCATAAGACTTCTTTATGTAAAATATAGCAATATAAACTGAAAGGTGAATAACAAAATCAGAAATAATACTAGCAACATAAATAAAAGGGCTAATATCATCAATATAAAAACAGTTGTCATAAATCAATAATATTCCAGGAGAAAAATGATCAAGTGATATAAATATATAATCCACAGAAGAGTAATTATAAATGACTCATGAATGCAGAAAAAATATTCAATCTTACTAGTAATGAAAGGAAAACAAATTAAAATAAGGTACAATTTTTTACCTATCAACTTGACAAATATCTAAATGATAAATAGTGTTCAATTTTGGTGAGACTGCAGATAAACAGATCTCTCACATAAAGTTACTGAATGTTAGAATTTGTTTCACTTTTCCATAATATATCTGGTCTTCTAACTCTACTTACTAAATTATATTCTAAAGAAATAATTACAAATTTATAATATATAAATATAATAAACTTATAATATAAATTTAAAATATATGTAATGATTTTCATATTGCTATTATTTATAATAGTGAAAATAGAAATAACCTTAATGGGTTTTTTGTTCTTGTTTTTGGGGGGTTTTTCAATTTGTTTTGTTTTTTTGGTACCTGGGAATCAAACTTAGAACCTTGCACTTTCAAAGCAGGCAGCAGAACCACTGAGCTAAATACCCAGCCCCTGGAACTAACCTTAATATTTAAAAATAGGACACTGATGAATCTATTGTAGACTGTTAAAATGACTTAGATATATACAACTTCGATATCAGCAGATGTTTATGATACACTGATGAGATGGCAAAACAAAATAAGTAGAATATTAATCCATTCTTGAGGAAATGTATTTGTTAATAAAATTGCAAAAAGATTAATATAGACAATAATTAAGATTAATAATTGTAGAAAGATTAAATCTGAAAGATTCATTTATTAGTGATTATTTTCTTTGTTCTTATCAGTATTTTAATTTTTAACATAAGCACAGATTACTTTTATAAAGAATATTTAACTAATGCCATAGCTTTGGGATGATAGAGATTTAAATTTAGAAGGAATTATTAAAATCTAGTCCAACATGGAGATTAGTTTAATTCCCATTGCAAGTGTCCCTAATGATGATAAGAGTGCTTGTCCTGAATATTTTAAATGACTAGGGGAAAAATACTCTACATTCGAATTTGGAATCTTTATTTTTTTCCAATGCTTTTCTATCTAATAGTCTTAGTTCCATGTTCTGGACAATAGCAGAGAAATCTACCTCTTTACTTATATGACAAATCATCAATTCTATATTTTATTTTATTTAAATTCTT
>NW_004624778.1:8264833-8296075 GCF_000247695.1 Heterocephalus glaber
AAATAGGGAAGGGTGGAGGGGGTGAAGTGAGGGCAGGGGAATGGGGAAAAAATAAGAACCAAGATACATCACGTAAAGGTACAAGATCCCAATGATGAATGTAACTGTATTATATACCTAAAATGTACCAATAAACTTAATGCAAAAAAATGATAATGTCAGAAACATGGCAGTCACCCTTAATGGAAAGGACATCTTGAGGTAAAACCATAGCTAAGTGGAATAAAAGACACTTGGAGTCCATTTTCTGCCCAACATGGTAGTTCTCAAAAGAGTGATATAATATGATCTTAGATAAAGGGTTCAACTCTGGTGTTAAGCATGAACAAACAATATGATAAAGGCAATGAAAGCTACATGGAAGACCATTAGTAAGGAAGAAGAATCACGATGTACATAACTCCACAAAGGTTGTTTTCTGCCCAAACTTCAATTATAGAATTCTGCAACCCACAGTATTATTAAATTTTTCAAGACAAAATAACCTCTACATTAAAGAAACAAGACTTAAGGAAGGTAATCAGAAATCAACTTATTCCTCCAATCACACCACTCCCACCCAGACTTTAAACCTCTCTAGTGCTTCACTGATAATTCTTACGCTATACAAATTGCTTATTGAGTGCTTCTAGCAATACAAAATGAGCCCAATTTTGTAACTAAAATTTCCAATCTGATAAAGCTGCAAACTGGCTTTAAAATGCACACCTTTCCATTTCACACTGCTGCAGACATGAAGCCTACAGCTAGCCAGGGAAGTGGATATCATTAGTGCCTTAAGCTTTTCCATGAATCTATTCAAATTCCTTCCATTTGGGTTCAAGTAAGGGGCAAGTCACCAATATCTATCTCCAAAATGTCCTCAAATTATCAACTCCTAACCATTTTCATGGGTGGAAGGATTAGAAATTGTATGTCTAATTGGTGTTTATTTGACAATCCTGCATCCCTCTGTCACTTAACCAATATCTATTGAAAACTATTCATGTTAGTCTGACACTGTGTTAGCTCAAAGTATCGAAGAGACATGAGACAAAATTCTTATTCAATTTGAGAGTATTGTCATGAAAATGAAACAAAAAATTTACAGGAGAATGAGATCATTAGTAGTAGAAATAGGGAAGTTTTTATGAAGGATATGCTTTATTTATTGTGACTTAAAGGAGAGATGGATTTCCAGCAGCTATAATTGAAGGAGAAATTCCTTTATAACCACTGACAGAGTACAACTATAACTAATTGGTCAAATGGTAAAAGAACCAGATATTTTAGAAAAAAATTAATATGTACTTGACCTGTGCTATATGGAAATTATTTACATTAGCACATTTTTACTTTATACCTGCAACATTCAAATAATCTATTAATTGTAAGAATACAAAAACTGAGAAGTTAGTCCCTTGGAGAAGGACAGATATGTTTTCCCTAGCTCCTGGCAGGTAGATCATAGGCACTTCATTGAAACTCAATCAATTACATATTTTCCCTGAGACTTTAATTGGGATTCAATAAAGCAAAGACACAGGGAGCAAACTGAATGCTTCTAGCAACGGTAATGGCATTCATCTCCTGGCAACCATGGCAGTGACAACTTCTAATAATCAGGCCTAGTGTTGTAGATCAGATTCTTTCTGTAGCATCTTCTTGGAGGTAATTCTAGCATACTTCACTTGTCTACTTTGGCTTCTTCACATTTTCTGAGGTTGGTTGTTAAGCCTTTCCAATTATTCCCAGAGTTATCCGGTATCCTTTCAATAAATTCCTTCTTGGATTAATTTACTCGTTTTGTCTGTGTTGTTTCCAATCAATGACCTTGGTGAATAAATGTGTCTTTTATTTCTTGTTCTTTCCTATTGACATAATAAGCACTTAATTGTTGAACTGTACAGAACTGAAAAGTTTCTTGCCAAATTCTGAAAGCTTTTAAGTCTTTAAATAGACTATTTTGTTTTTATTTTTTAAAAATACAAATGGTATTTTTAAAATAAAAATGGTGTTTTAAGAAAAACATCATCTAGTAAAACTTTTGTGTTGATGTTCTCAGTATTCCCTTTTAAAATTCACCTATTTCTGTGGCTTCAGAAAACATCTCCTTACAAATAATCTTTATTTCTATTTATGTTTTTCTTTAATGTTTTCAGTTCACTTTCAAGTGCTTAATGAATGTTTTCATTTGGGTGTGCTGCCAGCACTTCAAGGATATCATTCAAAAATTAAATTCCTCAATTTATGTCCTAAGTCAAATTTTTCTTGACTTTCTTATTTTTCTTAATTTCATGACAAGATCTAAAGCCTTAGAGTCACCCTTGACTCCTTTCTCTCCTCTTGATTCCTTACCAAACCAACTACACTTTACTTCAGTGTTATGAGCTTTTCTGTTGGTCTCTGAGTCTTCAGAACTTTATCACTCTTATTATACTCTTATGGGACTTAATATATCTAAATCACTTTGTGAAATGGCCAGAAGTAAAAAGCTAGAAGGAAAAATACTAGAAGGAAGGACTAGGCTATTATTCAGACCTATCAAAAAGGATTTGGTCTGACCATTAGAATGGAGAATTTTAATTTCAAGGATGGCCTTGAAAAAAGATTTCATAGAGTAGTGGTAATAAACATGAGGCTCTTACAACTATAAGGAATTAAATGATCATGGTATAAAAGTTGGGACTGTAAATGCAGGCAGTCTCTTGAAAATATTGAGAAAAATCAATGACAGAAAGGGGGACTAGATTTCTGGAAATGTTGTACCTATGTAGTGATTATGAAACATGAAAATTGGAGCCAGACTGCTGGGGTTCACGTCCTAGGATCATTATTCCCTATCATAATCATCAGCACACAGAGATCACCACTCTGTGCCTCAGTTTCCACATCTGAAATGGAGCTAATAGTGGTAATTTCAATAAAGATTAAATGAGTTTACATGGATAAAGCACTTCTGAGAAGGTCAGAGGGAGAGAAAAGCAACTCAGACAGTATATTCATTACTTCAGGGAGAAGATGAGGATATGATAAACACTTAGTGTTGTGCAATCCAGATGTTGTTCTGCCCTGGCAGAGATAGTAGGCAGATTGTCTAGGTGCAGAACTGAAGATAAAGGATTTTTTGCAAACGTCACAGGGATGCTTAGTAATCACTTTGGTCTTGGCTGAGTAAGAGAGACTTAGTTAGACTACTGATGATTTCAATCTTTAGGTCCTCCTCCATCCATAAATCAATAGGCATGCCAAATCACAGGGACCCAAACATGAGCTTCTGTGATTTGCTACTTGTCCCTTTTTGTCAATGGTGGAGTATAGAGTGTGTAGTTAACAAAAAGAAAGAATAAGGGATAAGATGTAGGCATACATTTACATGGCTTAATATTCTAGAAGAGGCCTCATAAAAGTTTTGTTTAAAACCTATGGGCCTTTCCTCAGTGTGGTTTGGAAATATTTATGCATCTCAGAGAGGTATGTAAATTGGAGAATCACATCACATTACACACAGATCTACACTTTATCTGCTCTGGAGTTGTCAGATTTGACCCTTCCCACCAGGAAAATGTGTCAAAGAACTTCAGAGAAGCAAACAGACCATGGGCCTTAAAAGGTGATCAGTTCACTCTTTTTCATTCCTACCCCACAAGTCAGACTTGAGCTATATGCTGGTCCTGGGATCAATTCAGTTCCAAATGTCAGTGTCTCACAGGCAACAGCCACCACCCATTATTCTGTACAGGGTGGCTACTGAAATGGCAATGCCTCTGGATGGAAATCAGAAAACACTACAAACAATGCCTTATAAGTGAGAAAACTGATAACCTCTTACAGAGCTTTGGCATCTGCCTATCTCATTTCCTTCTAATAATAATTCCTCTGTTCAAGGAAGATAGAGTTCACAAACCCCATCTTATAAATAAGACAATTGAGGTTCAGAAATACTTCATACCTTCCCATAATTTGTATTATGCATTAAGACAGCCTCTATGAACTGAGTTTAGTTTCTACTTCTACAAAGGAATACAAAGCAAGAAAATTCACAACCTGCTAACCTATCTTAATATCTATGCAGGCAGGGATTGAAATCTAATAATCTTTATATTCTCAACATTTATCCCAATCACTGACACAGGATACTCACTCAGTTTAGATACCAAGTATATAAATATATCAAAACCAAATCAAATTATTACATGCTTCTTTGGGGTGCTGCAATTCTCACCCAAGAAACAGACTCAATTATACTCTATTGTTTAAACTAAAGGGCTGCCAGAGGAAATATTGACCCAAATAATAGGCAATTTCATTCCAAAAATATATTCATTCTTTGACTAAGGCTACAATGATTATTTCTCTAAGGATAGATATAGTACACAGAATATATTCGCCTTTACAAAGTTCCCCAAGAACGGGAATTGTGTTATCCACTTCTTTCTGTATCTCAATACATTGCACAAACTTCTACAAATACTTGGCACAAAAGCAGTTCTAGAGACAACATTTAAAATTATGAACACTTTTCATTAATGACCTAGAACTCAACCAAGTCATAATAATTTCTGGGCAAAGGGAATATGCATCATTTTGTACTGAAAGCTGTGGGAAAGACAAGATTTTCAGACAAAGCAGTTTCTTTCTGTATGCTTACTTGTTAAACAAATTATGTTAACAAATACACAATATGAAAAAGTAAGTACAGATGTGGTTTATAAAAGTTGTAAGATTTCAGGGAAAGAGATGGACATGGTACAAGTGTCAGGTCTTCTTTGGAAAAGTGGTGTTGAGACTCATCAAGAAGAATGCTCCGTCAAAGTTATCAAATTTGATCTACTTTCCTTATAAACCACCTGCATCCTGGAGGTACTCATGCTCTGGGAGGTGGTAAGCCTTACTTTATTAAATTTCAGATACAATAGTTTTGCAAATCATAACACTATAACCATATTTCTTTTTTGGTGGTAAATTTTTGATTTTACATAAATCCCTCAAAAACATGACCACCAGAGTCTAATCATCAAAATATGAAAAGGAAACAGAAAGAATTGGGATGGTTTAATGCTTAACAGCACCAAAACCTGTCAGAAAGTGATTATGGAGGACACATTGACCCATCATCCAAGTAATCCTGTCACACCAATCACACAAAAATCCCACCAAACTGCGTCATCTGGACACACAATACAATTTCTATCCTGAATCCAACACATGCATATAAATGCTCCAAAATCAATTTGAATTTTCTCCTCTTTTTTTTTGTACCAGGGACTGAACTCAGGGCCTTGCACTTGTGAGGCAGGCATGGTGCCACTCAGCTAAATCCCAGGCCCAAGTTTTCTACTCTTATGGGAGGTAGAAAACAATATTCACTAAACAGCTAATGGTCTCTCTCTTTCTCTCCTGAAACATAATTTCAGTTTCATTTCTTCAAAGCCACTAAGGTATCAGTTCAGTCATTTCCCAAACAGCTCTTTGCATCCATATTTTTTTCCTTTTCTTCTTTCATCTTTCTGTTGGCAATTAACTCTGTTAGAAAGTAATGTCTAGGTATAACTTTTGAAGTATTGATAACAAATACAACACTGTAGATATTGACAATTCACCCATAGCTATAACATTAAAAATAATTATTTTCAAATTCCACAGCAACAAAATATTAGAGAAGTCTTACTGCTCAGTGATTTAAGGTATTTAAGGGAAAGAGACACAAGCACACAAAGCTCTTGGCACACCATCCTCTCTCAATTCTCTCTGTCCCCAAAGCTTAACATTTTGCACAAACTCATCCACTTGACCCTAGAGCTAAGAAACAGAAGGAAATCCACTACTTTGAACATCCTTTACTCCCTCCCTCCCCTATCTGAGCTTAGTTTCCAAAGGCTAACACAAAAGGCATATTATATGTCATCAACTCCATGGCCCAAAGGTACCTGACTTGGAACTGGGAGCTTGTCCAGTCCAGACAGAAGGAAAATATTACCCTCCTATTTAATGAGCCAGTGCTGAAGGATTAATCATTAAGTAAATAGCAACAAGCCAGGAGGTTTGCAGAAGGGACAGAGCCCCACCCCATGTTCTCAACTTTTCTGGGATTCAGAACGGAAATTATTACAGGAATAGTTTGGAAGGGGCTTCACTAACAACCACCTTTCAGGACAAGATAGAACAATGTGTGAAACCTCAAGTATGATCCAGCCAAGAGGGAAGCTCATTGTCAAAGCCCTCCAGAGAACATAAGTTCTTTTTGTCTACCAGCAGGCATCCAAATGCACAATGGATAAAACCTGGAGAATATTCACGCCCTGGCCATGTGTTGCTGTGTGGCTTCAAGAAAGTCACTTAACCATTTTGAGCTTTGGATTTCTCAGCTTAAAAGTAGATTATGTTACCATTATTGTCAGGTATGCTGTGACTATTCACGCATGGAAAATAAAAGTCCTGCCACATGTCCTTACTGTGAGGTCATATTCAAATAAATGCTGTCTTTCTTAAGAAAAACGACTTCTGTAATCTGAGCCAGGAGACCTGAGGCATTTGCCTGTACCAAACAGAATATACGCCTTCTCTTAGGAGCTAGAAAAGGCACTGCTTTCATGAATAGTCTCACCTTGGTGCGGCAACATGCATGGGCTAGTCTATGCAAATAGATGGTGTTGAAAAGATATAGATATTTCAGGAAACCTGTTACCTCAAGGGTGATTCCCTATTTTAAGAAAGAAGTTAAATAATAATCTTTATCTGCAATTGATTTCATCTGTGCCATGTTTTAAATTTACCTATTCATTTGTAGTTATAAAAACATTTACTAACCATCTAAAGTGTGCTGAGCTCACTACTCAATGCTATAGAGAATAGAGCAAACACAATCTCTGAATTTATGGTAATTTAAAATATTATACTTAAGGAAAGAATAGCACAAATAAAAATGTAAGTCAAGATATGAAGTAGAAATGTGAAGGGAGAAGTGAAAGCTACATATGCAAGGCAGCGGGAGCAGAATAGTTATTAGGAGGCTGTCTTCCTGAGTTCAGGGTGAGCTGGAGACAGGAGGTGAGGGCCTCTTCAGTGCTCATACCTGATAACATGCTGGGGGCCAGGCTGTCAGACAGCATCACTTGGGACACCAATGCCAATGGTGAAGTGTGCTGAGTCATATGCACTGTCCATTTCCTCCAAGACTCACTGGACACTCAAATGGCCTCAGCTTCAGAGAATAGCCTGGTCTGCAATCCCACTCCTCAATCCTTTGCTCCATTTCAGAGGAAGCAGAAAGAAAGCTGTCATAAAGAGTCTTTCCCATAAAATACCATCAAGAATGAGGAGGACTACTTGATAGTTTTGAAATTTCCTAAAGTGTTCTTTGTAGGATGGTAATTGTTTAAAATATGATTGAACTGCCATGCCAGGTGAAGGGCTTTGACAGTGCTGGGCACAGCACAGCTCATGATGGTGTCATTTCCATCAGAAAAGAGAAGCACCAGAAATCCATTGCCACCAAGGAGCTCTACATCAAATATACAAAAGGTTCACTAAAATAATCCTAAAGTCTGTGCACTCTACGTTATGGCAGGAAGAGTGAATGACAAGTCTGCAGGAGTATGGAAGAGTGAAAGAAAAGGAAAAGATTTTGATGCAAGATCAACCATCAAATGACAAAACAATATGAATCTACTTTAGTTGACTTCTCCCTACCTACCTTTATGTTTTGAATGAGAGCACTCTCATTTTTTCCATCCAATCCTGGTGGCCTTTGGAGTCCCCATTTCATCTGTCAACATTTTGACTCTGCCAGTTGTGAAAGAAAAGTACCGTCCTGAATAGGAAGGAAACCAAACATGGAAGGTTTCATAAAGGGTACCAAAAAAGGTAGCCTCTTTTCATAAAGGCTACCGAAAAACAAGCAAACAAAACTGAAAAAGTTAAATAAAATGTATATGTATGAAAGAATGTGATTTATTATTAGATGAATAGATTAAATAATACATGATCAAATTGCCCCCAAAATGCAGTATTGCCATTGTCTGGGATCAATAGATAAAGTATTATAGAGGAAAGGAGAGACTAAAACCCAGTCTTGAAGAATATCAAACAGGAGAATGAATCAAGAGCAAATATGAGGGCAATCCCAGTAAGGAGAACAGTTTTCTAATTTAAGCAAAACTGTATAGATAGGATGAACCTTACTTTTGTGAGAGATAAGTAGTAGCCAAAATGATTTCCTGTCTCTAGGTCTTCAGAGTATAGTCTGAGTTTTGAACAGCCTTCTAACTGCATCCTCTCATGCTTTGTACCCTTTCATCCTCGTCTATATGTCATTTTGTCAGGAAAGCTTCCCAGGACACTTAAGTTGGGACAGTCCTTTTATACTCCTGGCATAATAGTCATCATATATACCTCCAGCCTATGCTCTTAACATCTGTAGTGAATCTGTCATGTCCACCTATATGTGCCCCAAGCAGTGTTTAGCACAGAATAAATTTTAAATGGATGAGTGAGCAGATGATTATCAGACTTTTAACACTAAGATCTAACTGCAAGAAGTAACATCACTAATATAAAGGTGAAAGATGTTTCAAATCCTCCAGAAATCAGAATCAAGGGGGGCGGGGGATGACATGCAGAAGACAAATTACAAAGTAACATTATGAAAGCATTTCATAGATACCCATGGTACTGCTGAAAGTATGAAAGGAGGCATCAACACTGCTAGGAGGGTCAGGGTAGGCTGCATAGAGGAGGTGAGCTCTTCACTGAAACTTAAATGGTAGTTCTCACTCTTTAGCTAGCAGAGGGGAAAGCAGAGGATTTGAAACCTGAGGAGTGTAGTGAGCAGTAGATTAAATAGGAGCTTCAGTGATGCTTTGAATTACAGTCTTTGTTTTATCTACAGAGACTCACAGCCAGAGCATATTGTCACAAGCTAAAGTCTAAATTGCTTTAGATCACAAGTTCTCAAAGGGTAAGAATCATGACTCTGGTAGGTTCCCTCAGAACTTCATGCCTCTTGCACAGTGGGTGTTCAATAAATATTTAATAATAATGAGTTGATTAATTGAAAGCATTCATTTTCCATATGCACGGGTAGAGCTCTCTTTTCACTTTAATTGCTCTTGCATTAATCATCACTTAGTAGCATTTCTTAAATAGCAGTTTCATTCCTTGTTAAGTGCTCTGGCTGCCTGAGTTTCTAGACCTCAGGTAAGTAGCAGTATAACACCACTCTCACTTTAGGTAAATGATTTTGTGACACTTCCTATGTACAACTGAAGCAATAGAATTCTGGAAGCACACTTGTTGAAAAATAGCATCTGAATGGGTATTGGAGAGGACACTTGACACTAGAGAATGTGGGGGTATCCTGGCAGGAATCAGGAGCAGTTTCTCACACAGCAGAGGCCAAAATAAAATCAGAACAAGTCCTTCCAACAAATGTGTGAAGGAATGGTTGGGCTCCTGGCTGGATGGTAGCATCCACGGAGAAATCCAGGACTAACATTGCTGCTGTTGTGTGTGTTCGGGTCACAATGCACTCCACACAATGGAGGAGAAGAATGGAAGCTCACCCGTATGTCTGAGCATCTCTGCCAGCCAGAGCAACAGTGATCAGACCGCTTAGGCCCTGAAAGGCCAGTCTCACCTCAGCTGAGCAAAGCATAAAAAGCAGCCATGACTTGGGCCAGGATAAACCTGGAGGCCGGTGCCCCGTGGCAAATCTCAGCCAGGTAATGAAAGAGAAGTACAGAGGACATGAGAGCTGGTAAGCAGAAGGAAGCAGGAGAGGGAGAACATGTACTGCGTTCTCATGAGCTTCAGTGAAGAAAATGTTTAAGAAGCAAGAAGGTCAACTACTGCCTCTGAGACCACCCAGAGTCCAGGAGTGAGCAAGCGATCACTACAGATCAAGGATGAGACTGGGACTTTCAGGCAGGCTTCCTGGAGGATCTTAATTCAAACTAATAGGTGTTAAGTATTACATTCCCCTCCTTTATTCATGCCATAGTACAGCCTGTTATGCATAAAACATCCAGAGCAAAATTTTCTGAGTACAATTCAGATTCTATCACTCTCCTATGTAAAGCTCCCCAATGGCTTCCAACAGCATCACACCATGATTATCATAGCACAGAGGTCTCAAACTCAAAGAGTCTAGAGGGACCAGACTGTAAGTGTTAAACATATGTTATGAGATTGGAGGAGCCTCTAGGAATTAGAGAATGTGTGACCCATTTAAAGAGAGCTGATGCTGTTTGCCTCTAGCCATGTGTTACCATGTGAAAATGTGAACCTATAGTTGCTAGAACTCCTAAGTTTTCAGCACAACCTGAATATCCAAATTTTCATGTGATATCTAATTCTGGAATATTGGATCAAATTTATAAAATATAGCTCACGCCAAGAAAAATGTGTCTGCATGATTGTTCTGTCTTCTAGCTGCCAGTTGACCTCTTCTGGGATAGGGCTTAGGCCATTCTACAATTAGTGTCAGATAAAATTATTTCATGCTTGCACACAGGGGTTAAAATTGTCGGAAATATAATCAGTGTTGTGAAAAACAAATGGCAAGGTCAAAGGGCTCTGCTTATATTAGGCAAGGTTAGAGGGCTCTTGCAGAGCCCTCTGTTGGCACTCAAGCCAAGACACCGCAGCATCTCCCCAGTATCTGAGCATTGGATAATAGCACACAGAGGGGCAGTGTTGGCACTTTGGGATAAATAAGTGGGTTGGGGGTTGCAGTTTGGGCATTCGTTCTCTAAAACATTCACTATCACTGCCCTAGAGTGTTAAAGAAAGGAGGTAGAAGGGGAGATAATTCTGTGAGATGAGACCACAGGGTAACTGGTAGGTGTCCTTCAGAATCCAGAGGCGTGTTAAGAATTTGAATTTTGTTCTATTTTTATTGCGAAGCCATTGGAGAGTGTCATGACCAATGTCTTTAAAAGATCACACTGGACATTATGTGAAAAATTGACTTTAAGGACAAAGAATAAAAGATGTAGGCCTTCTAGAAAGTAAATGCAGTAGACTAGGCAAAAGATTAAAGTATCTTGAGTTGTGTTTAACAGTGACGAGTTGCTATACAAATGCTGAGGCAGATAAATGAGAACATAGAATAAAGGATTTTAAAAATCAAGGTCAAGTATTGAGAATTCAATTCTTGAGGAGAGTACTGAGGGTGCTAGTCACAGAATTGATGTGACAGTAGAGAATTAACATATTGGGTTACTTGTTTGTTATCTATTTTCTCCCATTGAACATAAACATTATGAGAAATTGTTTCTTTTTTTCTGGACCATATCACTACTACTACTATAAGATAATTAAGCATCTTGACGAAAGGCACCATGCTAACTTGACTTTGAACATGCAGTTATTAGCATATCATAGTCTGTCAATAAGTGATTAAAGAATGCAATGAATAAATGATAGAAGAACAATGTATTGGATAAAACAACCTGGATTTAATGGAAAGACATTGGAAGAGTAACAGGCAACAAAGTTGCTGCAATAATACAGATTGGAGAGTTAAGGCATTAAATTAGAAGAAAGAACAGAGCAGAGAAGAATAGAATCTGTATTTCTGAAAGAAATCAACAGAATGTGGTGACTGTGGTAGCCCATTGATTATAAAGGACAAAACTGAGAAAGAAGTAAAAGATGATGGTGATAGATATGGTGGATTAACAAGTCATATTCCTTCCACTCCCTCCTCATATTCCCTATCCAGTGTGTTTTCCTGGCCTGCAGAATTTAGAGAAGTAAAAAACACATTTTCCAGAGGCCCTTGCAGCTAGTGTTCTGTAGGTTTAGAGGTTTGGTGATTTACATGACAATGGAAAGCATAACTGAAGTAGAGACTTCACCGCTTGCCTTTGTTATTCTGATGGCAAGAACAGCAGAGGAGACATTAGGTTTTTTAATCCCACATTTAGCAGAGGGCTCAGGGTCTATTAAATAGGTACATGTGTGTCAAGAGTCAAGGAGTGGAACTTTCATCCTGCTCATGAAGATTAAAGCTGGTTCAACTGTGGTCCTATGACTGACAACAGTAATGGCACCTTAATATAGTACTTTGCTAGCCAGGGATTTACCTCAGTGGTTCCATGCCTGCCTCACAAGCATAAAGGCCTGAGTTTGATCCCTGGTACCCAAAAAATTATACAGTACTTTGCTGGTGATGACCACTTCTAGGCCATACCAGCTTTGAGATTATGATAGTATTGATTACCATGAAGAATCGTCAGCTTCTTTGGTGGGCAGAAATAGTATATTGGTTTTGGGAGCTATTGCTAAAAACATAGCATATATTTTATTTCTTCAGCCCCTCTGGTGATTCTGTAAGTCATTTAATTCATCATAATAAGCCCCTTATTACTTAAATTAGCCAGCATGGTTGCTGTTCTCTATAACTGATCTATAAGAGATAATAAGAGTATTTATGGATCTGAATCTAAGAGACTGGGACAGTGGATGAAACATGATCAGAAAGGAAAATTAGGAAGATGAGAAGATGACAGAGTCAGAAAGACAAAGAAAATATTGTCTTGTCTTAGAGGAGTTGAAATATCCAGTTTGATGGTGAAGGAAGCAGAGTCAACACAAGATAGAAAAACTACAGTGCATCTATAGGTAGCAAGGAAGTATGAATAGAGGAACAGTCTGGAAGATGAGCACAGAAACACTGAGGAGCCTGTACTGGCCAGGGTAGCTCTGGAAGCAGGCAGTGAAGTAGGAGTGCCTAGCAGGATCACTGAAAGAAGAAAGAGTCATTGGAAAGCATTCTCATAGCAGTTTAAGTGAATTCAATGTTCTGTGTTACGTTTGAAAACTGTCATCAAAAGGGTATGTGGGATTGAGCCATTGGATACACTGGCTCTCCTGCTTGCTCCATGCAATACAGCAGAAATGCACAGAATCACTTAGCCACCAACAAAACACAGAGCATTTAGACAGCAGTGGGACAAAATGCTTTCTCAACAGAACTTGAATGATCTAGGAAAATCCCATAGAATGAGGTACTGGAAATTGTTTTCTAAATGAAATATCAGAATGATTTAGAGATTTACAGAACTATTTTAGGTTTAGCAATGTCCTTGGTTTCCAGACTGTTCTTGCCAATGTTGCATCAAGGATTACACAAAAAGAGTATAATAGACATGGACTAAAAGAAATAGAGAAAGGAACATGGCTATGAATTTGTGTTTGTGGGTAGGGTTTGCAAGGATTTATAATTTTTCATTTTATCTATCTGCTTGTGTATTTATTTGTTTGGGTTTTTTTTTTTTCTTTATTTTTACCCTGACCCATCTCACAAGGCACTTAAGAAAGAATTATGCATGATATAGCCAGTGCTTTTTGTACTTTTATTTTTTTAATATATGTGTTGGTGATCATTATCTAGATAATGTACACAATCTGTTTCCCATCCCACATCTTTGTCTATGCTCTGTCTCTACTGAATTTATGAAGAACTTTTGATAAAAAGAAAACAAAATATGCAAGCATCAAAATATTCACCACTTACAGGCATCATTCTGATGTAGAATATTGTATAAATACTCTATTCAAATATGTTCATTGTGGCAATCCCACCACCTCCATAAATTCTGTTGTACAAGAGAAAACACACACCCTTTCAATTTGATGTTCTTGTCTGCAGTGACTCAAAGGCAAAAGCTACAGGCTACAATTTGCTGTCAGGCTGTCAGGCTCCGAACCTTTTGGGTGGGCTGTTTCATTTGTCCTTTCTAAAGTTGTAATCTCTGGAATATTGGGGTTACAGAGACTTAAGTAGAAGAGAAACACAATGCTCTAAGAAGAAAGAAGGAGATTAATTTTTACAGCTTTCCAATGTGTGTTAGCATTGGAAACACAATAGGACTCTCTAGTTTTCAGTTTGAGAGTTGTGAGAAGCAGTCTTCACAGGACCCACACACTTTGCCTGCATCCAAGCATCTCTACAAATCCACTTCTTGCAAGGATTATGATGATGATGGCTCTGTTTTAGGTTAAACTATGCCCCTTAAATTCATAGTTTTAAAGTACTAGTCCCCAGTACCTCATAATGTGATACACTTGGAAATAATTTCACTGCAGTTATAATTACTTAACATGAGTTATAATGGAGTAGTGTGGGTCATTAATCCAATTTGACTAATGTCCTTATAAAAAATAGAAATATAGATATCGACATGCACATAGGGCAAGTGCCATGAAGATAAAGACAAACATCTATAACCCAATGAGCATTAAAGAGTACCAACAAACTAGCAAAACCTAGGAAAGAGGGATGGAACTAATCGTCCCTTGTAGCCCCTGCTGGCACTTCGATCAGGAACTTTTGGATTATAGAACTGTAAGACAGTAAATTCATGTTGTTTAAGCCAGCCAGTCTATGGTAATTTGTTATGACAATTCTAGGAACTGATACAGACAAAGATTCTGAGCATACTCACAAATAACTAATAACACTCCCATACACTATATAATGCTTTTTTTTTTTTGATACGGGGGATCAAACTGGGGACCTTGCATTTGCGAGTCGGGTGGTGGAACAACTGAGCTAAATCCCTGGCCCCATTTTATAATGTTTTTAAGTTTCTTTCCCAAAGGCAAGAAAAAGGTAGAACAAAGTTTTGGGTTTTTTTAAAGAAACTGATGAAAGTGATATAACATACCCCTCATCTTAAATAAAAAAGTAATGAAAAAACTGAGACTAGAAAATTTCATAACTGACTTTCTGGAGATTCTGTGACCATTGATCCCTCACCTATGTTAGGAAAATAGGAGGAAAGGGGGTGAATCCAACTCTCAGATACTCGCTGTTCTCCCAGGCCTGGGTTACAAGGTTAGTAGTGCATCTTCAACAAGAAGATGCTGAGCCAGGCACAAGGGTCACCCTTGCAATCCCAGCACTTTGGGTGGGTCAGCTAGGAATATGGCACAGCAGAAACATTCGGGTGGAAAGGCATGGCAGATGAAAGTGGCTCGGCTCATGGCATTCAGGAAGCAGGGAGAGAAGATCCAAAGAGAAGGGGAACCAGCAGCCAGACCTAGTGCCCAGGGTCAGAGTCATGACCTACTCACTCAACTAGGCCCTACATCTTGTTTTCATCACCTCTCAATAATACAGATTATGATTTCATCAATGGATTTAGCCATGATGAAGTAAAAGTCCTTGTGATCCAATCAACCACCCAATGCCCATTAGCTTACAACTAAGTCTTAGCCACAGTGAGTCTTTTGGGGGCACATTTTAGATAATAATTATAAAAGAGAATAAGCAGAGCATGTAGTTTTGCTCCAAGGAGGGCCCATGTGTTGGCCAGAGTTCTTTGTAACCAATAGAAGAGAATTCTGGCTTCAATAAACACAAAGAGAGAGGATTTGGATTATTCAAGTGGTTTAAGGAAGACTCAAGAGATCAAAATAGACCTCAGAAAGCTAGGAGCCAAGCCTGTTCCTAGGATTTGGGAAGCAGGAATTGTTAACAGAATAACCAGTTCCAACAGTTTCTGATTCCATGAATCACTTCATTTTTAAGACAGATTCTAGGAAATCTTATTTGATCAACCTTAGTCCCACACTAGCCTCTTTGCTAGGGAGACCAGTTCATCTAACATATATTTTGTTTAAATCACTTCGTGGGGAATAGGGAATTCTTCAAAAATAAAGACACTGAAGTGCTGACACTAAAGTAAGAAGTGGCTGCCAAGTGGCGCAAATAACAGATGTCTGTAAGAGGAACTAGAATTGGCTGGGAAGATGGGGAATACTCCTGAGAGGAAATGAACAACAAACATGCTGCAGAAAAGTAAAAGTTGGTGTCAAGGGTTTAAGAGAAGAGGAAGGGAATGGAGGTGCTGTGGGCTTTTGGAGAGCAAGGACAAAGCCAAGGAACAAGGCCTGAGGACAACAAGTAGAGACTCTCCGGGGAGTGGAAACAAAAGGAAGAGGGCAGTCAGCTGGATTGAGTAAGGAACCCCTTGGCTTCTAAGCAATGCAAAGAGTGTGGGAAAGAAGGCCCGGGGAAACCCACGGAACAACTGGATACACGACTTTGTGGCAACAGTGAAAAGAGAGACAAATAATGTGGCACAATGGATAAAAGTAAAATGGTACACTGTGTTTGGCACATCATTAATACAGAAAAAGTATTCATTCCTTTATGCTTACATAACAATAATAGAACAGGAGAGGCTAGCACCTTCGTCCCATGAAGGTGTCCCCTGTCTGAGACATGGGATAAGAAATGCTATGTGAACTGCTTGGGATATAGTAGACATTTTTCCTGTTTGTTCTCCACCTCCATACCCATCCTTACACTAATTTAAATCAAAACACTGCAAATATCACCTGACCTAAGGTAATTATGCTAAGAACAAAATAAAAAGACAATAAAAAATAGATATGAAGATGAACGAGTAGTTTGAGGGAAAAAGAGGAAGGAGTCTAGAACCCCACAAGTTTCTGATGTGGGAGGATAAGTAGATATTAGGATTATTTGGCAAAATGGGAAAGGGGGTTTTATGGGAAAGGTGATAAATATGCTTGGTTTGGGCATTTTGAGGGTAAACTATCTCAGATATGATTTCGTATTCAGTTTGGAAGGCTGGGTGCCTTGTCAGTGTGCATGTGACCTGAACAGCCCTGAGGTTTGAACTGACAAAGAAGGTACCGAGTTATGGGAGCTTCTGAGCTATAAATCACACTTACCCTTATCTTCAAACCCTTTATCTATGCTGTACTTCCTAGGGCATACTATTGTCTCTCTATTTAAATCCCCGTGGACATCTCTGACATGAAGATGTCCCTACTAAATTGCCTTTCCAAGAGGAGAAGAAAAATATTTTTTTAAAAAGGAAAGGAAACCCTCAGGGAACATTTAATGCCTGAAAAGCATTTCTCCCTGAACACCTGGACTTTCCGGGATATAAATAGGTTCTAAGTCTTTTGAAACTAAGTCGGGGGGACCTGGATCCTTATGTGGCCTCCAGAGCCAAGTCAAATCTCAGCACTCCACACAGTGATGAATCATCAAGAATGGAGGGAAAATCAAATTGGAACTGTGACTAAGCTTGAGGAGTAATTTTTTTCTTGTTTATGATGTCTTTCAGATCTCACAACATCTGCTTGATGAAAACTTAGCTGGAGATTTTTTCCTAGCTAAAAGATTTTCTAATTTCTTATACTAGTAACTGTACATTGTATAATGTTTCCCTGTACATTCTACTCTTTACAAGACTAATTTTATATTTCTTTAATTTCCCGTTAACCTTATTGTACATATGCTATCTTCTTCATTTGAAATGAAGCATCATACATTCTGAGTGGTTTCCCTAAGGACACTCCCTGGTTGTACAGGTCAAAAGGAACTGGATGCTGGGGTCTTTCATTCTGAGGCCAGTGCTCTTTCCAATGCATCTCTTCCATGTGTTTGCTTGGAGCTTTCCCTTCTCTTAGAGCAGACACTCATCAGAGCGTATACAACACGAAAAGCAGTGCAATCGGTGAGAAGGCTCTTAACATCCACCTGCTCACTCGTCCAGAGAATACATGGAGCAGCTCAGGCAGCACTGATTACAAAGGTCAGTAGCCAAAATGAGGCTGAGAGCTTCACTAAGCAATAATCAGGTGCAGGCTCTTTTCTTTCTCTTAGAGTTTTTCAATTTCATAGGGCAACATGCTCAAGTGTATGAATTGACCCCGTGGAGTACTGCAGCTTCGTGTTTATGATACTCATATTTTAAAAGTATCTGTGACCCAGAGATCTATAAAGTGATGATATTAGAGAGGATTTGCATCCCACCACATGAAGCAACATGGGGAAACCTGGAGGACATTATGCTAAGTGAAATCAGCCAACCACAAAGAAACAAGTATGGTGTAATGTCACTTGTAAAAGGTACCTGAAATAATCTAACTCACAGAAATAGAGAGTAGGATGGTGGTTGCCAGGGGCCAAGGGTAGTGGAAATGAAAGTTGTAGTTCAAGGGTATAGAGTTTCAATTCTACAAGATGGACAACTTCTAGAGATCTGCCATATAAAATTATGCCTATAGTGACCAAGACGGTTGTACACTTAAAATTTTGTCAAGAAGGTAGATTTATTAGGAGTTCTTACAATAAAAAGAAGATGCCAGGGAGAAAAATATATCACCAACAATTTTAATTGATAACCAAAGAAACCTGGACCTACAAAAGGGAAGCTACTTGCTACACAGCCACAGTGGTAATCAGTGGCAGGTTTGGTAGTGGAAGGGCAGCCTACCGATTCCCAGCCCTGCTGTGTTTCCACACATTGCAGAACATATAACAGCAAAAGATCCACCAAAATAACTGCATTCATTTCTCATTAATCACGTCAGAAGGAAAATTTAACAAATAAAATATCAGAAACAGCCCTCAGGGCACCACTCCAAAGCAGGCCTGAGAGTCTAGGAGCCAGTGATCCCAAATTCTGAGTCAGAGCTTCTCAATGATTCAGTTTTCAATGGTGGATGCCTTGAGCTTCTTACCAAATCTTCACGAGTATTCCCAAATAAACAGGCCGACATGCTCAGTGCGGACCAAAAACCCAGATAGCCCGCTCCTGTCTGTTGGTCTGGGATGGCTGAAAGTAGTTGCTTGTCAGGACTGATGGATACATATAAATAGATGTCTTCTACTCACCTGTACCTGCATTAGAAGAGGTCTAAGTAGGCAACTCACTATTATGGAGTGGCTCAAGGAGCAGGTGTCCAACTCCAAAATATACCCACTATTATGTAAATGTCTAAAATTGCAAATAATTTTAGTTTTATTTTTAAAAGCTTTCTTTGTCTTTTAAAAACCACCTCACAAAGTGTAAATCATCAGAGAACAGAAATGAGATGTACTCAAAAAAGTAAATGCTGCTGGATAATGATAGATGGCAATGAAAAGGAAGGGACCTGTGGAAGTAGCAGAAACTAAATTCATAGGATTAATCTGTCTTTAACTTTTGTTGAGCTCCTAGTAGATACCAGTCACTGAACTAGGTGCTAGGTAAACAAAGATGAAGGTACTGCCTCTGCTCTCAAGTTCAAAGGTTTCATAGCTAAACAAAGGAAAGAGATATAAACAATCACAACACTGCAGTAACATTTGGATCTTAATGGTACTGGGTGCTACTCTGAGAAAGCAGATGAGGCCATCTAAAACTCTTCAAAATGCAGACTGTACTCTCAGAAGAAGTGATGCTTAGGCTGATTTTTATAGATAAGGAGAACCTTACCATGAAACAAGAATAAGTGGGCATTTGAAGCGGAAGGAGTGATGTACCCAAAGGCACAGAGGCAAAATACACTATTTATTCTTAGGAATAGTAAGTACTTCAGGATAAATATAATGACAACATTACAGAAATTCATTTTAAGGTAATCAGCATCGTGTTTTGTTCTCTACTGAGTGGAGTCCTAGGGCATGGGACTAATAGTGCTAAAACTGAGGAAGTTCCAGGCAAACCAAAAAATGTCAGTCACGCTATAATGATCACAAGGAGAAGGATGCTTACATTTGGAGCAAAGTAGTAATGCAAATTGGATAACAGAAAAAGTACAAGTCAGAAACCCTGAGATCAGTCTTGGATTTGCCAATACTTGGAGCCCTCCTAGAATCAAATTTCTGACCTGCCCTCTGGCAATGGAGCTCTGGTAGAATTTCAAATTCAAAGGTCTGAGGGAGGTGCCAATGAACTGTTAAGTAAATATCCTCCTTGAATAGAACATTCCACAAAATGAGAACCCTAACAGTATATACCTCTCACACATATGTCCTGTAAAGCGTTCTGCAGAAGAATTTTTAAAAAATACCCACAGGTGTAAGAATCTGAAAGACTACTACTGCTACAGGGCAACTTACACTAGTCATGACTATAATTATCACTGCCACTTCTTCAAAACTAGCCTTCAAAACTAGGCACCACTCTATGGTAGGCATTAAATAATTTTAAAAGCAGTCATCCCTTGTTTGTCATGACTGTATAGGTGCACGTAACATTGCAATGATCTAGTGTTGCCAATCTTAGTTGCATGCTGGATCATCCCAGATTGGCTTATTCATTCCTTTCTTTGCTGAGTCAATAGAGTGTAATAATACTTTTGCTAACTAATGAAGAGGAAGGAGAATAATGTGGTACACAAACTTATCATTTCACTAAACAACTAGGTAATTTAGGCAATTACTTCCCTGAATTAGTAGGAAATAGATCAAAAATCTAGAATTACTTTTGTAATTATTTTAGACCAGTGCTTGGATTACTGAACAAGCTCTAGACTTCTAATTCAGTTGTACAGTATATCTATCCATATTAATCCCCAAATTCCAAGAATAATCATGTCTACATTGAACGTTTACTGACAAGAAAAAACATAAAAGAATGATCAAATAAAGTTAGAGGGGATAAAAGGTAAGGTTAACAGTTTAGTGAGTTAGCAGAAGAGGGTTAAAGAGGAGTCATGTGGCTCAATAATTGATAATCTAACTAAAATTAATGCTTCGGGGTGCTATCCAGGAAATCTTATTTTATGTGAGTATTACTCTGAAGCAATATTTGAGCAATCTAAACTGAATTTTCTTTTTTTTTTTTTTTTGGATCTTTAAGTTTCTCTTTTACTTCTACATTTAGGAAATCAGCTCTGCAATCCTGGGAAAAGTTCTAAAAAACAATCAGTTCCCTTTCCAACCCCAGTCAGTGATTATTCTCAGCTTCACAGCTTGTAGCCTCTGCCAGGAAACGATGCAAGTGTTCCTTCTCAAAGCAGGTGCAGCAGCCTGACAATAATCCAATAAAAAACCTATTAGCTCGGTCTCCATGACACTCCTGGTATCCATGGGACCCACAATATCTTTAATGTAGATAATAAATCCAGACCATTTCCTTCTGCAATTGCTCCCTATATGGCTCCACTCCTAGGACTGTTCTACTAACCTTTTGTTACTACATTTTCTCATGAATGCTGAATCACTCTCTAATCTTTGCCATGAAACATGTGCAGTCCCACTCAGTGAAATGGATCAATCTGCTTGTGCTGGCCAATTGCAATTGCTTACTGGGCCATATCTGTAGATTGCAAACAGCAGGACTAAGACTGACCAAGTTGTAAATTATCAGTCATGGGTTGACAGTTAAGTAATGATGGGTAAAGAGGGAACACACAGGAAGTTAGTGACCATTGGAGTCACTGTGTGCATCTCTGAGTAACTGCTCATATAAGCTCCAGAAAATTCAGAATGATAGATGCAAACTCAGGGAAAAGTTCTCCAATTCATCCTACATATTGTTCTTTCCTCAGTATTCCTTTTATCAAATATCATCTCAATTCAGAAATCTTGACACCAAATCATTATTTCACCCTGGATTCAAGACTTTCATCATGAGGCATTCTGTATCCACCCAACCCCAACCCTTACTGGGCCCTTTTTAATACTCTGCTTAAAGATACAAAATGCTCACTCCTAAATATATATCATGCTTATTGTCTTATCCTTTCGTTTGCTGGACTATTATCTCCATAAAGGCAGGAACCAAAGTTCCTCTTCCCCACTCCCATATCCTTAGCACTTCATATAGGATTTGGCATCAAATATAAGCATAATAAGAATTTATTTTAGTAATTTTTGCTTTAAAATTAGTGTTCTTTCCCTTCTCTGTATTTTCCTATTTACCAAAGCCCTGCATAAGCCTTAACACTTTTTGACAGATTTTCTTAGGCTATACTTGACTGTATTGACCTCTATTCATCAGAGTCCAATTATGTTATAGAGCTCATGTGTCTTAAACTAATGACTTTGAACGTATTAATACTCTAAGAATACTTAAAGGTGATCTTGACCAACACTTTATTTTTTATAAATGAGGAATTTGAAGACATAAAACATATCTCAGAGCATTGGTTCCCAGATACCTCCCTGATGATATAAAACTCCACAGATCCTCAAGTATCTTAGACAAAATGGTGTACTATTTACACATAACTGCTGCACATCCCCCTGCATGCTTTAAATCATCTTCAGAATTTGTATCACATCAAATATAAAGTAAATCCAGTGTAAATACTTCTTAGGGAATACTTACAAGGGAAAAAAATCTGTACATCCTCAATCAGTAGTGATGCATATTTTCCCTCAAATAGTTTCCATTTGTGGTTGGTTGAGTCAGGGGATGAGGAACCTGTGGATATAGAGGACCAATTGTACATCAGTTCTTTAAGTTTACACATTCCATCACAACCAAGTCTGGAAGCAGACATGCGTTTATGCATCCCAACTGTTATAACTTGGTCTGGGCTGCATCAGGAGACTGCCATGTCTTAAAAAGTTATTAGGTGCCAATCTTTCACAAGAACAGGGCAGATTCCATCTTGATGTTTGATAAATATGGTTCACTGGCATGTTTGTTTTCTGATTTAAAAGTTTGGGATCTAAACAATAAAACTGCAGGATCAATGCTAAATAATTTTAAACGTTGTTATATTTTCTCTTTGTTTCATGTTTAATGAAAAATTAAAGTTGCCTCAAATCTGTGGTAATTTGTCTTAAACTAACAAAAACATCTGGGTAGCTATTAAATGTCTTGCAAGCTGAAACAAATCAACATCTACTCAGAATCAATGATCCTCCTGGGAGTACTTCCATTCACCAGCTCTTCCACAAAATGTAACTTAGGATTATAATAAGAACCTGGGAAAAGAGAAAGGCATGGGAAAAGAAAAATGGGTGCCATTTAATCAGAGGAGAAGGAAGTTCCCAAAAATTCACTGAAAATATTAGATAATACTGTTCCCTGAAAGAACATGCTATGTACACATACAAGGTCCTGACCTTGTACATATTGTATCAGAATAAAAGTGCTAAATAATAAGGTAGGTTGCCAAAACCCAAACTCAGCTACATAACAAACAGATGAGCTAGGTAGCCTTAAATGGCCTGAGCATTTGTGAATATTATTCAGATAATTACAAAAAATCTTTGTAGCTGTGCTGACTGGCAGTTTGCAGCTATCCATTTCCTCTCCTTCCTGGAGATGCAGATCATTTCCATTTCCACACTTCCCTTGAGTTGTCTGTGGTTGTATGGCTCAGATCCAATCCAGTGGAATGAAAATGGAAATAATCTGCAGCATCTGGTTGCTGATAGTATCTACATAGTCTTCTCTGTGTTCTTCTACCTTCTGACTAATGGCCACACTAGATTAATGTTAGCAGACATAGGTGGAAGATAGCAGAATTGTCATCCTTCTCAGGCCCTGAGTGTGTACAAGAATCACCCTCCTAACTCCCACAGCACCCTTAGACAACTGTTGCTATTACTAGGCGCACTGAAATTTTGGGGTCTATCTGTTACTACAGCTTAATATACCCTCACCAGTTAAAACTCATTCCCATGTTATAAGGTTGTTGTGAAGTACATTTTTTTTGAAAATTATAGGAACATAGTGACACAAATAGGAAGCATAATTTGTCAGAGTTACACATGCATCAATTATCTTTCTATGGTTTTTAAAGGATCAAAAAAGATCCACATATTTCATACTCACATCAATATAAAACAATTCATTACCTTGGTGAAGAGGAATTAAATTTTTTAATGTAGAAGTTTTCAAGTAATACATATAAAATTCCCTCAATCGTTTTATTTTGTTTCTATGATAAAGTCACTTTTAAAACAAGTCAGATTTAAAGCAGGAACTATATAAACCTTATCTCTGGTCTTGATTTCGTTTGGCTAATGTAAATTCTGGCCAAAAGAAAGAAGCAGAATGCAAAGTTCTATTAGGCAGGGGATTTAACCAGAAGCTTCAAGAACTGTGAACGTTCTCTTTAGCTTCTAGACTTTGACAAGGGAGGAAAAACCCTTCTCAGTTCCTCAGAGGAGGTTACGATAACACGTTTTGTTATATGTCTTACTTGTAAATGGATGCTACATGCCAGAGTCAGTTCATTCCTTACTTGATCTCCATATGATATAATTTAGTAGGTAATATGCTGATAACTAACACCTCCTGTGGTAACTCACAGTATAAAAAATGCTTATATTTTCCACTTGGTCAATGGCATTACCATCAGATCTTCACATTTTAATTTGAATCTTGCATAGAAATCACTTGTTTCTGGTTTCACAATATCTCTGTTTCATCATGTGTCTTTCATTTTTTATAAACAGCATTTCAGAAAAACTTTTTAAAGCCCATGTCTGAATTCCTGAAAAACATGCCCAATTTATCTTAATTGAAACTCTTTCCTTAAGAAGCATCCATCCTACCTCAAAGACTGACAATTAATTGTGAACAAGTAAATGAGAGAAATTTGAAAACTGAAAAAGTACTATGAAGAAGATAAACAGGATAAGATGATAGAGAGACATGAGGGGTAGAGGTGAATTTTTCTAGCCTTAGTGACAAGAAGTCCTTGCATTTTGGCTAAGATCTTACCAATGGCAGCGGCAGTTGTGCAAAAGTTGCAAGAAATAAATTTCAGGGAGGAGACATGATCTGTGCCTTTTGCCAAGAATGAGTTCCTTGCGGTCACACTAGAAAAAGAAGGTGAGTGTTGCTGAAGAGTAGAAAAGGATGGATAAAAGGAAAAGAGTGAGTGAGGTTACAGGGGTATTCAGAGTTAGATTATCTGAAGTCCCTCAATCAAGATAAAGACCTTGGGATGTATGCTAGGTGTGATGGAAAGCCAACAGCTGGTGCTAAGCTAGGTTTTCTATTTTGCAGGAGGCTACTTTGGCTGTGGTGTAGAGAATGGACTGTAGATTAAACAACAATGAGACAAAGGAGACATGTTAGGTCCAGGAGAGAGTTTTTTATTATATGGACTAGGATTTTTCTTGTGAAGGTGGAAAAAATTAAGTGGATTGGAATATATGTCAGTCCCTCTGATTTCTTTACAGCTAGGATTTTTTTGTTTTGTTTTGTACACATTTAACTTTAAATGTGTACATTTTACAAACTCTATTTAAGCTTGGGTCTTTCCTCCAGGCTCCACGCTCCCTTCTCATTCTCCAAGATCACTTAGTATTTGAATACCCATGCAGTGAGTGCTGTGGCTTGGATGTAGATTGGTACCCCCAAAGCAGCAGATATTCAGAGGTGGGGCTTGTGACAGACGACTGGATTATGAGGGTGTTATTAGGGAGTGGTGCCTGGTCAGAGGAGGCTGGTCAAGGGCAGCATGACCCAGAAGAGTTTATCTCCCTCCCTGGGTCCTCCCTTCATTCCCTGCTTCCTGGCCACCATACATGACAGCTTCCCTCAGCTAGACCCTTCCTGCCTTGGAGCCACCCTACCATGAAAGGAACTGAGACTTTCTTGAAACTGTGGGCCAAAATAAACCTCTCTTCCTTTAAGTTGAAAGTGTTGCGTATTGGGTCTAAGTGATTGAGACAGTGAATGTTGGTGTATATAAGGTAACATAGACGGCACTCAACAACATCTGACAAGTAAGTTCATATATAGTTCTGCTAATTTCTATTGTTTTTATTTCACATGTGCTATCGTTTTTATTTCATAGGTTTGCAATGCTAGTACAATTATAATCCTCTAAAAGAATAGAACTCTTTTTAAGGGAAGAGGAGGTCTTGACATAATGGCATACTGCTTGACATATATACTTAAATTTAATTTGATATTTTTCAAGTGAGTGAAATGAATTGGTAAAAACAACAATGACATGTCAAATATTCAATTCAGAAAATATTTACTGGATGTCTGCTATAGATTCCTCCCAAGGCAAAAAGCCAACAGGGATATGTTGAATTTTTGTTTTAAATGTAGCACAATAGTAATACATTCATGCAGAAGCAGAGGATTCAGTCCTGCTAAAGATGAAGGTTTTCTGAATGATTCGTGAAAGTTGAGGTTGGCTAAGTATGCCGAGGCTACATTATGAATGACTTCAAAAAATATTGGCTTTCACCCTGCAAGAAGTGCTGAGAACTTTTTTGAGTAGGCAACTCTCGTGACCAGTGAGTTAACATGTTGGAAACACTTATGTGGTGGGTGGGCCCATAATTCAAGCACAGTAGAAGACTCAAAACTGGACAGAGCAGTACGTATCAATCACTTGCATAGAAAGAAGTTTTTAAAAGTAGCTGATATATTTTAATGCCTACAATTTCTTTTGTGTTAAGAATGCTTAGAAATTGTATCTACATAGTCTTGTGTTAAATCTTGCAGAAACTAGTAAACTAATCATTATCTCAATGTTGTTGAAGAACTTGAATCTCAGAGAGATTATATGATATCCAGAGTCACAAAAGTTGAATGAGAAAGGTAAGAATTAATATTAGTGATAATTCAAAGACCTGTACAGGAATTGGTGTTTAAGTGTATGGTCACAAGAGAGGAAGCTGAGTATCTTTGTGTGCTCTCAGCATTGTTATACCAGAAAATAAGGAGTTAGCATTTACTTGTCAGAGCCGAATTTTTTTAAATGGAGTCTATTCTCCATTTATTTGCCATATATTCGCAGTTAACTTTCAGGATAACTTCCATCCTAATATTCTTTCCCAACTAAACATGGTTCATTTTACCACATTTATCTACAAGTGATCTTTATTTGGAAATATCCAGTATATCTTTCAAAAACAATAATTTTGTACCACAGAGAGTAAAAGATTCATTGTATTTTTCTTCTCTAGTTGAATATGCATGGACAGTTGGCTACCAAACCTAAGTTACAGAATTTTATTACATATAATTTAGTACTAAAGAATCAGAAACAAAAAGAATCAGAGGCAGTGTATGCAGTTTGTATGATCGTTGTTTCTATTGTTTAGCAGAAAATGACTGTAAGTTTAGAACCTAAAATGTAATTCATTTTTTATTATTTTGAACTTTTTTGTATACATTTCATTTTGTAGCATAAATCTAGGCACCTGTTGCTTTTGGAGAATCTTTACTTCAGTTTGTGAATGCACTATCCCTTACTCCTCAGTAAAAGTTAATTACCATTTTCATATTGCAAAGAAAAAATGTTGAAGTACTCATTGTAAGGTTGGAAATGGAAGGACTCTTTGTAGTGTCTCAGGTGTGTAATTCAGAATGGAAGAGCTGGTGCAGAGGTGCACATCTGTGATCCCAGCATTCTGGATGGAAGAGGCAAGAGGGTCCCAAGTTCAAGCTCATCCTGGGAAATTTAGGAGACCTTATCCAAACAAAAAAGAATGAAAGAAAAATCTTGATATCATGATATTTTATTCCTATCCACACACTAACAACCCACCCTTCTTTACAGATATGTCCAAGGAAGAAAATGAGTCTCTGGTTTTTCCACCCTTTGTCCAATTGAGGTTAAATTTCCCCAAACTATGTGTTCTGGTTTATATGAGTCTCTACATGTTTTTTTTCTATGACCATAATTTGTACTTGTAATAACCCCAGCATATAAGGATACAAGGATTACTATTCCCATATAGTTTCCAAGTTCAGGGACCTTGCCTAAAATCCCACAGATGGGCCTTGGCAAATCAGGTCTCCAGATATCTTGTTCATCCATCCTCTTCCTCCTAAACCAGGCAGCCTCTGAGGCTGAGCTAACATTTTTCTCAGTTAAAGTCATCCACATTAATTACAGCTGTTTTTCCAAGTACATGGATGGGGTAACGAACAGGTGTCCTTAACCCTAAAGAGGAACAAAGGCACAACCTCAGAGAGTGACAACGGGAAGCATCTTTGAGGCAATTCACAGCATTAGGCCAGGCCTTCTCTGCTGTGACAAATGGAAGCCAGACTGGGTAATTACCTCTGATGTTGATCCCTGTAGATAGCTACTTTCCCCGAACCCCTCAAATCACTTTGTCCTTAGAAGCATTTTCTTCCTTCTCTTACCCTACATTTTCTGACTAATTGCATGGTAAATGCTTTGAGGGCAGGGACAGGGTCTTCATTGTCCCACATAACTGGACTGATTGGCTCAGTTGGTGCTAATGAACACAAGAGTGTCATTTAGGGTCACAGAGGGGAGAGAAAACCATATCCATGATGTACCAGAACCTGTTAAAGGTTCTCATTTATAGATGCTTTTGGGTAAGTGCAGATGCTCACTAATACATTTCCTTGACTTAGTCAAAATTCAACTCATTCTTCAAGATCTTATCATTCCATCCTCTTCATGAAACATTCCTGAGCACACCAAGTGGATTTTCCAATTTAATAGACTCTCCTAAGCTATAGATAACTCACTTTTGGCCTCAAGCCATCTCCTGCATTTTACTGTTATTTTATTGCATCTCAATTAAAATTAAAGGCCAGAAGCTATTTTTTTTTGTATTTTCCTCCACTCATTCCCCTTCTTTCCACACCCTCACCTTCAGCAGATATGAAGGCCTGGCACATTTCCCTGGCTGAAAAAAATCTTTTGCCCAGATTTAGTCATTCTAAACAGACTTATAAAGGTAAGGGCAATGAAGAAGTATAAAACCAAATTGTTGAATATCATTACAGTTTTGACTCCTGGTGCAGAGCAGACCTTTGCCCTTTAGAGTTCCACAGCAGTGGAAGCTCCACCACAGCACACATTGATCCTTCCTCCCATCGCCATTTTGACTTTCTTGCCCCACTGGACCATGAGATCTGGTTAAGCAGTAAACAGGCATTTCTCATTTTTCTTTGCCTCATGATCTAGCAGAGCATCTTAATTAATAGATCAAAAATCAACCCAACTATTCAAAGACTGCTTCCCTTTGTACTGTTAAAGGGATTCAGGGAAGAGACTGAGCAGTGTGGATTTGAAAAGCCAGGTAAGGTTGCATGGCTTACTGGGACCTGAGAGAGTCTTTCATAGATGAATAAAAAATAAGGGGACAGAGAAAGTGAGTGACACAGAAAACCATGCCCTCGAAGTATTGGTACATTATCTATGAGGCATCAATAAGGACACTAAGACATATTCCATCATGGCTAGCTTAAATGAATCCAGATAATTCTATGAAAATTGTTGACAAGAAATTGTCTCGTGTGGTAAAAGTGTTTCCATGTTAGGATTACCATGGTGTTGACACAGAGTTATGTGGCCTTGGGAAGTCGGGTGAACTTTCTTAATCTCAGTTTCCTTATATTTAAAATGGAGTTAGTGATATTTGTCCTACTTCTCTGAAGGTGAAAGTGAAAAGCATATACAATGATGTCTATAAATACTGAGAAAAGCACCAGGGCAAGTGTGAGGAATTATCACCTAATTTTCCCGCTGATCTTGGAAGGAAATGCTGCTTTCTGAGAAATGTGTGCACCCATGGAAGCCACTTGCTCTCAACCCTTTTTCCCAGAGTCAAAGCTCCCAAATCATAAGGCAACAGGTGCAACCAACCTTCACAAAAATATGGTTCTCTTTTCCCTTTCTTTCTCTATCACCCTGTAGAATTTTGGGTCCAAGGAATACTCACAAACATCAACTTGAAATGATCTCTTTGGAGGGAATTACACTCTTTCATGCTGTAAGAAATCCATTTTAATCATCATTATTTCTCCATGCAGAAAGAGGGTTCTTTCATAAAATTTGATGAATAAGTGAAACTGCACACCAACAGACTTGGAATTTATTCATTAGTTAATTTAGTAATTTATATCAAGAATGTATCCAGGTAATTTAGGAAATGGCTCCTCTTTCTTGTGATTTAGATTCACTAGTTAATTGGTTTCTCTGCCTGATTGCCAGTAGAGACACCTACATTCCTTATAACCTGCATGTCCATAGATAGAGTGAAGTTATGAATTTGATATGCCTCAGGGGGTGGGCAACCAGCCTGTGTGCACAGGGTTCCCTTGGATTCATTTCCTAGATTACCACTTCAGAGAAAGCCAGGCTGTGACTATCTACACAGCACCTACATTCAGGAGCTATTTAGGTTGTGCGTCCAAACAATCCATTGATTCAGTTGCAAGTATCAAGAGTTTGACTAGATTTCTGGGTGTTTAATGGAATTGATCAGTTGATGCACTTTAACTTGATCCATTAATGCTATGGAGTTAGACTCATTTTTGAAAAATATATATTCCCTTGAAAAGACTGATGATTAATTTTAATCACCTTCCCACAAATAATCAGCTTAGACCAATATAAAATAAAAAGGTTGCTTTAGAAGCCAAGAGATCTCTGGGCTTGTCCAGTAGACAAGTAACCTTCCTTGTTATCTAATTATTTGACCATAGAAAATGCATTTACCCTCTATACCCTACCTTCTCTCCTCATCACCATGCTTTCCTTCACTTCTCACTTCTTACCTCTTGTAAGTGACAACTGTAAAGAAATAGGTCTTAAATTTGTGTCTTATGAACTTCTGAAGACTAATTAGGGTTCTCCTCACTGTATCATCCTTGTTTGCATAGGCTTCAAATATCTAAGCTCCTGCGACTCATTCTGTTATATGTGGATTCTGTCTCAGAGAAATAAAGTGTGTGTGCAAGTGTCCCCAAGAGAATTTGCATTTAAGCCTCATACTTGACTCTGGGTAGAAGCTATACTGGTGAAGAAGCAGAAGACTAAGCAAAAGACGAAGATGTGAGAATTTATGACACTTCCATAGAACTAGATGTTGCTCAATTTATCTGGATCATAAATTGGGAGAAGATATGAGGCAATAGTTGGAAATGGGTAACTAGGCAAGGTCTGTGACATAATGGCTCTCGTGTTTATTTAATACATGATAGATTCCACTGTATTCTAAGGCTTATTTTAAATGATAATAAAAGCCATTACAATTGAACATCCATTCCTGAGCCTAGAAGCTCCTCATGGCTATAAATGCAGAAGGGGTGCCAATGACAAGGTGGTTGGAAGGAAAAAGAAGTCTGTGTTCCAGCGGGAATACTGGCTGGGAAGTTGTCAGACCAATACAGAAGAGCTCGGGGCCTAAATAAAAGCAGTGAGATGGACGGGGAAAAGGAATTATTTTCCTTGGCATGGCTATTACCTGAGAAACCAAAGGCGAGAGCCTCCACCCTTGTTTCCACATGACACCACAGCTCCCTTGTCCTAATTTAGGATTGTGGTAAATTAGAGTATATTTCACATTATTCACTTTTCTAAATTAGCTGTTACAAAACATGTCAGAGCTGAACTCCAATTAATGAACCCGCTGCAGGCTGGGCTAGTTTTATGAGATATCATAAGAGGTTTGATGATATGACAGCCATGGGGAGGCTCCAGGGCCCACAGGGACTCCTCAGTGGATAGATCCACGGCAAAGCTGCAAGCTCAAGCCCAGCTCAGGCAACTTAGGGAGAACTTGCTTCAAATTTTTTT
>NW_004624778.1:8299306-8313981 GCF_000247695.1 Heterocephalus glaber
TTGCACCATGAGCAAAATCTTTGCTGTTATCTGAGTAATTATTTCTAATTTCATTTTTCCCAGATCCTCTTTTGTTGCCAGTTCAGAGAGTCCAGGTAGTTGAGTATAAGATTGTTCCATCTCGTTTCCCTTTGGGGTTGCTCTAGGTGATCCAGAAGATTTTGAGGCTTGTTTATGTGTCTTCTCATTTCCCCAGGGGGAGGGGGGGTGCTTCTGGCACCCGCGCGGCTCACGTTCTCTGCCCTAGAGGCTTGGGATGGCGGTGTGGGGGGTGGGGAGATTCCTTCCAGGTGCTGGGACCGGCTCAGCTTCTCTGCCCTCAGAGCGTGGGATGACTATGTAATGTTTTAATCATCTATTATTGCAACAAACCACCCCTAACATTTAGAGGCTTAAACTAACATTTAGTATTTTTTTCACATCTGTGGGTTAGCAGGCTAGATGATTTTATTTTTGCCGGTCACAGTCATTTGGCTACCAATATCTCATGGCTTGTTAAAAATTACTATCACCTATCTTTTGTTCATCTTTCATGAGACTTTTAATCGGCTAAAATATTAGACTAGATTTCTTCAGAACATGAGCTCTCAGATGTCCAAGTGTGAGACCAGAAGCCATGAGATCTCTTAAGGTCTAAGCACAGAAGTCACATAACTTCACTCTGCCACATTTTGTTCAAACAAATCACAAGGTCAAACTAGATTGAAAAATGGGAAAAGAGCATATGCTTACATTTGATGAGACTTGAAAATAATTTATTACATGTGAATATAATAAAAATAACAACATGGTCTAAAGTTTTTTTCTCAGGCCAGGATCACACATAAACTTTAGAATGTATTAAGATCTAGGCCTAGTATCTTATTTTAAACTTTATCTTCTGACTCTTCAGATCCACAAAGATCTGGAGTACAAGCCTTCTTCACCACTCCTTCCAGAATTCACACAATTGTGAGATGGCCAGCTGAGGAGCAAGGAAGCAGTTTTGCAATGGGTATAGCACACTGTGAGTTCACAGTGAGGCCTGGAGTCTCCCTGTTGCTATCACACCACCAGACACCTTGTAGCATCTAACAAAACTTCAGCCCAGCATGCATAATATACTGCAAATATATAGTAATAAAATTTTTTAAACAGAAGTCCCTAAATGATAATAAAAAGCTAGCTTCATCCAAGGGTATTTGCATGTTTATCAGCAGTCTGCAATGCTATAAATCAAAGTATGGAGATGGGAACACCACTGCATGTAGGGTAGAAGATATTTTGGATGGAAATGCTTTGGCTCATACTCTTGAGCAAAACAGGGAGCACATTTTGGGTTTGTTTCTGTTCTGTTTTGTAAATGGGGTGTGATTTCTATGCAAGTGGAATATCTTGAATAAGCACAAAAATTAATTTTTGTAAAAGCTATGCAATTCCACTCAATATTGATTTTAGTTACTCCCTGTTACCATGAAAACTCAACTAATTGACGACTTCCATGGCTCCAGATAGAAGGTCACTTATTTCAGACTTGATGTCACATAATTCAAGTTTGAGTCAGGATCCACTGTCATGCACTTGGGCACATGTTATCTCTTCAGGTGAAAAGCTGAAGAGTCAAAGAGCCAGTCAGTCTTAGCTGAGCTGCAGAGGAAGTGTAGACTGTGATTTTGGAGGGCCAAACAGGCCCCTTCACCTAGACTTCCCTCACTTGCACACCTGAAGCCTGTAACCCCTGCTCCTAAGATTCATTACCTTGAGCTTTAAAACCCACAATTTTCCTATCAGTGGGCATGGCACAGATGAAACCTAAATGTATTTCTGGGCTCACAGATCACAGGCCATGTTCCAGCTAAACCCTTAGCTGAGAGGAGTGTTTCATGAACTGATGACAAGTTTCCAGGGACCTATGATCCCTGCAAATATATGCAAAGCTTCAGATATCATTGTCTCTTCCTCCTTCCTGTCTCTTTGGGGCATGACAGAAGCTTAAATTCCTACAGATGTATTTTCCTAGAGAAAAACCAAAGCTTTCATCCTGATCAAGTCCTTGATTCAAAAAGATAGGGTGATAAAAGGCCTCAGGATGTGATGAAGTATGGAAGCAGCTCAAGATTAGCTGCTGGAATGCAAAAGATGATCAAATCTGAAGAGGGAGAGACAGTGACCTTGAGACCAAATTCCCTGTGGCCACAACTTGGTAGAAGACTCAGGTTAGCTTATAATCCCAACTATCACTTGCAGTAGTCCAGACCCTGTCCCCACCATTGTGGAATCTCTAATTCACACCCCAAATCCCCAGCCTAGAGATATTCCTGTTCTGGAAATACCTTGGGAATACATTGGAATACCTTTCAGTATTCATATTTTACATAGTTTAGAAACACTCCAGAGAAGGCTGGACTATTCATATAGATAGAAAAACTGTTTTATTTCTCATATGTGCCTTTTCCCCTCTTACCTGATGATTTGGGACAGAGAAAATCTTTTCTCATTGTTGCAGGGATGGGGAGGAGCAGGGGGCTGGTTCAGGTCTGACAGCTTGGCTCTGGCAGGAAGGGAACAAGTGGGGCAGAGACAGATGGGACAGACCTAAAGACCATGTCAGAATGACAGTAGCAAAAGCAGGCTATTCACAGTAAATATACTACTTACTTGTTAACTGGTCACTGAGTCCTTCAGAGAAGCACAAGGCATAACTTTTAGGGGAGATTGATACCCATCCAACACCAGTAACTGGGCAACATCCACTCACCAACTACCTGCCCCTGAAGGCACAAGTAATGCCTGCAGATTATCTTGTCCTTGTGTCTCACTATAATGCTTCTACCACACATGAATTCACATATATTCACAATCTGAAGGTGGACCAAAAGAAAATGAGGACACAAAATGTCACTGAGCCTATCACATATTTTTCATATCTTAAAAGTCATAACTGCTCATTATGGAAGATACTGAAAGGTAGACCAAAAAGAATAAAAAAGTATTCATACCTGTACCACCAGAGGTATCCTCTAGGTATATCTCTCTCCTGATGGGACACAAAATTGTACACACTGCATACTAACTGCTCCAGGCTACTCCATTTCCAGAGTAGCAGGAACAGATCTTGGAACAGTGCTCAAAGATAATAAAATGGACAATCAGTGTTTCCTGAATTGTCACCGTATGCTCTATGATTGGTCTCTTTCAAACATACTAATGAGTGCTTCACATTAATTGTATTATATGGTCAAGCAACTTTGACATATGCTGGATTTGACAAAATACATGTCTTTATCACTGAGTGATTAATATAAAATGTACACTGTGTGTTCCTAAGACACAGAGGTTAGGAATTATTTCTCAGATGTAGTTTGATCATAGAACTATGTTAGTCAGGTTTCTCGTCACTGAGACACAATAACCAACACTCACAGCTTAAAGGAAGAGAGGTTTAATTTGCTCACTGTTTCAATTCCTCTTCCACTGGCTTGGAGGCAGACAAATCATGGTGGAGGAATGTGGAGAATCAAAGCTGTTTAGTTCATGGCTGCCAGGAAGCAGAGAAAGGGAAGATTGCCAGAGCCGAAGGGATGAGGGACCAAAGCTGTGTTAAGGTTTAGATCTATAAACCACCCCCACAAATTCTCATGTGTTCAGAGATGAGGATTCTGTTAAGGTGATTGGCTCTTGGGGGTGCTATACTCATTTGTCATTCATCCACTCATGAGTGCTGCTGTGGGAGGAGAGGATGGAAACAAGAAGGTCACTGGCAGCTTGACTGGAAGGATATAGCTACCTACCTGGCTCCTCCCTTCTCTCTCTGGCTCCTAGCCATCATGATGTTGTTGCCCATCAGCCTAGGGTCCTTTTGGTCCATTCAGATGGAAATTGTGATTGGCAAAGTGCAGCTCTGCCAGCCACTCTGCTAGTCGTCCTGATGTCACGGAATGACACCAGATAATGCTGGATGCCAACAGTTGATAGAGCCAGCTGCTGGTCACTGCCACTGCTGGCCACTGCCTTTCGATGCCAGCTTGACTCTACCATGTACCATAGCTTGACTCTACCAGGTGCTGGTCTCTGCCACTGATTTTTGTTGATCCCTGGTCTCTGGAGCTTTTCAGTGCTAACAGCCCCTAGAGTTTCTTGCTCTTTCCTTGGAACTGACTACTGTCCACAATGTTCAGAACAAAAATCCAAACAGATTTATAGGACTTTTGGATTTCACACTACTGGAGAAATAAATCACAAGCAGGTTTACAGGACCACCAAAGTGAGTCTTTATTTCAACAGGGCCTATGCTGCCAGGGGGGATATTACACTGGAGGGAGTCCTCAGCTAACTGGAGAAATGTATAGGGAGTGTTACTTATGTAACAGCTACAGAGCTGTGATTGGTCCAAATACAGGCCCATGGTTCCAACAGGGCTCCAGGACAGCCTCAACTGTTACTGCAGTGATCCCTTGAAGGGACAGGGCTAAAACCAGGGACTCTTGTGGAAGTCTAGCTGTAGAGGTTGGGTATGTTAACACTAACACAGAGCTTTCCCTTCCTGGTCTTAGACACAGCCAGAGTGCCCTCTCCCTTCTTCAAAAAGACAACAGTAGCATCTGAAGTGGCTGGAGCAAGGGAGAGATGCTGCCCTAATAGTCACACTGCTCTCCTGCTGGACTAGACTACAGGAGAGTGGCTGCTAGATAGTCAGGGAGGACATTGAAGCAAGTTGTCCCAGTCCGGGGGTGAAAAGGGAGGGAAAAGGGCAACAGCTGCCAGCCAAATCACACTCCCTCCAGCCTGCACAGGAAAAATAGGAGAATCACGTACTTCACACCTGTCTCAATCTGAGCAGCTTTCCTCTGCTATGCCCCTCGGCCATGCTGTTTCTGCCTTAGAGCTGGCAGATTATGGAAGAAACTGTGAGCCAAAATAGATCTTTCCTTCTTTAAGTTGGGGGGTGGGTACTGTGTTTCAGCAACAACAAAATGACTAAGACATCACATCTGCATGTCCCAGCCAGACACACCCAGAAATGTGCTCAGCCAATCAACTTGAAACTCTGCCCTAAATGCCACGGAGCCCTTCTCAAATACATTTCATTTGACTTCTGCTTTATGAATATTTTTTAAAATGTTGAAATAAAATCAAGGAAAACAAATTCTGTGGTCAATTCTGCTCTATCTCTTTCTCAGTATTTGATGGTAGTTATCTACTGTGTTTCTCTGTAACAAATAAACTCTAAGGTGAAAGATCAGGTATTATCTCAGTTTCTGTGTGTATCAAGAATCCAGGAATGGCTTCCCCAGAGGCCCAAGACCAGGCCAGCGTCTCTCAGTAGGGTGCAATCAAGTTGCTGGTTAGGGTTACAGTTATGCCAAGGCTCAGCTGGAGAAGAGTCTGCCTCCACTTCACTCATGTGGTCACTGGCAGAATTCAGTACCTTTTGGATCAGTGGACTGAGAGCTTCAGTTTCCACTGGCTGCAGGTTGGAAGCTGCCCTCAGTATTTTGCCATGTAGACCTCTGTGGCTTGCTTCATCATAGCAAGCACATGAGGCAAGAGAAGTGAAGAAAGAGGAGAGAGAGAGAGAGAAAGAGTGTGTGTGAGAGAAAGAGAGAGGAGGGAGGACACACAGTAGATGTAACTCATTATCAGAATGTCTTGCATTTGCCATATTTTTTTTTGAAGTGTAATTTTGGCACTTTTACTTGATTTTTAAAGTGAATACAAGTATCTTTGCACACAAGTTCTCATTCTAGAGAAACAGGATGTTAAAAGGTACAAACATCTTTCTTCTTAAAAAGAACACAGAAACAGATAGCTTTACCTGTCAAATCCTTGGTTGGAAATTTTATAAACCTGGTTTGATTCACTTAACTCCAAAACTTTTACAAAATTATTTTTGTTTCTGTCAGTTTTACCTGGCTATCTACTTCCAATATACATACATTTGGCCAGAGGTCCATAAATAATATTAACATTTTCAATGGAGAAATCTTAAAGTTTTAAAGGGAAATACAGCTCAGTAAAGAAATTCTCCTGGAATTTCTTGTAGCAATGGTTCCTCAAATTTAATTCATTTGGAAATGGCTTTTTGCTCCATTTTCTCTTTTCAGACTGTCTGCATTGTCCTAAAGTATATGAAGTAACTACAGTTAACTCCTCAGTCACAAATGGTCCCTCACATTCTGGCTTCTCAGTTTCTTCATTAATTTCAGCCACAGAATCACCTTCTTGGAGGATGTCTGCTGCTCCCACTGTTCCCTTCACCTTGAAAGGACTGGGAATATTGCTTGGTGTCAACCATGGGTGTCTAAGACATTCCTCAGCAGTGGCTCGATCTTCAGGTTTCTTAAGTAAAAGTTGCTTGATGACATCTACAGCTGACTCAGATACACCATCAAATTCTTCCTCAGAATAGCTTATATTTATCTGTGAGATGTTCAAGAACGTTTCTTGTTTATTATCGCCTAGGAAAGGCAATATTCCTGTAAGCATGATGTATGTTAGCACTCCAATGGTCTACACATCTGTTGCCATGGTGATAGGATCATAACTAAGAATTTCAGGAGCCACATATTCAGGAGTACCCATAATTTCTCAAAGCTCTTCACTATTCTTCATTAGTCTTGAAAGGCCAAAATCAACTATCTTAATGTCACCCAAAGGAGATTCACTGGTCAGCAGAATATTCTAAGGCTTCAAATCAAGATGAACTACATCATGAGTGTGTAAAAAGTGGACACCTTCTAAAATCTGTCTCATGAGCCTCTGAACATCCTTTTATTTAAAGGTTTCTTCTCGGTCTGCAACACACTGGTCAAAGATTTTGCCCCCAGCAGCGTATTCCAGAACCAAGAACATTTCTGAGGGAGTCTCATATACTTCATGTAAACTAATGACCCAAGGATTGTCCTGTGCTAGTTCAAGTACAGCAAACTCATGAATTATCTCCATCCGACAATCTTGGCCTTTTCTTTTTTTTTCATGAACTTTGCTGCACACTCTTTTCCAGAATCTTTCTTTATATATTTGCTCACTACGGAAAATTTTCCCCTGCCCAGGCTCAGGCGGTGGCCATCCTGGAAGGGCGTGGTGCACACCTCCACAGATCTCCCTCAGCAGTCCATGAGCCTGGAGCAGTGGTGGTGGGCCTGCCTGTACCAGAGCCTGAGGCGGTGGCCGACAAAGAGCCGCCGCTGCCTGGCTTCTCTAGAGCTGCCATATTGCTTTTTAGAAACATACCACTAGGTCCAGCCCACGCTCAAGGATAGCAGAATACAAAGAGCTTGACTATCTGGAGGCAGGATCACTGGAAACTGTTAAGAAGCAGCTTGTCACAACTATTAATAAAGATCACAGGATCCTCAACTTGGTAGAACATATGGAGATTATCTAATTTCTGTATTTAAAGTTAAGAGAACTGATGTCCTGAAAAGATAAATGCATTTCCCCAGATCACAGGGCACAAGGTGGCAACCATCTCCTAGCAGGGACATCTGAGGCCTAGTTTGGTGCTTTTTTCACTATAGCCACTGCCACCATGTCTATGTCTGTAATATGGGGTGATGACTGGGTTGCCCTCCCCCTAAACAGCTGTGAGAAAACAAAGCGTTCAAAGATGTGAATATCTTCTAGAAAGCATAAAATGGCAAAAGTTATACTATTATCCTTATTATTCCTCTGGCAAGTGCTTAAGCTAAAGATCAATTAAATTTGTGAGATGAAATAGTAATCCTCTGTTCCCTGTTTATTGTATCAGTCCTAATAATCTCAAGTTTCACCCTGTGAGGATCTTTCTCATTAATGACAATACCTGTTCACCATAAAACCATGATGCTTCTTCTAAGCATCCCCCATGTGAAAAGAATAGATCAGGGATACTGTAGAAATCTAAGCATTGTGGCATCTCTTGGATCTCAATTCTACCTAGAGCTAGAAAATCATACCATGAACTAGAAAAGAGGTTCACTCCCACCAGAGTCCTCCAGGATCCCCACCTACGCAGGACTTTCACACACACCTGCAACGTTACCTCACCTAAACCCAGCGCTCTCATTTGTTGAGGATCTGTGTTGTGCTGACCACTTTTTCTAGCGTTTTTTATGTATGGAAAATCTTGATATTTGAACACACACTGAAGTCTATATACGATATAAATGAGAAAAGAGTAGGTTCAATCCCTTGGCAACTTCATAATCAATGGACGAATGAAGAATCGTCCCAAGGCGTACTTAACATCAAAATTTAAGTTCATGTTCTTCCTTGTGTCATTATGAATTTTCATTTTCCTAGCTGTATTCCCCATCAATCCAAAGCAGTTTGAAGGAAAAACGTTGCCTTCTCTGTAACCTCAGTGTCCAGCACAGTGTTGGAATTAGTATCAGTAAAATAATTAATGTGCATTGCCCTTTTTAGGCACATTTATCATTTTACTGTCTTTCTAGATCTCTGAGGGCAATATCATGCCTTGTACTTCCTTCTGCAGCTAGGACAAGTACTCTAGTGGATTTTTCTTCACCCTCCCTGTCTCCTCATGAGTGCCAGGCTATGACCCCAGGAGAAAAACTCCAGTTCAGTGACTTGTTGTAGAAAAGATTGTTGGTGCCAGAGATCAAACAGCTTATCCCAGGGATCCCACATATACCTGCCAGGGGACAGCTCTGGGTCACACTGTTACTAAAAAGAATAAAATGTGCATCGCAGTGTCTGTCTTTGCATGCAGAGCCTGGTGCTTCATACCAAGAACTTTGGTCTAATTTATCCCAAATTGTCTCCTCACACTTCAGAGAAGGCAACCTCTTCTTTTAGATTCCAGATTACCTGTTAGTGTAAAGACAGAAAAGTGAATCAGGAACTTTGGGATAGTCTTTATACTTTCTCCTGAGTCTTATTGTTCCAAAATATTTACTCTTCCAAGAGTCTGACATAGTACCTGTATAGCCTCCTCAGGCTCCCTATATTTAACCTTATGTGAGCCTTGAACATTAGCCCAGGTCAATTATATATATAATTGAAGTGTTTGTTTATAAAGCTTTCATCACAATCCACAAAACAACAATATTACTTTGTCAGTCCACATTACCAGGGAAAATCTTCCTGCTGTTTTCCCAGCTGTCACTAACGTTCATTCACCTTGTCTCTAACTTCATGGCTCCTCGCACTAGCTCTCTTCCTTCCTGAGGTAATTGAGAACAGGAATCTCCCAGTCAAGTCAGTTCCCACTCTTCTAGCCAAATGTTCTTTATTTCACTTATTCACTGGACTCACAAACATCCCCAGAGTTTATAATAATCCAGGGAGTCACTGAATTCCAATTTAGTATTTCCTTTGCCACTAAATTCATCTCTTTATTACAGTTGAAGTCTTAACAGTATGCCTCAGTGCCAGATCATATAACATTTATCTCACAGCTGAGGTGCAAAGAGGATATTCCTCAAAATATCTTGCCTTTTATCCAGGAGCTATAAATATCAAGAAAAAAAGCCTGGTTAATTTAATGTCAGCTCCTGGCTCCAGCTGTGCTGTCTACAGTTATGATAACACCCATCATCTGTATCATTAAAGCCCAGGTAAGGATTTATTCAATGCATGTAAGATTGTGATAATACCCTCGTTCTCTTTGTGTAAATTTTCAAGAGTATTTAGCTATTTGAGGTAAAATGTTAAAGTGGTTTTACATTAGCCAACATTGACATTGAAAAACCCTCATTTGCTGAAAGTTATTCAAATATACAGAATAAAGAAGTCAGATCAGACAAACTCCAAGAGAGGAGACCACCCAAAACCAAGATTAGCATCTGATAGAGCAGAAATGGCAGCCTCCTAGGTCCTCCTGGCACTTTGCTCTGAGGTAGCTTTGTCTTTCCCTTTAGTGTACCAGCCTCTCATCTCGTTCTACATAAGAGGATCCTCCTGCACCTTCACATCAGTGTCTAGCAGCAGCAGACTTGGGGCATTTGAGGGTTGGGCCAGGGTTGGACCACTGGATCCTCATAGCACATAATCCTGTTTCTCCCCTGGGCCTGTTTCGGACAGCTGGGCTTTTGGTCAAGGAACATGTTCAAGTAGGTACAGAGCATTTTATATACACAGCATGTCTAAATATATAACCTTTTTTAAAATTACAAAGACCTGGAGAAAATGCAATTTTAAAAACTTGAAAGCTGTGGGAAAAAATGAAAAGTAAGTAATTGTTTTCATTTTTTTATGCCCTCTAGGATTGAAGCCATTTGGGTTAGTTTAGGAATGTAAAATTGATCATTTAATACTTAAAACACTTCTAAAATTCTGTTTTGACATATTAAATGACATAGTCTTCCTAGGTTTAGGAAAATGAAATTATATTTAAAAGAGAATAAAGAATACTGAGTCTTAAAATAAAAAAATGAATCACTATTTTTTGTGTGACTTGTTTCATGTTTTACTTCCAGACCTTCCTGTCTTCAAAAACAACACTCTGTTGTGCTCTAAACAAGACAGTTTAACTAAACATAAAACAGTTTCAGCAAAACTTCTTACTTTACATTCACTATATTGTTAAGTTTCATATTTAAAGTGAAAGAGGTGACTGGTACTCACTTATATAACAAATAAGGAAAACTACTTGATTTTTAATACTCAGCTCTGACCTTATTTTTGCCATTTATTCACTGTGTTTAAAGAAAGTCTATCAAGCTCTCTAAGTGGTGGTTTCTCATTTGGAAAGGGAATCAAGAGTATCTTTCATATTTGCTTTGTAAGCTTTTTATGAGTCTCAAATAAGTTGATAGAGAATTTCCTTAGTGAATGGTAAAATCTAATTTAAATTATTCATCTTCCAGTACCTACACTAAAATGATGACTCTCTTGACATTGTCCATAGTAATTAGTAAAGATCAAATGTATTGGTTCAAGTTTTGAGCACCCTATGTAGCCAACACTGAATTAACTGATTTCACTCTAGAACTAAGGTGAGAGGAGAGCTTTTCATCACTGCCCCCAGTAACCAATAGAAGAGTTCAACACAGTAGATGACAGAGTCTATTTTAATGCATAATATCATTGTATCTGCCCCCAAATGGACAGATTCAGATATTTTTCTTTTAGTCTTTACATCTTCTATTTCTTTTTCTTGCCTTATCACACTGCCTAGCATTCAGCAAAGTATTGATAATTTTGCTTTCCCATGATGTTCATGAAGATTTCAGAATGAAACACCCCTCACTTTACATTGACATTTCAATTTGATTACATTTGGGTAATGACTTTTGGCATAAAGACTACTGAAATGATTTTGTGTTTTTCAAAACATCCTATTAGAAGGCACAAAATGCTATTAGCAATATCAACTTCAATTACCTTAAGTGGATATCTGTCAGAATTTTTCACTATAAAGTTGTTATGTTTTCATTAGTAATTAATAAATATTTTAAGAAACATTGAGGCAAAGTAAAAATCCTGTTAACCCTCAGACTTTGACTTATTAACTTCATTCTCTGATAATTTTGACCTCAATTATAATAATGACGGTTGCCACAAAGTAATTTCCTGGGTCCATCTTTTTTGCTACATTTTGTCATTGGCTTTCTACTGTAAGGATGAAATTTATCACTTTGTTTATCATTTGTTTATTTTTATAGAAATATGACTCATAGATTCTTATTCTATTCGCTTATAATTATTTACTATCATTAGTGGTTTTGAGCTTAAATTGACCCAGATTTGGCCAGTGGGTTCATTCTTGTGTCCTTTTGATATGTCACCATTATTTTGAGTGCTTCTTTACTTTTTTGCCCAATGAGACATCCAGACTTGTTTTTATTTTCCATCTCCAGTCCTGGATTCAGTAATTTTTCCAAGGAGCCCTGTGTTTGGTTGGTGGAGAATGATACTAGATGCAAAGTCCTCAGCTATGTATAGTTATTGTTACTTTATAGTTTTTGATTATGTATTTTCTCATTCCTGCCTTTATTTTTTGATTGAAATATTTATTCCACTTGCTTTAGATATTATTATTAACATTTTAATTTGTTCTAATCAAATTTTCTTCCTGTTTCTACTCTTTTCTTGCCTTCTTTTGAATTAATCATGTCTTTGTTATTCCATATATTCTTTTTACTTCATTAAATAATTCATGTTTTCATTATTATTGCTGTAGGCGTTATCTTAGAGATTATAATATCCATCCTTCCCTAGTTAGTGTATAATATTTTTTAAAGTTGTAAAACTAATATACTCCTCTTCTCCTGTGTTACTGTTTTCATGAATTGTCAGGACACATATATTTCAAATCTCACAAGATATTCTTATTGTTTTATGCAGTAAATATTTAATTAGATTTCCCTGCATATATACTCTTTTTAGTGTACTTTATTTCTCTTTACAAGCATTTTCCTTCTGTGAGGAACACTCCTGTAGTATTTCTTTTAGTACAGGTGTCCTGGTAATAAATTATCTCAGATTTTGTTTGTCTGAAATGATTATTTCATATTTATTTTTTAAAGGATTTTTGATGGGAATAGAATTGTAGACTGAGAATTATTTTCTTTCTGATACCATCCCACTGGCTTTCTGAAGTTTATTCTATTTCTTTTTGTTAGTACTTTGAAGGTAATCTGTGTTCCATCTCCGCCTGATTTGAAAATTTTCTGTGGTCTCACTTTTTTGCAGTTTTACTGTACCAAGTGTTTGACTTACACACCCCTTCTAATATGTCTCAATATCTTATAATGTAGCTTACTTTATCCATGCAATCTTTAGCAAGATAATCAAGTCATTAGGATAGACTCTAATATGACTGGTGTTCCCTATGAAAGGGGGAAATTCAGACACAGAGATGGAGACTCGTGATGCCTATGTTATGATGTCAGTTGTGTGACAGAGCAAGTGTGCCAGAGAGCTTGTTTTTATAACAAAGCTACTCTCCTGATAATCCATTCATCCATAAATGGCTGCAAAAGACACACCATTAGTATATTTCTGACTATTAAGTTTCCATATATGAATTTGACAGACAAACCATAGCAGTATAGTTTTCTTTTTCTTGCCCAGTGCAGAGGCCAGTGCACCATCAGATAAGATCATAAGATATCTATGCAAAATAGATATCTTAGTGATTGTAGCATTTTGGAATTTAGAACTTAATGTCTTTGACAAACTCAGGGAAATTTTCAGACATTATCTCTTCACACATTCTCCTACTATCCTATTCTCTCTTTTTTCTCATTCTAAGAAGCTAGTGTATAATAGATATCTTCACCATAACCCATATATTCTTACTTTTTTAAATTCTGTAGTTTTCTCTTTTTTTTCTGTGTTCTATAATTGAGATATTTTCTAACAACCTATTTCTTATTCTCTAATTCTGTTTTGGCTGCTAAAGTACACCAATCTATTAAATTCTTAATTTTAGTTACTGTATTTTTGATTTCTAGGATTTCCTTTTCATGTACCCATGCCAGTTGACTAGGTAAATTACTCTATCTTGAATATATTAATTACAATTATTTTAAGACTACAATAATTTTAACCTGGATTCTCCATTATTAATTTTTTTCTCTTGGCTTTTGGTCTTTCAGTCTTGTTCAATGCCTCATCCTGTAACTTTTGATTGAATGTTTGATATACTTCAGAAGAAATTACAGTGACATGATACAACACTGCCTTTCTTCAGATAGAGTATTAGCATACAAGACTGACCAATTAAGGAGTGACCTGTTTCAGGCTAACTCTTTCCTCTTGGGCAAATTCCTTTCAGGTGTCTCTCCAAAAGTCAGGGTGTTTGAACACAGGGGCCCCATCTTCCTTAATGTATTGTGAATGCCAAACCTTGACTCTAGTACCACAAGACTGCTAAAGTCGAGTCACGCTGAAAACACCAAATCAGCCCGCTGCAGACAAGAAGGTCTCCAGACACAGTCCTGAGGTCACCAGTCATGCTGAAAACACCAAATCAGCCCACTGCAGACAGCCACCTGGTTCCACACTACAAAGATGCAGAGGACACTGGACCACCAGACCACTGTACTGGAGCTAATCAAGTTCTCAGCATTTAAAGAATTCCTGCCCAGAGGTAGGGGCTTCTGAGCTGCCTTCCCACTGCTCTTGGTCCAGAGGAAGGGGCTGCCCGGCCACCATCCCTCCTACCACTCCCAGACCAGAGGAAAGGGCTTTGGGGCTGCCGTCCATCCCACCACTACCAGACCAGAGGTGCCAGAGGTAGGGGCTTCTCAGCAGCCATCCCACTGTTCCTGGTACAGAGGAAGGGGATTCCGGGCTGCCAAACGTCCAGCCACTCCCAGCCCAGAGGAAGGGGTTTTTGGGCCACCATCCCTACCACTGCTCCCGGCCCTTGGCCCACCTATCCCAGCTCAGAGGAGGTGAGCCGAGCAGATGTCAACAGCACCCTCCCATCCCCATAGTCGAAATGAGAAAACATGTAAATAAGTCTCAAAACCAGACTTCCAGATCTCCTACAGCAACCACAAAGGAAAACAAGATGGAACACTCTGATACTCAACCACCTGGACCCACTGAACTGGCAACAAAAGGGGATCTGGAAAAAATGAAAACAGAACTAATTTCTGAGATAACAGGAGAAATTGTGCTCCTAGCGCAAGACATGATTGATAAATCTAGAGAGGAGCTGAGGAACATGATGGAATCCCAACATAGGAAACAAACGGAATCCATAAAACAGATGCAAATAGATTTCCAGGACATGAAAA
>NW_004624778.1:8318916-8381119 GCF_000247695.1 Heterocephalus glaber
AAATGGAAATAAAGTCTTTGTAAATAGGGTAGGGTGGAGGGGGTGATGAGAGGGCTAGGAATGGGGAAAAAATAAGAACCAAGACGCATCATGTAAAGGTACAATTCCCAATGAGAAATGTAATTGTGTTGTATACCTAAAATGTATCAATAAAAGAAATTTTTTTAAAAAAAGACTGCTAAAGTCGGTTAAATTTTGGCCTCTTAGCAGCAGGTTTTTGTTTTGTTTTTTTCTTTTTTGCATGATTTCTGAGAGCATTGCCTGCCAAACGTTTGCTTTGGACTACACAAATGTCTCAAGGGGAAATTGTAAAAAAAAAAAAAAAATCAAGTTCTCCTCCCTGTGGTTTCCTTTTCTGCAGGTTCTTTCTCCTCCTTTAAAGGAAAATAGCTGTCTTGACAGCTCTAGACTCCACATTGTGCCCCCTCACACATACACAGTAAGCTGGCCAAATCTCTAGGCTGCCACTTTCTCTTTGCCATTGCTGCCAAGGTATGTGAATCAGTAAAGGCCCCTCATGAGGAGAAAAAGCAGCCATAAATGCCAAGCTCAGTTCAGTGCAATTCTCTTCTCTTCAGGCTCATAAACCTTAATGCCTGGTTCTTCTATTTGTTTTGTAATGCTGCAAAAGACCTACTTTGTTTCCCTCTCCCCACTCCTTAACATAGGTCATAGATTTCTAGGTGGAAAATCTTTTCTGATACCATCATTACCATCATAGTCGAAAGTACAGTGTTTCCTCTTTTTACTGGCTGCTTTAACAATGGAGATAATCATCTCTGCCTGCTTTTCCCATGGGAAGATCTTAAGTTAATTGAACTTGGAGAAAAGGAAAGTAGTAAGGGGAGGAGAATTATTAATTTAAAATTTTATTTGCCAAATCTTGAGTATTCACTTTCTGAAAGACATTGTTCAATAAAAGATAAAGGAAAAAAGAGGAGAGGGAGGGAGGGGAGAAAAGAAAGGAGGGAAGAGAGGAAGAGAGAGAGAAAGAGAGTGAAAGAAACTTCCTAGTTCCATGAGGCTTTCATTCTAGTTAATTTAAATATATTGGGAAGTAAATAAAACTTACAGATAACTACTACTCAGAGAATTAAAATGAGGTGAAAAAACACTACTTGGAAAGACTTTCTAAGGAGAGGATATTATTAAATCTGGGATCAAAATGATGAGAAGTTTGCAACTATCTTAATATCAAGTGGAATAACATTCAAGTGAGGAACAGTTAAAGGTAAGTCTTCTGAGAGAGAGTCGAGTTAGCTAAATACAACTATTAGTATTAACAATCTTCCTTCTTTCTGATGGCCTTCTAGACCCCGCTACTGGAGAAGCAAATAGGAAACTGGCTGGCAAAGGAGATTGTGAAATATAACTTGAAGATTCAGCCCCAACAACACAGAGTAGAGTACAGAAGAATCAGTGTGGGCTAAGAAGCAACAGTTAAAAACTTCCTTTATGAAAATGAAAGATATTCTCCACCTCTTCACAGAAAAAAAATTGATACAAATTTCCAGAATTCATTGTTCTATCTTCAGATGATATTATTTATAGCTAAGTCAATTTATTCTAAAACCTAAATGATAAAATTTTAAATTAACCATAAGTGATGCTTCTTATATGGAAGGGAAGGGCCAGGCATGATGGCACATGCATATAGTCCCATAACTCAGAAGGCAAGAGCAGGAGGATTCCAATTTTAAGGACAGCTTGGACAACATGAAAAGTTCAAGATCAGCCTGGACTACACAGTAAGACCCTGTCTGAACAAAGAAAAAGGAGAATGGGAAGGGAAATGGACAAATTTAATGTATGCATATGAAAAAACTGTAACTAGTCACGCAATTATACTTGATATTACAATATTCATGGTTCCCCACCTATTATTGTGTTTGTGTTTTTCTTACTCTCGACTATCATCACAGCTGGATGGGATCTTTTATTTGGGGACAAACCAACCTGTCATTCTTGAAGGCTGTAAGTTCTATCTGTATTTGGTTACTAAGTTTTAGTATTGGGGAACTGAAGCACTAAGTGTCACCCTCAGGAAACCTCAAGTTTCAAATATAGTTACCTCTGTCTATAGTGGGGAAGAATTCTTTTCCTCCTTGGGAAGAAATCAACCAACCAGTAAAATATGGTTCTTCCATTGCCTATTGATTATGTAGCATAAATGTCAGGTATCAGCCTTACCTTCCAGTTAAATCAAATTATTATTGTTTCTCTAGGGAAGTTACTTGTCCATTGACAGCTGAGGTCTCTAAAGTTATACAGCCAGGAAGTAAAAGTCATGCTGCTACCTGGACACTAGTGCTTCACCACCTGTATGCCAAAGAGGGTGCAGAGTAAACATAGAGGAATGCACAAAGGAGAGGAACACTGACACTTTTTTACAGCTCTTTGATGTTTGTCCTCTATAGATGAAAGATGCAGTAAGAGATTTGCCATTGACATGGGCTCCCTGATTTCAGCTGAAATGATAATATCCCAAAGAAACAAAGCTCACACGGAATGTGTATCTTCCAAAGACAAGATAGGCGCAGTCACCACAGGGGCAGCAGAAAGAGTGGCTCCGAGAATTGTGCCTGGATTGTTTCAGGTAACTAAATGGTCATGCTTTCTTTAGAAATAGGCAGCTTACTCTAGCTATGCTTGATCTATATCTTGCCATTCTTATAAGCACTTCCTGAGCTTTTAATGTGAAGTCATCACTTAACGTTGTAAAGAGACATTAGCGGAAAGAAAATAGAAAATACAAATGAATTTTACCCTTATATATGCTACTAAAATTGACATGAACATGGGTAAGAAATTTCTCTTCATCTTTCATAATTTTAAAATGAGAATAATGAAATGATATAAAATGATAAAAATAGATGTGCATATTAAGCACCTACAATGTACCAAGTATTGTTTTAAACATTTTATATAAATTATCTCGTCCAACCATCTTATGAGATGTGTCCTATTGTTAAACCCATATTGCAGATGAAGCAACTGAAATGAATAAAAGTTACTAATGAATCAAGCATCAACAGCTGATTCATCAAGTGGTGGCTCAGAGCCTTAATCTCATGCCACTGAGTACATGAATCCTTTCTGTCTCAGTTTTAATGTCTGTGGTTTTCTTTTCCAAGTCAGCACTGAGATCTCACAACAGCCCAAGCTGATCTCCAGGAATGACCAATTTTAGAAAAACAGAAATCAGCTTTCTGAAATTGGGCTGATTGTGTAACTTAACTCAGTTGGACTAAATTGTAAGTATTTTTTTTTTACCAGGCATCCTTGCTCCACAGGCTTCTGGGCACTAGAACAAAAATAACCAAGTGCATAATGATCACAACTGGGACAACTTGCCCAAACAAATCTATGCCAAAGCACACAGGAGAGTAAGGGAAATAATTCTCTCTCAACACCCCTACACCCCTACACCCCTAATCATTCTGGGACACTTCATAAATAACTGCCAATGAAGAGACATAGTGATGGATAGGTGAAGGCTGGTGGTCACAGTGTGTCTCAAGGGATGACGCTGGCTTGAATGTGGGACACTCATACTCTTAATTCCTGCCTGACTCTAAACTTCTGCAAAATGATGAACTTGCTATTATCATCATGGAAAATTAGCACTAAAGGAATCACCAGGTTCAGATTCCAGAGTTGACACGTGAGAATGGAAGCCCAGTGAAACATAGCCATTCCCAGAGCTCAGCCATTGTCACTACCCAGACTTCTCTGTCCACACAATATCCCACTGCCAACCAAGTCCCTCGTTATCTAAACATCAATTTTCTCACCTGTAGAATGGGAATAAGCTGACCTAAAGTTAATACTGGAGAAGTTGTTTTTATAACCATATACATAGAAATGCCAGTGGTCTGAGGGTTTGGAATGAAAAATGTTCCTTCTCCCTGGGTGATCATTTCCACAGACTTTAGCAAAAGAGTGCCCTAAGGCTCTCCAGAAACCTCTCTGGAATTCAAAGAGAGACACACAGAGATTAATCCATGAGGGACAGAATGAAAATATGGGAAATTTTTAGTAGACAGTGAAAGAGTTTTTTAAAAGCTCAAAATATCATTTGATAAACCACAGATATTCTCAAGGGGAAAAGATGATTACTTTATTTCTTGTGTTATCGAAGCCCACATCAGACAGAGCACTTTAGGATGTATCAGGTGGGGTGATCTGCCATTAACAAAAGTTGTCCAAGGTGAGATTTGAATCCATGGACTTTCTGCTGTGTGTCTTTTCTCCTTCTCAGTCTAGAGACAACTATTCCCATAGGGACTAACTGTTCCTGATGACTTCAGTCTGCCAAATTTCAAATAAGGTGTGTTTGGGCTAATTGTTGTCATTTATTGTACAGCTACTTTCTCCTACCTATGACTTGACATTTCTTATAAACCAGAGATAGCACCCAGTGCTTAATGTGTATTATGCATGTAGCCTATCCAAGAGCATGATAAAGAAGGTTAGTGTATGTGACTGAAATGTTATTATAACCTTCATTTACTTCATGAAAATACTGAGGCCCACAAAGGTTCTTGAAAGAATCAAGACCGAAACAAAGACAATCTAAATATACTATCTGCACTGCTCACTCTCTCATTTTTCCTTCCTATGTGCAATGGACAAATCTCATGAGTTACTTTGCAAATGTATAATACTATTTTTACAAAGATTTGAGAAGTTTTCATATTGGTAAAATATTAAGCTCATTCTGTATAGTTTTAGAAGGAAAAATTAGGCTCAGTGACTAAAAAGCATAGCCAGATATCAGCTGAATGTAGAGAATTTTGTGTTAGTTGGTATGGCCCAATAAATGGAAGTAGCTATAGTGTACCCTGAGTTAGGAACTCAATTCGTTCTCGAATTGAACTTGAGTTGGTCAACTGAAGGCTCAGGCTCCTCTACATACCCTTCGAAGTCTCTCTCCTGCACACAGGCAGATCTCAGTGTCCTTAGAGAGATATTGGCCCAGGATTTCCCAATTAACTCCACACAGGAAAGGATGTGGTAATGTTCCTTCCAGAACTCTTTAAGGGTTAAATCTGTATTTGAGAGCATCTGGAAACACAGTGGCTGGCATTTGAGTCATAACTGAAGACTTTGTTTGTAAGTTAAAACTAACATTCCAGCTGTAACCCAAGTTGTTTGTATGTCAGCCTGGTTGTAACTTGAGGGTCCACTCTATTTTGTAAGTGTAGCCACAGAAATTACTGTTCCACATTGCCAGGAACCACACCTTAGGGATTTCTGTTCTGAAGCCCCAAAGTTATATGTCCCCTGAAATGTCTCAGTTTGGTGACCAGAAGATATCAGTAAATGACAAGTGAAAATATTCTTTGTCTAATACAGCTTTCCATGGAGATTCCACACCAACAGTGGACTGACCAACCTCCTAAAACACTAATTGAGAAGAAAAATAAAGCAATAATGACAAAAACACACAATTAGTGAATTGCAGAACAGACTTTCTTTTCTGGGCTTATTCTTTTTTAAAGTCATCATACTATCTCGTCTGAAAACTTTTCTCTATTTCATTCACTAAGTTGAATTCTTCCTTCTTCCCAGGCCATCTCAAGTCTTACCTCTGTCACAAAGAGCTTCTCTGGACAGGATCAGGCCTTGACACTGGCCCAACCCACTTCTGCATTAAACTCCAGCAACATTCCTTTTTGAAAGTCAGTACTCCCATATTGTAAAAAGCCCACAGAACAAGAATATTCAAGAAAAAACTTCAGAAAAAAATACGTATCCTGAAGATAAATCCTAAAACAGTTACTGCCAACTTAAGAGAGTAGAAAATATGACACCCGATCTTCAGACAGAACCCTAGCAGTCAACACAGTAGCAGGCACATTGTAAGTATTCAAAAATATCGATCAAAGGAAAGAAAAATAGATGGAGGAGGGAAGGAAGGAAGCAAAAGTGGGCTAGGCACATTTGTGTGATAGTGAAGAGAGTCGACAAATAATAAAAATAATGAGTATCTATGTTGGGCAATGGTATTAGGACAAATGGTCAGTGTAGGCACCAATTCTGAAGAGCCCTGAAAGGCTGGATAAGGCCTGGAAGCTAGCTGTAGAGACATCTGTAACATTTTGGACAGCATTAATGCTTTTTTCATCTTTTCTATTAGACTGCAAGTCATGTAAGAGTAGGGTTTTCAGCTTATCCCTCTTAATAACTCCAGCTTATTTAGTTTAGTGTGTGCAATAATTGCTTGAAAAATAACTAAATGAATAAATAAACTTATGCCTGCTTGAGACATTACAGAGATTGATTTTTTGTACTTAGCCAACATTCTGGTTCTCACCAAAATGTTGGCTGTTCTCTCACATAGAAAATCCAAGGTAATGTGACCACTTCTCCAACTTGATCACTACAAAGATAAATTTAATGAATTTTCCCCTCTGGAGAGTATTTATCATTAGATCCATCTCACCTCTCCAGTGCTATTTCAAAACCCCTAGTCTCAGGCTTCATAGGGAGCCAATTTCCAAGACTGAGTCATGCGCTTGGAAGAGAACCCAGTGGAAAGCTTCACAATTAGAGAATTTGAAAATGTACCCAACCCCTGACAAAACATTTGTATGAATAGTGTTTTAGTCCATTTTTTTCTTAGTAGATTACTCTTAAATCAACTATAGCTTGTCCTTCAGAAGATGTGCATAATGTATTTGAATTTTTTTAGAAGAGTAAAAAGGGGTAGGGAGAAAGAGAACTTGATCAGACAGTCCTAGCTTTAAACACTGTCGCTTCTACTCACTAACCCTTCAGTTCTACACAACTTTCCTTCTTCAGGACTCTGTTTCTCTATCAGTAAAATGACAATAATGCTGCCTAAATTTCTGTACATTGTAATATCAACATTTATGCACATCAGTTCTAGCTATATGTATATGTATATAACTTTTATATAATATTTAGTGTAAATATTAACAGGTCTTAATCTAATAGTAACATAGATGTTTGTTCTAAGGGAAACAACCCTACCTTCCCTAAAAAAATGTTCCCTTCAATTTCTTACTCTATTCTTCCATTAAAACATAACTTTCTCCTTTGCCTTTTTCTTAGAATCCAGCATTTGGCAAATAAGATACATTTTTAGGCTAATACATTAATAGAACACTCTTATGTGATGGAACATTTCCATTTTAACCAGAAAATTTTGGATATCTTATCCTTAATAATATATTAATTTTAATATTAGTAAACTGGCAAATCTGGGTTGGTGAAAAGCCAGTAGGAAAAAATCTTGGGTTTAAAATTGTTTGGGGCAGCTTTAAGTCCTTAAAATTTCCTCTGCACAATTGCCTAGCTGGCTTGGGTAATCAGAATCTCATCACTGGGCCAAAGCCAACAAAATGAGTTTCAGTAGAATAAACATGAAGTCCTACATTTAGATTTCAAAATATCAACTTTACAAATAGAGGATGGTAATTATTTTGGTAATACTTATGTGCAAAAGATATGAGTGTTATTTGACCACAAGCTGGTGTGTTTAACCCTAACATAAAATGAGGTCAGATATACATCTGAGAAGTTGACACTATTTGATGGTCCAAGATGACTCTACTGGGATGATTAAACTCTATCTAGAGTAAGGGTAGAATTCAGGATGCCCTGTCTGAATGGCCAAAACAAGACAATGAAAAGTCTAAATGTCATGTCAAATGAGATTCACCTGATGTAAACAGGTATTGAAAACTAAAACTTTATTATACATTGGATCCTCAAGTTACAACCGGCCTGACATATGAACAACTTGGGTTAATTAGATTAATGGAAGATTCATCTACCTCTTGTTATCTATAGGATGTACCCAGGTAAACATCCAGATCTCAGCTGTATTGATTTACCACCAACTTGAGTTACAACCAGCCCTTGGGAACTGATCAAATTTGTAAGTCAAGGGTCCACTGTGAATGATTAAAGTGTTCTTATAAGGAAGAGAATAAAAGGATGTGCTCTGTGACTTCAAAGGACAGAACTAGACTGTCACTAGGAATTGTGGAGATATACATTCTGCTGCACATAACAACGTTCTAGTAAGTAGAAAAATCAAGAAATGAAATGCTCTGTTTTACACAGAAAATATTACTTCTGTCTGCAACTTTAAGGGCTAGTATAGTTGTTGGCACATGAAGAGGAAAAAAGGATATAAGGGAAAAAAAAGGAAAAGAGGAAGAGAAGAAGAGAGGGAGGGAGAGACAGAGGGACAGAGGGAAGGAGAAAGAGAAGTTGGCAGCCAGAACCAGCAATTTCTGCTCTCAATTGATCAGGAAATTTTATCAAAGGCACTATACATGCCTTTGCCAGAAAGATTCCTGTCACCACCTGGACCACATCTGCTTTAAACAGACTCTCAAAATGAAATTCCACTTAAAACTTAACCTATATTTGAAAGACAGGCCATGACAAAAGTGTTGATTTTCCTAAACTGAAAAATTAAAAAGCTTATAAATGTTTATATATGAGGTATGATAAAAACACAGTGAAAGTATAAGTTAACAATTTGAAATTTTTTCAGTAAATCGCACATTGCCATTAATCCTCTTTGAAATATCCCCTACACATACACAAACACACACACACACACAAACACACACTTCAAACACATTTATCCCATCACTCTTCCTACTTTCTGCAGCAATTCTGTAAGTCTACTTTCATGAGTGTCTTTTCGTGGCTACCTTGATGTACTGAATTAATTAAAAATGTTTACCTTTCATAGTCATTTTGACTTCGGAGAACAAGAAGAAGTCACAATTTCTGTCAAATGAAAACATTAAACTGTGTCTTCATCTACTTTATTCAACAGACTTGGCACCATGAGACTTCTGGCTCTTCCCCCACATCAAAATGACCCTTAAAGATGAATATTTTGAGTCTATTCAGGACATCAAGGAAACCATGACAGTGCAACTAAACACACACAAAAGGACGTCTAGAACTGCTCCAGAAAGTGGCAAGAACAATGTGATAAAAGTGCCCAAACCAAGGGGAGTATTTTGAAAGGGATTAATGACAATGAGTTTTTTTTTCTCTAATGAATTTTTAATATTTAAACATTCACTGTATTTTTCAATCACACCATATATATTTATTTCAGATATATTTCTATTGGAAATGTTAGACATAGCACAGTTGCCTTACTTCAACTAGGAAAATAAATAAAATAGGCATAAGCCATTATTCTGTAAATCTTTTTAAAATAATAGTTGGAGCCATAAAATATAATAATTTTAATACAACTATATTTTCTTAGACCTTAAATTATATCCATTCATGTCCTAATATTCAACAAAACTTTGTTGAGTAAGATACTGAGTTTATTTGTACTTTGAGGCTTTACATACATAGTGTAGCTCTGAATCTAACAAGGAGTTATTATTACATTTAACAGTGTTGTGATATTAATCTGTTTTCTAGATGTTAACAGACTGGAAACAAAATTGCCATTCCATAAGAAACTCTTACTGACTTGAAAATATACCTTAATGATCCACCATCTGTTTTTGATAGACCTGAAGACTGTTAGTTGTTTGGTAGACTTCTGCTTGATTGAACTAAATTTTTATTTTTAAAATATTTATTAGTAAATATTTGCAATACTTAATGATGATATTCATCATGGGGAATTGGTGCATGTACATAACACATCTTAATTCCTTTTATTTCCACTTCCACTCCCCTCCTTTCCTCTTCCCTCCATCTCTGATCCTTTTCCCATTTTCAAAAGATCTATCTCCCTGTTTCCTATTGTCTTTTATTTTATTCATTATTTATACTTCAGGTTTCTATATAAGGGAAACCATGCAACATTTAAGTTTTTGTATTAGAGTTAATTCAATTAATGTTATTGTTTCAAGATGCATTCCTTTCCCTAAAAATGACTCTATTTTATCCTTTATGGCAGACTAGTAATCCATTGTGTATAAAAACCAATTTTTCTTTTTTTAATTTTTATTTTTATTAGTACATGTTTACAGTACATAATGATTTCATTCATTGTGGGAAGTTGGTACATATACATAACACATCTTAACTCATTTTATATTTCTTTCCTCTACCCCCTTCTCCCCCTTATTCATCTGCTGATGTACACATAGGCTGCTTCCAAAATTTAGCTATTGTTAATTGTGTTTCTATAAACATGGGCATACACGTATCACTGTAATATAATGTCTTCAGCCCTTTCGGGAATATACTTAGAAGGGAAATAGTTTGGTCAAATAAAGTTTCTAGCTTTAGTTTCTTTAAGAATCTCCAAAGTGATATCCATAGTAGTTTACTAGTTTACATTCCCACCAACAATGGACAAGCGTTCCTTTTTCTCTGCAGACTTGCCAGTGCATTCTTTCTAGAGTAAAATGGAATCTCGGAGTTGTTTTAATTTACATTTCTCTAATAGCTAGAGCTGTTGAACATTTTTAATGTATTTATTAGCCATTTGTACTTCCTTTGAGAAGTATCTATTCATTTAGTTGCTCAATCCTTGGTTGGGTTTTTATTTTGGATGTCTATTTTTTTTAGTTCATTATATAGTCTAGATATTAGTTCTCTATCCAAGGGGTAACTGGTAAAAAAATTTTTCCCATTCTGTAGATTTCACCCTGTTGGTTGTTTCCATTGCTATGGAGAAGTTTTTGAAATTGATATAATTCATTTGTTGATTCTTGATGTTATGTCTTGTGCAACTGGAGTTCTATACAGAAAGTCTTTGCCTATGCCTATGTCTTCAAGGATTTTACATATTTTATCTTCCAGCAGATTAATGTTTCTTTATAATATTTAGATCTTTGCTTCATTTTGATTTTAATTTAGTACATGGTGAGAGTTATAGGTTTAGAGTCAATCTTCTGCATGTGGATAGCCAGTTTCCCCAGCACCATTTGTTAAAGAGGCTCTCTATCCTCCAGTGTGTGTTTTTGGCCCCTGTGTCAAAGATCAGATGGCTCAATGTGCCTGGAGTCACTTCTGTATCCTCTATTCTGTTCCACTGATCCACATGTCTGTTTTTGAGCCAGTGTACATGCTGTTTTATCATTGTTGCTTTGTAATATAACTTGAAATCTGGGATTGTAATGTCTCCAGTTTTGCTCTTCTGGCCCAGTATTGCTTTTGCAATTCTGGGTTTCTTCTTGTTCTGTATGAATTTTAGGATGGCTTTCTTTAATGAAGAATGCTCTTGGTATTTTGATTAGTACATTAAATCTATGTAACAGTTTTAGAAGTATAGCCATTTTCAAAATTTTTTTCTACCTATCAAAGAATAAGGGATGTATTTCCATTTTCTGATGTCTTCTACAATATCCCTTTTCAGAGTACTACAGTTTTCATTATAGAGGTCTTTCACTTTCTTTGTTAGGTTAATTCCTGAGTATTTAACTTTTCTTGAAGCTATAATGAATGATACTGTTTTCCTGATTTCTTTCTTTGTGAGTTCATTATTAGTGTACAGGAACACTTAATTTTGCATGGTGATTTTGTGTTGTGCTACTTGGCTCAATTTGTTTATTAGTTTTGGGAGTCTTTTGGTCGACTTTTTTGGGGACTTCTCTGTGAAGAATCATGTCATCTATGAATAAGGATAATTTGACCTTTTATATGTATCCCTCTTATTTCTCTCTATTGATTGATTTCTCTGGCTAAAGCTTTGAATACTATACTCAGTAGTGGTGGTAGTGGACATCTTTGTCTTGTTTCTGATTTTAGAGGAAGATATAAGTGACTTTTAGATTAAAGAACAATCTGAGAGGTGGAATCAGGAAATCTGGATTTGGATCCCAGATCCACTGATTTATAAAAGTGTTTGATCTTGAGCAATTCAGAGCTCCCCTGAGCACCAGTTTCCTCATATCCAAATTTGAACAAGTTTTTCTCCCAACTTACCTCTCTTAAAAAATTACCTGAGCTATCCTACATGAACACAATTACACACAATGTTTATAGTGCCCAAAAACATTTTTAAATAAGCGTAAGTATCATTGTCCCTGTACAAGTCTTTGAGCAAACAAAAATATTCTTACTCCATTCCCAAGGAACAACATGAGATTTGGGTTCCTTCTCAAACTGCCTTCTTTGGAGGCAACCACTATTAACACTGCTGTGTTGCTGAGCAGGAACATCACACAGAGATAGTAATGGGAATGGGAACAAGCTCAGGGATAGATGTTCTCTTTTGTTGGGAACTAAAACATTATTATAAAAGAGCAATGTTCTGCCCATTTCAGAAATGAGTTTGTTTCTTTAAGTTGTATTTGTCTTTAGTTTCTATTATGCTTATCTTTTAGTTTTCAATAATGAATTTCAAAAGCTGCTTTTGATATTTTTTATCACTCCACATAGCTGGCAATTTAATTGAAGTTTATGTAGGCTTCATACACTCTGCGAATCCAAGAAAAATCCTGATTCTAAGGGTACTTTTATGATACCAAACTTTGTGCCATTATGGGATAAGGCAATGCCTGCAGAGTTTTATATTCTGACTCTATTCCAGTCCCCAAACTAACTAGCTGAATAAAGCCCCCATAAAAGACATTCACATTCTAATTCCAAAACCTATGTAAATGTGTCTTCCCATAACTATGACAATGTTAAAGATTTGGAGACAGAGAGGACCAATGTAATCACCAGGGTACTGCTCTTATAGGAGAAGTTCTGGAGATTTAAGAGTGTGAAGGAAACGCTGATGCCAAATGTGGGTCAGAGTGGTATGGGGCCATTGAGCCAAGGAGTTCAGATGACCTCCAAAAACCAGAAAAGGCAAAGTAGCAAATTCTCCACTAGAGCCGCAAAAAACAAACAAACAAACAAACAAAAACAAAACAAAAGCACAACCAACCTTACTGTCACGTTGATTTTTATCTCACTGAGCTTAATTTGTATCTCTGGCCTCCAGAATTATATGAAAAGAGATTCTTGATATTTTAAGCCATTAAATTTATTATAATTTGTTCCTCTCCCAACAGGAAATTAACATTCTAACTGTACAAAAATGTTTATATGTCTAAAATAAAATAGTTGTCTCAAACATCTAAATATCTAACATTAGTTCTCACATCCTCCAGGCAGGCACTATTTTACATTTGAGAAAATCCAGTTTTTCTTATGGCAGTATAGTTAGTGGTTACATTGATAGTGTTTTGCTGTTTGTAGAAATAAGTTTAAATTGTTTGTGTTTTGGTTTTAGTTTCTGTTATGTTTATTAGTCTAAAGAAAAGATTATATGCTTGTACTATTTTTTTTTTCTGGAACAAACTAAAGGAGGAAATTCATGAATGAATGTAATGAAAAAAGTACTGGATTTGAAGCCAGAGACTTGGTCTTTAGTCCCGCATTTGGTAATGAGTAGTTACTTCAAAAATCACTACCACCCACCTCCATATTAATTTCCTAAGGCTGCCATTAAAAAATGCCCAAAACAAAAGGCTTCACACAATAGAAGTTTATGCTTACACACACATTTCGGGAAGCCGGAAGTCCAAGATCAAGGTGTTTGCTTCGTGTGTTTAGTTCAGAACCTCAGAGAATCTGCCCCATGCTTCTTCTTAACTTCTGCAGTTTGCCAGAAATCCTTAGCATTCCTTGGCTTTTAAGTGTATCATTCTGACCTCTGACTCTATCATCATGTGAAATTCCTCCCTGCTGTCTCCTTTGTATGTTTTCTCCTCTTATAATAATACTTACTAATCATTAGATTTAAGGTCCACCTTAATTATGACCTCTGTATTTGGATTCTCCAGAGAAGTAGAAGCACTGAGATGCTTGTGTCTACACATAGAAAGAGATTTAAGGAATTGACTCACACACTTTGGAGGCTAACAAGTCCCAAAATCTGCAATTGGCAAGCTAGAAACCCAGGAGAGCCAATAATACAGTTCCAGGTGAAAGGCCAGAATGGCTTCAGATCCAAGAAAAGCCTATATTTCAGCTTGAGTCCAAATGAAGGAAAAAACAAAACAGTATCCCAGGTGGAAGGTGGGAGGTAGTCAGGTAGTCCTTCTCCCTTGCATGGGAGAGGGTAAGGTTTTTAAAAACTATTAAAGTTAGAGGCCAGCAACTGATTGAATGAAGCCTGCCTACATTAAGAAGGGCAATCTTCTTTACCCAGTCTATCAATTTGAATGTTAAACTCATCTAAAAAGACTCTCTAAGAAATATACACAAGAACAATTGACCAAATAGCCCAGTATGCTGTAACCCAGTCAGGTTGACACATAATCTTTACAATCGACTCTATTTCCAAATAAAGTCACATGTGAGGTCTCAGGTAGATGTGAATTTGGGGAATGCACTACTCAGTACTCTATATTTACCCTCTCCATTTCCCTTGCTGGGAAGTCAGGGTCTGAGCAAGGTCTTTACCACTGCAGTGCTACTGGAGAATTCTCTGCATGATAGAGGCAGATTCTCTTGGCAAGGTGCTCCAGGGTCTGACAAGATTGGAAAATGGCTGTTTTAGCAAACTGGACAGATTTCTTCAGCCCTGGCCCTTGCTGAGCTCCACATCATAGATGAGCCCTGTGAATTTTCAATAGAGGAGACACTGCTTTGCTTTTCCAGAACTTGTTTTTTCCTTTTTGTCTCTCTCAATGTATGTCTTATAACTCTGAATCCAGAATTTCTTGGGACCCATTTTCTGAAACACTAGACTAGCTCATTAATCCCCAGAGAGGCTTCAATTTCCAATAACCTGTGGTTCCATAAATTAATTAGTTCTCCAACTTCCTTTAAAGAAGAAAAATACGGTCGGACTCCCAGTGTTGGTTTCACTTATATTTATTATAATGTTACTTAAATATGAATAAACATAAAGCTACCTATAAATCTGTTATGCTTCTGGCTCTTACGGAACTATAAAACCCAAACAAATGTGCAAACTAATTTTGAAGAAAATCAATAAAATAAAAATTAACATCAATTTTATGTCACGTTATTTTGCTGGAAATATCACCACTTATGATGCACATATAGTATGTTCTGTCCTGTGATGTTCAGTAAATCTATTACAAAGAGCCACAGGTGACCGGATACTTTCACCATTTTTTCTCTATTCAAATTCTAGGAAAGCTTTATTTGCACAGTTCCCAGGGTTACCATTTACCTTCTTATCCTGGTGGGAGCACACCATTTAAATATTTTTATACTTCTGTTCTTAATACTTATAAGCATTAGACAGTTCTCCTTTGTACTAATGCAATAATAAGCACAAATAGAAGTGAACCCATGCAAATTGTGCTTAGGTTTACAAAGTGGCAAATCAAAAAGCCTAAAGTGTCTTTGTTTTATATAATCATTATCCTTTTACTAAAACTGAAATTTTAAACTAAATATAAAAATAAGAGATCACCTGCAAATTCCTTCAACTTTTACTGATTTGGGGCACATTTCTAAAGTGCCATCTACAGATGCTTATGTTTCACTCACCTGAACCAAAAACTGCCTCAGTGGTTAGCCTGAATCTTTCCTTGTTTCTCTTCCCATGAACCATAGAGTCGATAACACACATGAAGATGACACTCAATCACAGATCTCAACTATTTCTCACTATTGAGGAGACCATGACCATTAGTTCTCCTTTGTATGACTTTAGGAATAACTGTGTGACTTCTGCACTCACAATATTACCTACAGGAAGAAAGGGATGAACTCTAGCAATCTCTAAAAAGTGAGTCTTAGAAGGCATGCACACAAATCTCATTAATTCAGACCAACCTGGTCTATGAAATGGCCGGCAGGAAGTAGAGAAGTCTAAATTCAATTTTTCTCTTCATTATTTAGTAAACATAACAAATCAAACTAGCATAACACGGTGTTAAGAGGCAGAGGTCCTTAATGGGCTGTTTTAATGAACAGGTAAGAACAGTTTAAAATTAGCACAATGATTGTTTTCTTGCAATTGATTCTCTGTTACTCTATTAAGCACTTTAATTCTCTGCAATCTTGTTTATCCCAGTAATTTGCTAAGAAAACCCTTTCTTTCATAGGTGGAGTAGAAGCAACATTTAGCTCAGTCTGGTCCAAGTAAGCAAGAGTTTCAAATTAGTAGCATCTGATTTAATTAGGTTTTACTAATAGCTAGTCGGGAAAATGCATTAACTTGCTTAGCCCACTAGGGGTTCCCTTTGTGTTCTGACATTAATTGCTGCCATTTACTTCATTGCCTGTTGCTTCCTTCCTGGCTGCCTTCTCATTTACAATAGTGTGGGGAACTTTTTGACAAACCTCACTCAACCTCAACAGCATTTCCAGCCCAGCAGATGGTGAATAAAAGGTGATTTAGCTGTCAGTCTGTGTGATGAGATTAGAGGGTCACCAGAAGGCCACCACACCAAAAGCACTGCTGCCTTTTTGTCCCTGCAGCAAGTCCTGAAGGAGCCATCAAATCTATACACTCACCATTCACATTACTTCTTGAGGATTGTTACAGATTTAGCGTATTTTTCACAGTGTCCCAGTCTTTCCTATTTCCACAGTGCCTTGTCTCTTTCTTATTGCTGGGACAAAATACCTGAGGCCTTCAACTTGAAGGAGGAAATGTTGACTTAGGCTCACTGGTAAAGTTCCCTGGTTGGCTGGCTCCAAGGCAGAAATGGGATAGTGAGGAGGCATGGCAGAGGAAAGCTGCTCACATGACGGCAGTGAAGAAGCAGTGAGCAAAGGGAGGAGCCCTGAACCAAGGTATGCACTTTCAGATCCCTCATCCTGTGACCTGCCTCCAACTAGGCCCTACCTTCTAAGAGCACATTTAGCTCTGAACTCATTTATGAATTAATCCACCAATGAGTATAGCGCCCCCGGGATCCCATTACCTTTTAAAAGCCTCCCTTCTATACATATGAGGCTTTTGAGGGACATTCTAGATTTAAACCATAACACACAGTATTTCTTCTGTCTTTCTGTAAACTCTGTATTTCAGGGTATTATATACCCCAGTTTCTATCACATTCTGTGAAGGTATGCCATATATTTGCAGCTAAAGAAAATTTGGAGGATAGAGATTACTTTTCTCATGTGTTTGTTCAGCCCTTACCTTCATCCCAAGCTATTAACACAATATTGATAGACCTAGAACAGTGATGGCAAACCTTTTAGAGACTGAGTCCCAAACTGTGACACAAAACCCACTTATTTATGGCAAAGTGCCAACAACACAATTAAACCTGACTACTGGGGTTTTAGTTTAGAAACAACAACTCTATCTTACTAACTTTTGTCTTAAAAGAAAAACACAATAACATAACTTCACCACCACTGACCTGGGATCATGATATTTGTTCTGTAATACTTTTAAAGTAGTTTAGACAGTATCTAACACTTAAGTTCTCAAGGGAAATTAGAGAAAAAAGTGTGAATACTGCCATCACTAACGTTTAGAAAACATATATTTTCTGATTGTCCATTCATTTCACAAGCATGATTTGTGCTCCTACACAGAATCAGCCATGGTGCCACAGAGGAGGAGCTATAACAAAGAAGAAAAATGTCCCTATTCTCCCAAAGGTTTCAGTTGGCAAATCTGGGTCCTGTAGCTGTAATGAAGTGAGCTCATTGTGTTCCTTGATCTTCACCTCTAAGAAATCATTTTTTTTTTAATGAGAGGGAGAACATAAACAGTGTTTGAAAGAACATTAACAGTGTTTGGAAAAAATTTATATTCTGGAGTATTTCAACCAATCGCTAGGATTACTTTTTCTCCTGACTATAATATTAACTTTTTTTTTTTTTTGTACCAGGGATCAAACTTGGGACCTTGCACTTGTGAGGCAGGCACCAGAACCACAGAGCTAAATCCCCGGCCCTCCTAACTATAATATTAATAATCTTAACTAGACTCAAAGAACATTTATTTGATTCTCCTCTGGTTCTAAAAATACAGTGACCTGAATGCCAAAAATCTGATTTGTAATTTTCACAGCTGAATCACATCTATTTCCTTCCAATAAGATACTTGTGCACACTGTCACGTGCCCAGCCGCTGTCCAACCTAAAGCCCAGCAGCTCTCTGAGGAGAAGTCAGGGTAGCTTAAGTTTCATGAATAGCAGGACTGAAAAAGAACATCTCTGAAGTAGAGGATATTCAATCAATAGACAGAACGTTCGAGTAGAAAACTCTTAAAATTCTTTCCAGTCCCAGATTCCTTCATGCTAGGAGTCTTTTGGCTCAAGAAATGTGACAGACATCCTAGGTAGACTTTGAAGGTGAGCCAGGTGTTCTAATTTCCAGCTTTTGATTTTATAAAGCATTATTTGCTGTCCTGGGTCTGTTCTTCAGCTCAAGAAATAAAATAATGTTGCCTTTTCATTAAGGAAAATAATTTACAGGGCAAACAGTAACAGGTTAGCATTCCATTTACCTAAGCACAATCCCCAGGTTGTAGGCAGCATATAGATATCCATAAGTGTATAGAGGTAGTCACTGCTGGAAAGCTAAGAGCAGCCCCTTGAGAGAAGATTTGGCCCATGGACAATATCACTTTCTTTTGATTTGGGAGCATCTGAGAGGAACAGGCAGCAACCACCTCCCCTGAGCTTTTCTGTAGGTAAAGAATAAAGACTTGGAACAATTTAAGAGTGGATGAGATGATGGCTTTTCTGTGGCTAGAAAGTTTACTGGACATTTTTTTAAAGGCTTAGTAATTTCTCAACAGTAATTCTACATGTAGGTGATTTAAAAATAGGCATACATGAAAAATACGAACCTGCCACCATCAAGAACACTCTGGCTCAAGCAGCCTGAGGCTCCTCGGCTGTGTTCTGGTTCCTGCCCACAGCACAGTGAGGTCCCGGGAGTGGCTTGGAGCCCCACCTTCATCCGGTGCTCCGCTTAGCCATGCAGGCGCCCTCAAGGCCCAAAGCCCCCCCCCCACCTTCCTGCTCTTCAGAGGCACAGGGGATTATACTTCATATAGTTAAATGTGATAGATTAGTAACTACCACAAATTATCATTTTCTAAACTGCACTTGATGCTATGGTATTGCTGATTGTAACATTTGGCCTAACGTTGTGATTGATCTAATCAGTTTTCCTTCCTGGTATAAGGAAAATAAAATAGCCTCAGAGTCATTAGAGCCTCAAAACCTAAACACAAGCCATATCTGGAAGACACCTCTGAAAAGCAATCATTCCACGAGGGTTTTAAACACAAGCAACAAAGATACCTGCATTAAGCAATTTTGAAATATCAACCCAGGAATTAAACCAAGGACAGTACCAAAAACAAAAATGAGAAGACATTTAAGCAACGCACAAATGCAGGCTTCCCCACCACAAAAAGGAAATTCTGGGGGAAATGAGGTAGAAAAGTCGGGTAATCAACCACCTGTATACCCTGAACTGATAGCACAGGAAGTAACAAAGCAGATACATGAGGCTCTAGAAAAATTCAAAGCAGAAATAATCTCCCAGATAAATACAGAGATGGTGAGCAGAGTGAAAGACATGATTAGAGGCTCTAGAGCAGAAACAGACAAGAAAATAGATGAGATCAGAACCATGCCGGAAGCCATGAATGGCCAGCATACGAAAGAAATGGAAACCATGATCGCCCAACATAAGAAAGAAATGGAATCCATGAAACAGATTCAAACAGATATTCAGGAGATCAAAAACTCCACTGAAAGCATGCAGAGCAGACTAAGAGAATCTGAAGATAGAATATCAGATATAGAAGACAGGATTGCAGTTAAGCACCATGAAAACAGAGATTTCTTAAAAATAGTAAGGGACCATGAGAAATCAATCCAGCAGCTGCTAGATGATGCAAAGAAGAATAACATAAGACTCACAGGAGTCCGCAAAAAAAAAAGGAGACGGTACAATTGACATAAAAAAACTGTTCACAGAAGTAATAGTAGAAAACTTCCCAGACAGAGGTGGAGAATTGGACACACAGATAAGTGAGGCATATAGAACTCCAACCAACCACGATCAAAAAAAATCTATACCTAGACATATAATAGTCAAGATCCCAGAAACCCAACAGAAGAACAAAATTCTACAAGCAGTTAGAGAAAAGAAACAAATCACCTGCAAAAGAAAGTCCATCAGAATCACGGCAGATTTCTCAACACAAACCCTAAAATCAAGGAGAGCCTGGAGTGAAGTATTTCAAGCCCTAAAAGAAAATAACTTCCAACCTAGACTGTTGTATCCGGCAAAATTATCTTTCAAAATCAATGGGGAAATTAGATACTTTCACGACAAAGAACACCTGAGAAATTTCATGAACACCAAACCAGCACGCCAAACAATTTTATGCAATATTCTAGAAAAAGACAATGAAGGTCACAACTCCATGAGGGCGAACAGAGAGAAGACACCACGCAAGTGTTTGTTTACACCAATTTTAAAATAAAGTTGAACAAATCAAAAAAAAAAAAAAAAAGAACACTCTGGCTCAAAAAAACAAAAGCTCTCCAGCCAATCTGCAACTAGAATAAGGGCCAAGGATTATGGTGCATGGAGCACAGGTGTTTAGGAAGTCTGTATTAGAGAATAAAAGCATGAAACTGAGTTTAAATCTCCACTTTGCCTCATGTTAGCTACATAACTAATCACTTAATCTCTCTGTATCCTGATTTTCCCATTTTTATAAGATTAATACAATTCTTCAGATTGTTGCTTTAAGATGAAATGAGATTAAAAATTGTAGTGCTCTTTTTACACATTTTGGTACTTCACATTATAAATCCATTTGGATTTCATACTACATTAATCTGAAACAATCACAATATGAAAATTCACTAATTACCTTTAATTTGATCCTTTTATTTTATATGAATAAGCCATGATTTTTAAAGAGGACAATTTTCCAATGATAAATGTAAATGTATTGTATACCTAAAATGTACCAATAAAAGAATTTAAGAGAAAAAAATAAAAAATAAAAAGAGGACAATTTACCCAAGATGAAATAGCCAAGTAGTCTCAGAGACAGAACTGTGAATGTTTTGACTTCAGGCTGTATTATTTATTTGGTATCATGCCCATGTATATTAGGGCTACATATATACATCTGAAACAACTCCAATTTCTGCATGGATCTAGTCTCATAGCTCGTTCCTTATTAAAAGGACAAGTTTCCAAATTGTGTTACCCCCTCTATAAAGTAAAATAGCTTTCATTGATCGTGCATGATCCTGTGATCTGACACCTGTTTCATCATCTGACCCCTAAGATCATATGTGTGTGTTCTAGATGAAGCTGCCTTATATTTCTTGGAGTCAGTCACTGGCTGTTCAGTGCTGCCTGGAATGACATAGCTGAAATTCATTTATTGGTGTATTATCTTTATTGTTTAGTGAGACCTTTTAATCTCTACCCCATCAGTCATCACTGAGAAATGAAGAACCACATCAAGATAATTTGTGCGCTCCATACTACTCTCCCAGGATATAAATCACTGGATCAGTCAGTCCATGATCTTGCATGGGTCAGCAGAAGTTCTTGGGTTAAAGAGTAAGAGATTTTCAATGGAAGGATGACTGGGGAAGCTGGACTTCTGCCTCTCCATTGTCCATCTTTTTATGAACTGAGATGTCAAGAAATTTAGGCCGTGGGCCCATCTGAGAAGCTGGGCAGGTAGATGAGAACAGTCCTACCTCAGAGAAGGGAAGGCCCAATTCCCTGATAATCTTTCATCATTTAATCCCTGGGAACACATGAATGGCTTCTTCAACATCATTTGCTTGCTAACTTATTTCCATTTGGGAAGCCTAGTACTATATTGACTATATATTATAAGATGAACCCTTTTGCTTCAAAGCTTCAAACTAGGACCCATTACTCCAGTGTCAGCAACTGTTTTGTGCCTCAAAAAGGAAGGAAAATTAAGTCATTTGAATTCTAAATTACTTATGCAAGACCATAAGGATGAACTTGCCATCCAAGCCACCAGAGGAAAAATTAAGTTCTTCATTATACATTAGTTTGTGAGTTTTTAGGCTTGAGAATTCTTCCTTATTGTCATTATTAATACTAAATTTCATAGAGATTAGCATCTGCTTTAGTGACACTAAAGATGAATTTTGCCCCATGTTTTGAGTCTCTTTTTTGATTCAGAAGTATATGAGCCTATGCTTATAATTATCCATCCAATTAACAGCACTTCATTTGTTTGTTAATGTCTCCCAAGCCACAGCTTCGACCCTGGGTTCTCTTTAGTGCCAGTGTTGTATTTAAAACTAAGCATTAGACATTTAAGGATAAATGCCTGAAGATAATCTGCTGCCACCTTAAGCTAATATATTTAATATTAAATTTATATTTTCTCCAAAGCATTTCATACTGTATCGTAAAGTAGCTACTGAATGAATACTTGCTGGGCAAATCAATAAAACTCTTCCTGTTGGTCTTGATATTAACATTCGTCATTCTATCATTTCCCAAGTTCACAAGCCTCAAATATGTTGTCTTCTTTGACTCTGCCCTTTCTATGAACCTGAAATCCAATCAATCACAGGTGTGTCATTCTTTGAGACACATACATCTTTGTCAACACAACAATCTTTGTAAGATTTAGGCATCTTACTATTTTGCAGCTTTTTATTGAACTTTCTATTCTGAATCTTTCCTTCACTGTAATCTATCTTTTTAATTAATCTCTAGTTGCAATCTATACTTTCCATTGAGGATTTCCCATTTCTGCAGTTTTAAAATGCACTGGACAGTGTTTTAAGATCAGAGAGAGGTGGTTTTTTTAAACTGCTTTGCAGTCCCATGAGAAGGCACTGGGAGCCCAGTGGAGCTTTCAGGGCTCTCATGCCCTCTTCCATGAGAAGTGATCTTTTTACCCTTACGTGCATATTGAGATCTATAAAAGTTTGCTTTAAAATCTTCTACACTGGAAAAACAATTTTGAAAACCAATGGCTTGAGTGTAAAAGGTAAAATTCCTCAGCCTGATATTTAAGACTTTCTCAATCTAGCCCCATACACCTTTGCAAATACAGCACATTTTATTTCTCTTCAAATTCAGTTTTCTCGTTGACTCTCTCAAAAAATCTTAGGTACTTCCACCTTTTCCTGTCATCACTTTTTACTGAAACATTATCCATCTGTGATTGTTAATAGTTCTCTGATTCACCACCTATTTCTACTTTTCTACCCTTTTAGTATAAGAAAGAATTGCACTTCCTAGGATCAAGCCTGTGGTTGAGGCCAATGACTTTTGAGTGTAACTGACATGGGTCACTTACAGAGTAAAGCATCAGTTGCCAGTTTTAGAAGGTTTGAAAATCTGCCCTCTCGTTGTGCCTGGCAAGACTCCAATGAGTGGTTCCACCATCAGCCTTGGTCCCAGATTAAATATGAAACTATGGAGAACCACCAATGATAGAATGAATGACAAACAAACATTTGTTATTCTAAGTCACTGAGACTGTAAGATTTTGCTGAGTCATTGTGATCTTTCCTAAGAATTACTTTTTCTTCAAAAACAAGCTAAAATATTTTTCAAGGTGATTAATGAAAATATTTTATTATCTACTCTGAATTCACTGCTTCTGCTCAAGAAAAGTGCTTTCCAATGAATTTATATCTGTGCCACATTAAGTAGCCAGTCCAGAAAACTCCAAGAACATTTATAATTACTCATACTTACGGCATTTATATCAATAGCCTAGTCCACATTGTTAAGTTTTTTATGAATGTAGACACCTGTGTTTCATATAAACTATAAAGTCTTCAACATGAATATCCCCTAGTGTAGATCAGGGTAGAAAGAATATTCTACTATGTGCTTCTCTCCCAAACTTAAAGTATTTATTCCAGATGGAATTTAGTTAGTCAGAGTCTGTTGAAGAAAGTAATCTCATAAAAATGTAAACATATACAAACTCAAAATTAATTATGTGTGGGTAAGAGGAGAAGACAAAGTATCTCAAAGGCTACTTGAGATATTTTTCATTCACTGCTGTCCCTTCTTACTTTCCTACCTATAAAATCCCAACTCAAGAAAAAAAAAAAAAAAGAGCTTTTAAAGGTCTACTAAAAGTTGAAGTTGGGATGGTGACCACACCCTGATATATCTCACACTTTTCTTCTCTGTGAAGTCCAAGATTATGTCAACTTCAACTTTCTTCTGTTATGTACTCCCCAGGTGTCCAGCCCAAAAGTGCTTAACAAGCAGCCATTTGTGGACTGATGAGATTGTTTTTCAATTCCCCCGTGAGAACAGAATCACTTCTCTGAGCATATTAGTTGAAGCATACAATTGATAAATGCCCAGAATTCCTAAAAGGAGCTGATAGTGACTTATACTTATTTTATAATAATAGCATACTCGGTGTTGCTTTAAGCATTTTATATGTGTTAATTTAGTACAGTACAGTGGTTAGTAGAGATGTCTAGGTCCGGTTGCCAGATTGGGAATCCTTGCTCTTTAATTACTACCTATGAGACCTTAGCATGCAGTTCTTCAACTGCAAAATAAGGTGACGATCAAGATTGTGTCTACCTCACAGGGTTGTTGTGAGATTTAAAGAGGTAACCCATACATAGGTGGTAAAAAGCAGTCCACAGTACAGTTCTCATATGCTGTTTGGCCAGGCAGAATAAATACTTGTGATCTAAAGGATTTTGCAGATGTGAAATACAACCGCAAACATTTCTGCTTGTTGAGAGAAGCCTGTTGGGAATGGGTCATCATCTTCTATGGAGATGAAGGACTAGGCTCCTGACAGAGGTTCCTGTGTCTGGCTGTTGCTGCTGCTATATTGCATTAGAGAGTTCTTTTCTCACTCAAGGGACAATCATAATATACTTTGCATTTCAGGGTATTTCATCCTAGACTTTCAAGGACTGTGATAATAACTCTCCCAGCATTTGTTTCCCACCAATATAGGCCAAGCTATCACCGGATAACGCTTTATGGGAATGGCCCAATGCAGTTAAACAGGACAAGAACCAGGTTAAATACAATTCTCCAGAGAGGAAGAGAGGATGTGGCTCTAACCTGCTATAATTGCTTTTAGAGCATAAGCAATCGCTGGGATGGAAAAGACAGACTGTGTGGAAGGTGTGTGCCCTGGAGATACTCTCAGGAGATACTCTCAGTAGGAGATACTGTGTCATCCAAAGCTGTAGGCACAGCCTGTAATTGTTCCACCTCTCAGAACATACACAAGAGGCAAGTCAGAAGTGAGCATCCTGGCTTGGACAGGGCGTTTCCAGGTTTGGGGCATGCGAATGTGAGGATGGAAACTTTCCAAAGGCTAGCTTGCAAGGTGGGGAGGAAAAGAAAGTCATCCACCTTGCAAAGGGCTCTGCTTGGTTGATTTCTTCTTCTGTATTGGCTGCCAAAAAAGTGTGTGTGGCAAACTCTGAATGGTGAATGATAGTCCTCTTCTCCAACTCACGGAGTTTACAATAGGACAGAACAGAAAATAGTTGTGTTTTTGCAGTGTATTTATTCTGATAGTTTAACTATATTACCACTTTGAACAATTAATATAAAAATCAATACTACTGATTTATAACTTCAGCTTTCCAATTTGCATTCCTTAAGTAATTTTTCCCAAAGTCATATTTATACACAATTCACACATGAATATGACATAATATATTTAACCTCCTCCCATGTTTAGGTTGCCTCTAATTTCTTAAAATTGCAGAAAGCAATGATAAACATATCTGGCCTCATATTTTTATCATCATTTATGTTTATTTAGCACAGATTCCTGCTAGAGGTATCTATGAGTTAAATGGTCTGAGTATTTTAAGGTAAATTACATATATTTCTTTTTCAGAAGCAACTGTATGCTTGCACAACTATATGTGAAAGAGGTTAGTTTGTCCAAGCCTCCTAGATTTAAAGGAGAAAGAAAAAGAGAGAGATTGATGAAATATATATAAAGAAAAGTTAAGCTAAATTAAGTAGCTGAAGATTCATCCACATGGAACAACAGCATGCATTGTATAATGTCACAAAACTTTAAACACATTGCAAGTCTTATAATTGATGGGGGGTAGGAAATCAATGAAATTGGCAATATTCAAGGAAATCTCTAAGAAGAAGCTAATCTTAAATTGAACTTGGAAGCATAGTTAGTATTTATTCAAATAAGCACAAAAGAAAAACATAAGCATACCTTGGAAATGAGAAAGGTTTGGACAAAGATAAGATGCCAAAAAGAGTAAGAAACATTTAGGGATTTTTTCCCAATGAACATTTATTTCCACATCAATTCAAACAATATTTACTTAATACATAATTGTGTACTTGGCAGAGAGGTAGGTGCTGAAACTACAAGGATGAATAACACACCTTTGGTCTCCAAGTGAAATAGCCTCCTAACTGGCTCCTCTGCCTCCAAGCTCAATCCACCTCTATCCATCACTGACCCAGCCATCAAAATATCCTCCAAACTGTAAAACTGTTTGTATTACTCCTTGGTTTTAATCCACAGATCATTTTTATAGAATTGGGAAACTTCAGTGGCTTTGCAATGCTTTAGGATAAAATCCAAAGCCTTTAATGGGGTTTTTGTGGCTTTTTTCCATCTGGAGGGTCCTACCTCTAACATCTTGCTTCTCTCTTTTCTTTCCAGAAATAATGTTTCTTTCAGTTTTTTATTTTTAAACTGGTCAAATCCAAACTCTTCACACAATATGTAGACTCCTGGAATTCACCAATGCTGTTTCTCTTGAAATATTTCCCCTTGGCCTCCATGAAAGAGTCATATCGTCTTCCATGTAACTAATTTCTGTTCATCTTCTAGCTGTCACCTGTGGGAAGTCTTCCTTTGGCCCTGAGTCTGAATTAGGTTTTCCTGCTATGTATTCTCAAAGTAACTTCTACTTCCTCTGGCATATCTCTTACCACATTGTATTTGCATATTTTCTTTCTCTTAGCTCCCTCAAGATTACAGTCTCTATAAAAACACAAAATTTGTCCTTCATGCTCACCTCTAATTTCCTAATATTGCATTCTGCACATAGTATTTTCTCAATAAATATTTATTGATATATTTTCAAGTGAATTTCATTGCAGGAGGTTGAGGTAGTGATGTCAACTGAAAGTCTGAAACATGGAGTCAAACAGCTAGCACAGGTTCTAAACAGAACAAAACTCAGGCTCAGAAATCGAAAGTTTGCATGTCAATATAATAATGTATTCAGTTTCAGTAGATAATGTATCTGAAAATGAGCAAATTCCAACAAGATCCTAACTAGGAAGTATCAAAGTAATATTCAGATCCATGGGCCATCTCCATCTTTCTAGCTGGATGACCTGTGCAAATCAGTTACATCTCTAACCCTGAGTTCTCTACACCGTAAATAAAGAAGCAAATGATTCTCTCCCATGGTCATAGTAAAGAGTTAAAGAAACCAAAAGTGCAGACCACAGAATATAGCATCCACCCAACGCTCACATTCACTCAAGGTTTATTTCCAGCCACCTTTCATTTCTTCCCCTCATCCATGAAGAAATTTGGTCAAATCACTTCTTATTGGGTTTTAATGATCTCCACTGCAAACGTAAGGTATTGGGAAAAACTAGTCATTGGCTGAAATAGTCCAATCCAATTATTACCAAGCGAACTTAGACTGAATACCTCTAAGGGTATGCAGGAAAGCCAGCTTCTTTATAAAGTTACCCACGTGATTGTACAGCAGTCAGTCCAGCTCAGAACTGTAGTTCAGTGTGTTGGAAATGCTAACTTTTTCCAGGTCTAACAGGCAACAGTTTCATTTTTTTCTCTCTTTTTCTCACATGGAAAATGTTCATTCAATCAATGAGAATATGACTCACCTATCTGGCACTTTTTGTTCCACCAGCTGAAAACTATGCCACAATTAGCAGTGAAGTCCATGTGTGCGCGTGTGTGTGTGTGTGTGTGTGCACGAGCGTGCATGTGCGCATGTGTGTGCATATGTGTGTGCATGCTGGTGGAAGAGGAGGCAGAAGCATGGAGAATATTCTGTCTCTCTCAACACTTCCATTCCTGACCAGCATGAGTTAGATCTCCAAACAACGAAGCCACAGCACTATTGAATGCTGAGTCACTCCTGGAAAATGTTCTTAAAATGGGGACAAAGTGAATGTGTCCTTTATTCTTCTGCTGTTATTACATCAACATCAATCACACTGGCACATTGGCTGATGATCATTGCCCTACTGAATCACCACCAAAATATATGGTCATGGAGGACTGTCAGAACCAGAAAAGGTTGGTAGAGACAAAACCAAGGCCAGTCAGAGCTCAGTTTTAGCTTAAACAAGAGCACAAATAAAACAAAAGCCCATAAAGAAGGAGTTGAACATACCTGCTATATCAACAGAAAACACAAATAACTGAATGAGGCATAAAAGCAATTCAAAGCCCATGAAAAAATTTCAGCACAAAGTTTGTAGAATTATACAGTAAATACTTTCAGTAATTCTATAGACACTTCTTGAGCCTCTTCTATGAGGCAGATGTTGCACAAAAATTGTGGGTAAAACTATATTAAGACATAGTCTGAGCCTTTAAGGAACTTTCAGTTTATGAATAAAGAAACTTGAAAGAATAGTCACAAAGGACTACTTTGTTTTAACCATATTATAAATGGCATCTCCACCAACTTATTTAAGAATTCTGCATTGTATATTATTATTCTACTGAGGTTCTGCTAGTTTTCATAGCTTACCCAATATTTAGACCTCATATAAGGAAAGCTGGAGGATAACTTCTTTATCAATAATAGATGGGCTATTAAAAACCATCACATATTATACAGAAAATACTCGTGAACATTTTTGCCCAGTGAAAACTATACTTCAAGTATTTGTCAAAGGAATAACTTCATTATCAATCATCAAGCCTGATAAGTTTGTCTGTGACAAGGCAGAAACTTACTGGTTAGTTGAGTTTTAAGGTCAACACTTCTGATTCTCAAAATGCCATTTTCAATGTTAACCCTAGAATGAGTCATTTCCAGCCATGTAAATGTCTTCTTCCTTCTTTTCAAGCTGGAATAAGCAAAGAACTTTCCCCTCATTCACATTCACATGTTGGGTAAAATAACAGACTCCAAGGAGTCCTGTAGAATACGAGCAGGATGTCGGCAGGCAAAGGGTCATGCCAAAAAAAAGGGTGGGACACAGACACAAAATTCACCCAGTGGCTGCAAGTACAAAGATCCATATATTCAATTTCTGCCTTTACCAAAAACAGCAAGAAAAAGACATCCCAAAACTAACAATCTATCTAGGCTAATAATTGGACAACCAAATATTCACATCTTCTCCAAACACTTCTAAAAATTCTCATTACCAGACCTGGAAAGAAATAGAAATAATCTTTGTGTCTGATTTAAAATAGGTTTCCTGATTCTCCTGGGCTTCCACGTTTAACAGCTCATTCCACAAAAACAATCTCTCTTCCCTCTCTGCTTGGCCTAGAAAGTTTCTGACTTTATTGGCTCATTTTAACACAGGTACTGCCCCCCTTGAAGTGACCTGTCATCACTGAACTTTCAATATATGAATCCCAACCACTCCCTTGCCCCCAAATTAACTGAACATATCTCTCTGTTTTGACTTGCATTAGATCTTAGATCATAGCTACTAAACTAGAAAAGGTTGCATTTCACTTCCTGGCATTATTGGACAGGTTGAAAATCATACCCACCCTAATTAGCACATGAGTTTCTGGATTTTAAGTATGCCAGGCAAAGGGAGATATAAAGAATGAGAGAGAGGGAAAGGAAAAGGCCACTAAGGGAAAGAAATTGAAGGAAGGGACCACGGATACAAGGAATTTGAATGACCTCATTTTTGTATCTAATCAGCAGAGGTGTTTTTTTTTATTTTTGGTACTGGGACTCGAACTTGGGTCCTTGTGCTTGGGCAGCAGGCAGCAAAACAACTGAGCTAAATCCTCAGCCCTTATTTTTGTATCTAAAGCAGGTACCACCTAGAGAATTAACTTGTAGAAAACTGCTTCAATAATTAGCCTTACTTATTGGTTAATAGGAAGAATCATTTCTGTTCTTTCTTACTAGTTCCTCTTTTTCACTTGTTTTGAGTAGTGGAAACACAACAGGTTTGGAAGGTTGGGAGGCACTAAAATATCTCTGGCCTTGCCATCAGCCATCAATGGCAGTCAAGGCAAGTGTAATCCATCTATTATATAAATGGACAAGAGAAAATAAGGCTTTGTTTGAAAACTTCTAAGCTCAGCTTTACTCTCATAGCAAAAAATAGGAAACATATATATGTAAGTATATATGTATGTATATATATGCATATATATATATGTATATCTTGTAGACATATAGGTATGTATCAAATGCTTTCAGTCCTCCAATAAATAAAAAAGGCCTTTTAAGAAAAAGAAACTCCTCTCTAAACTCTCCATCCCAACAGATTCCTGTGTCACCCACTTTCTTCCTCCCTCCATAAAGCTAACACTAGTGCAGAACCAATCTCTAGCATGCTATCTAATACATCAGAAGCAAACAGTAAGTCTTGGTTTTAAACTCTGCCTCTTTGCATTCTCTGTCCTCCCTACACACCCCCCTTCCTCAGCCCTGTAAACAGCCCTGTCCTAAATGAACCTTCCAGGCCAGTCTGATGGTAAAGGAGAAATGTTTATCTTGGAGTATAGAGATAATTGACAATTAGAAAAGAGGACGCTTTTAGCTCCTCCTGGTCAGGGCACTGTGCTTCTGGACAAAGTGCTCTTTTCTTTGAAGCAGGGTGGACTGCTGAGTGACTCAGGCAGGGATGTGTGCATGTTTATACTTGGAGCTTACCAGAGAAAAGCATCGGAGCTTTCTGGCACAGATTTCCCTACTGGCTGGGGCCAAGGAATATCAATAACTCACAGCAGACATAACCAAACGATTCCAGCCTCTCTTGATGAGAATCCCCAAAGTGTTGTCCTCACTGTGTTTGATTGCAGGTGCTGACATAGCATAGAACTCAGAATGACTTCCAAATCTTGTGTTAACTGTCGCCTTGGAAGGATGCTCCAGACACAAGTGGACTTCCCCAGACTCGGATCTGAAAAATGAGGGAATTTTTGCAAAATTGTGTTTCATTTTCCTTTTTGAAAATTATCATTACACTCCCCTGAACTAAGGTATATCATGTAAAGGTACAAATTCCTAATGATGAATGTCATCATATTGTATACCTAAACTGTACCAATAAACTTAATGAATAAAAAACTTATTTCCAAAACACTATAGGATGTGACATAGTCTAAACTGAATAAAAAGGAAAAAAAATCACATAGAAATAATTATCATTACACTATATCTCAAGCATGGCTTGCTCTATTATAAATTCATTTTTATTTTGTTTTTTGGGGGGGGGTTTGTTTGTTTTTGCTGATTTCTTTTACTATTTTCTTTTCCTAACCTTGGAACACATACTATTACTCTCCTCAATAAGAATAACTATTCTGTGTTTACTGAGTTTTCTTTCAGCTTTTACATGATCTTAAAAGCAGATATATTTTATATAAATTCATGTATTTTCAATTGTTAGAAGTTTTTGTAATATGTCCCTTATTCTGTTTCTTGCTTTCTTCCCTTACTCTATTTTTCAAAATCATTCATACTCTGTGTGCATTTAATATATTACTCCTAACTGCATTCAACAGTGTCCATGTACCCCATCATTCCGCTCCCATTCTCTGTGTTTTAATGTGTTCTCCAAAAATCATGTGTTGGAAACTTAGTTCTCAGGGCCACAGAGTTGGAAGGTAGGGACTAGATAAGAAACAAAGAGGCAATAAGGGTCAACTGAATTAATTAATACCATTATCACCAGAGAGTGAGAGGGTTTATTATAAAAGGGAAATTGCTCCACTTGCTACTGTGATTGGGTTTATTATAAAAGAGGTAATTTACTCCCCTTTGTATTTCCCTTCCACCTTCCATGTTAGAACACACCAGAAAACCCCTCACCAGATACAGGCCCTCAATCCAGAGTTTACCAGCTTCTAGAACCATGAGCCAGTAAATTACTTCTCATTATAAATAGTACAGCCTCAGGTATTCTGTTATAGCAGCACAAAACAAAAACATCTCATAAGTCCAAGAGTCAATAAATCACTTTCAAAAGAAAATTGAAGAAGTGAAGATTTGCCCTATCAGATGCCAATACATGCTGCAAAGCCATAATAATAAAAATGATGCACACAAGGATCAAGAACAGACAAATAAGCAAAGCATGGTAGCACACAGCTATAGTCCCTGATACACAAGAAGTTATAGTAAGAACATCCTTTGAGGCCAGAAGTTTACTATCAGCCTGGGCAGCATAGTCAGAGACCCTGTCTCAAAAAAAAAAAAAAAAAAAGAGAGACAAATGTATCAATAAAGAATCTACAGAAAGGGCTGGGGATTTATTTAGCTCAGTAGTTTTGTTGCCTGCTGCGCAAGCGCAAGGACCTGAGTTTGATCCCCAATACCAAAAAAAAAAAAAAAAGAATCTACAGAAAGATTACTGCATCTATAGAGACTTGCTGTACAGTAGAAGGTATCATAAAAATGAAAAGGGAGAAACTTCTCAACTATATTTGTAAAAATAATTAGGTTTCTAACATTTCAGTGTAATATGGTTCACAGAAAAATTAAAAGCCTCCTCTTGGCAAGTAAAAATATAAAATGACTCCAAGGAAATGTAAATAAGGAATTTTGTAACGTAAGGACAGAAAGATGCTTTTTTTTTTTTTTTTGCAGTACCAGGGATTGAACTCATGACCTTGTACTTTCGAGGCAAGTGTGGTGCCACTGAGCTAAATCTCCAGCCCCCAGAAAGATGCTTTTAAAAGAAAACTTAAGCAGCCACAGAAGTGTGGTCCTGTAGCCACAGATACTCAGGAGGCTGAGGCAAGAAGATGGCTTCACCCAGAATTCAAGGCTAGCTTGGACAACATAGCAAAATCCTACGGATAGAAAGAAAGAGAAGCAAGGGAGAGAAAGAGATTTGAAAGAAGGAAATTTCACAAATGCAAATATAATTCAAATATGGGTAGTTTATGAATAATTGAGTTTATCTGTTCAATGAAAAACACCAGTGAAAAAGTTATTTTCTGTATTTTCCATTTGGATAGTGAATAGGAAATTGTTACATATGGCTTCTTTTCACTGGACCTGCTCGAAATTAAAAAAAAAAAAAAACACTCATTCATCCTTTCTGTTCAAAATTAATGAGCAAATCAGCCTTCACTCTATTCCAGCTCTGTGTGATTTTACAGATATTGACTAGAAAGAGTTCATGTTTTCAATCTAGCACAAACTAGTCACCTTAAAAAGGAAAAGAGAGTCAGAGAGTGATTTCTTGTTGTAGCAAGCAAGATTGTGCATATGCAGTGTTTTAAGGCATCAGAAAATAAAAACCTATTTCTTTCTTTTCTGTCCTGGGCTGGATACTAAGCATGCATGGAATTCCTCACATAGTTCCTCTGAAAGAATTCTGAGCTTGCAAGACTAACAGAGTTGGCAGTGTAGTAGCAGCAGGGAAAGATGGATGAATTCAACATCAATTTTATCTTCACTCTCAAAACAAGGTTCCAGAAAAATGACTATTTGCTATTTAAGGTAGCAAATTCCTTCCAAGCTTCCTTAGCAGCACAGATAGAATAAGAACTCATTCAATCATAGACACTGAGAGCTAGAAGAAAACAAGAGGGATTAACAAATCCAAACATCCTCCAGCAAGGAAACTGTGGTAGGGTGTTCTTCAATGCCTTGCCCAACATAATAAAGCCAGTTCACTGATCTAGGGCTATGACCCAGATAGTTGTCTCTTTGCCCTGTTTCCATTAGCTGAGATGCCTCAAAGTACTAAAGTGCTATCGCATGGTTAGTTGTCAGATATTTTTAATTTTTAAGTGAAACAGTAGTAATTGACATCTGTCAGACACCATTCAAACTAGCTCGAAGTAGTTTATGGTGGTTTCAAAGTGTAATTGTGTAACATTGCTTTTGATGACATCATACTTTGAGAAGCTTAATTTTCACCTGTTCTTGTAATTAATAGCAAGTACAACGCAAAAATCACCATGTACCAAGAAATGAAGATGAAGGTTTCCAAAGTTTGAGAATTTGTATAGTATCCAAAATGCACATGCACACACACATATTCCATTAGCAAATAATTGTGCATATTTAAGAATAAAATTAAAATACTTTTGTTCATATACATGTTTTTAAATAGCTACTAAGCTGTTAGAACCAATATTTAAGTTGTTCGAATTTTAATATGTAAGTTATTTAATGTTTATTTATTTATTATTTATCTAATAGACAGTATGTTTAGGCATTTTTTTTGGCCCAGGTACTCCTTGAAAAAATTTCTGAATTATAAAGGACATTGAGAATAAAAAATAAATAAATTGACAGGCAAAAACCAAAGGAATCTTTTGCCTTATTTTAGATGGTGAGAGGAGAAACCTATTCTAGTTGCAAAGATATCTCTTTAGAGAATTTGAGGCTTGGAATGGGGAACTTGGAAAACTCTCACCTCAACTTCAACAAAGTACCTTCTTATTTACTTGTTACACACTTTGCACATTTCTATCATATTCCATTGGGAAAATGGATTGAGTGACTAGGAGCAGATGGACTGAATTCACTGGTATAGAAAACTGCAACTGGATTGGGATCAGGAGATAAATAAATTGTTCTTATTAAAAATATCAGATAAACCATGATCAGTTTGCTCCTAATCAAGAAGTTCATGCTAAAAACACAACACCGAGGAGAACGAGAGCAATCAAAAAGAGAGAGAGAGAGAGAGAAATAATAGATTAAATAGAAAGCTGCTCAAGCTTAGCTTCAGCTCCCAAATTGATTTAGATTCAAACCCACCAGCCCTTACTGGTCCCAGTTTGATTTGGCTGTTACTAGTGCTACCATATGTCAATTCACTTGAACTTGAAACTTAGAATCACTAAATGTTTCCTCTGCCCATCCTACCATTTACAGCCATTTCAGGTAAAAATTTGTATACATCTTACCTGAACAATCTCTCTCATACCCACTCTCTCCTGTCCATGACGATGAAGCTTCCTGAAGTGAAAAAGGCAACATGTGTCAAGTAAATAGATAGAGAAGATAAAGAAGAGAACTCAGGAGAACATACTTAATAGCAGGTGAAAGAGGGACTCCATCTAAAGAGATAAGAAATCAGTTACCTACAGAGAATTATCATGGAATTCAGGGTTATGGTTACCAGTGGATGAAAGGGCAGGAAGTAACAGGTTGTCTGGCAAGTGTCACATTGTGTTCCTATGATGGTAATCACAGAGAAAAGGAAAAGAGGCAGGAAAGTTATGGCATCTAAAAAAATCCACACCCAGTTGAATATAGAAGAGATTCATAGGATGACTTCAGAACACTATCATCTAGAGAGTAAAATATTTATTTTGAACAACAGAAGAAAACAGAAATGAGTAATTGAACATTTGTATTCTTTCTACATTCCTATAAGGCCTATCACAAGTTCTGGAAAAAACTATTTAGAAGGTGTTCACGAGGCATCTTGATGATAATGAGACCTATAGAAACTTACTATACATTTATATAACCCAGTTATAGTCTGTGTTGCTCAAAGGAACAAAAATTTGGAGTTCATCAAGAACAGTTTTGGACATAAGGAGTATTAACGCACCATGATACTCTGGATCTCACCATTCAAACATTGGAAATTGACAATTTGTAGGCTACTTCTAGCCCACAGTATTCTTTAGTTAAAAAAACTTTGTGTGTTTTGATTGTGAATCTTTTTTTCTTTTTTTGGGGGGGGGGGTGTACTGGAGATCGAACTCCGGTCCTTCTGCTTGCGAGGCAGGCGGTGGAACCACTGAGCTAAATCCCCAGCCCCAATTGTGAATCTTTTACCAACAACTAAAACTCAAGAGACTTCACATAAAAATCTTCAGTTCTAACTTCTCTTTAAAATATCAGAATGTTTTTCTGGTGTAGACTATTATTACAGTGATATCAATCAACCATACTGAATGAGAGTTGTCCCCTGGAAGGCCCAATCTGGCAGGATTACCCACTGACACCCCAGGACTGGTTATGATGTATGGGTAATATGGTTTTTGCACCTATAGGAGAGCCATCTATACATTCTACAGATGAAGAGCATCTTGGAAACCACAGTGAACAAAGACCCAACTCAAAACCTGAGTACTATAAGACACAGAAATGGTCCTAACCTATCACATCTCAACCCAGATATATTTGGAATTTATGGAACTCAGGCAGGCTAGAAAAAGTCCTAAGCGATTGATGACTCTAATCTCAGGCCTATTGATTATCTTTGGGTGAGATTTAACCAATGTGCCCAGTTTCTCTCATCTTTGCAGCTATGGTAAGGCTATGTGCCCTACTTACTCCCTAGGGTTCCACTTACAAAGACTGAAATCCATTACCTTTTTTTAAGTGTTCTCTAAAAATACAGAAGACCTTATAATTTGTAGAGCACTGGAGTCAACCAAAAGTCATATAGCTAATTCCAAGTTCTATGCCCAGTTCCACCACAAGCCAGTTTTATGAACTTTCACAAGTTTCTTAAACTTTGTGTTTGAAATGCAAATATTATTTTCCACGATCTTTGCAAGGTTATTCTCATTCATCATTTTTTAAATGTTTTTCTTGAACTAAAACCTTTATGAATTGGGCCAAACCCAAAAGTGAATTAAACTAATATTGAAAGAAAATGAACTATTGGGCTGGGTCTCGGTGTCAGCAACACACCAAGATGTTGATAATGTACAGTCATTTGAAACCTCAGTACCTCCCAGCTTGGCCCAGAGCAGGCCTCATCAGGAGGAGAGAACCAGAGCAGAGTTGGAGAGGAAAAGTGGAGATATAAATGACCAGAGAAGTGCTTCCAGGGCGCTGAGTCAGCCAAAACAGAGCCTCCTGCAGAGCTCAATGGCTCTTTTCTCAGTTGCCTGGAGCATTGGCTGGCGGCTGCCTGGCACTGCCTGCCGGGAAGACAATTTTTAGTCTATCGATTCATTTGAGCTGGGCAGTTTGCCCTGGTACTTAGGCACTCAGACAAACATGCCCTTAATCACTGGCAAACCCAGCGATGTAAGGAGGGCCAGTGGCTCAATCAGCACCTCAGGCTGACCAGAGGAAAAGGATGATCTATAAAGCTCAGGGTGTCAGTCTCTGGGAATTCACCAGATCTATTATATTTTATTTTTTAAAGCCAGAGCCCTAATTAATCCCTGACCTTGAGGTGAGGAACATTCTAGCTCAGGAGCACTGCACTCTTTCCTTTGCCTTCAGTAAAACCAAGAGCAGCTATGGAGCAGGGTTGCAGGGGGAACTTTATTCACACTGTCCCCTCTGCTTGTCCTCCTGGTGTATTTATCCTACTGTGTAGACTCTTGTGTTGATTTCAGACCCTTACAGTGACTCTTCTCAATGCCTTGCTTACTGACTTCTACTTGCGACCATCACAAAATACGGTTGGATGTCTGTTTTCTATTTATATCCTCAGTAAGAATTCCTAAAACTGTAGACATCTCTTAATTATTAATCTCTGGCATCTAGCAGTTTCAGGTGTAGAAAACACCCTTGACTCCTTAATTGCTTACCTGAAGGAAAGAAAGAAAGGAGGCAGGGAGGGAGGAAAAGAAGGGAAAGGGGGGATGACTACTCTGATGAAAGTGAAAGCAGAGAGAATAAAATGGTATACCCAAACTTATGACTGAACTCCTTGAAAACTGTGCTAACAGCAGAACTAGGTGTCTGAATCTATATAGCTGGTTAAATCAGGTGTCTAAATAGTCAGTATAGTTGTTTGACAACCAAAAGTAAAATCATGTGAGGTCACTAGCATACAAACATTTTGAAAGCTTGAAGCATGTTATACACACAAGGGATTACTAAAGTCCCTATCACTACTGTGAAAGGATTAGCCCTACTTCCTCTCATCAATGGCTCATTTTCTTGTCCCAAGCCAGAGGCTGTATGTCTCAAATAGGAAAAAACAAGAAAAGATTATCTCTTTCCTCTCCTTTCTTATGCTGTAAATGAAATTTTTTCATGAACAGAAAACTTCTGATACAGACAGAGATTATATCACATTTTAATAATAATTATGGGAATTCCTTAATTGGACAGAAAATTATTGTGAGTCCCAAAAACATTTCATGTTGGATTCTTATGAGAACTTCTTCTGAAAGACCAATTGGATAGGACAACTTCAATTTCAAGATGGTCAAACTGACAATCATGTAGGTTAAGTGACTTGCTCAAATTATATAGTTGGTAAACATGAGAAGAATTCTAAGCACAAAGTAAATATTGAAACATATTTGCAGAAATATAGTATTGGAAAGTATCTATGAAGTGAACAAGCCCAACTTCTTATATAGTACCAAAAATCCTTCTAAAAAGGGACACACTTAACAACAGATAAGTCACTTAAATAGCCTTTATTTTCCAGGAACATGGAATGATTATTTTCTCATAATCGTTACTCTCAGAAATTAGATTTTATTGTATAAGGGAGGTAGTAATTAGCATGTATTTCCTGAGGTTTTATGAAGACAATAATTGATGATGTGTATAAAGTTTTTAGCAACACAAGCCCTAGCACATAGTATTTAGTAAGTGTTGGCTCTTATTATTCTATAATTTTTGGTCTACTTTTATTTTTTTCTGGAACCTCTCTAACCTTTCATATCTTTTTGTTTCAGATTCATTGTTTTAGGGACAAATCTGTTTTCATGATTCTCTGAATTATGCTTGGAGGAGTGGAAATTGTTGGTTTTACTCTTAATCTCTGCATCAGAGAGACTCAGAGATGTGAAGGATCGACAATAGCTGAATCAAAGACAATGCCTTCTGAGAAACCTAGATGCTTTCTTCCAGGACCTAAAAGGTGACTATTTGGCAACTTGACATTTCAACAGCATGACTGTATAGCTAGCATCCAACATACTAAAAAATGTATATAAAATTACCACAAAACAGCTTTACAGTGACAACTAGCTCAGTACTTAAGAAACTCTGATTCAAAGAATACTACATATCATGTCTTCATTATGTTTTTTAAAACAATTTTTAGTGAGAACAACCCAGAATGTAGCAAAAACATTCACTGGAATATAGAAGTTATTTGAATTCAAATTATGTATGGTATTTATGTAATGCCTTCCATTTCATTTTTCTATTTATGTTTATTTGTTTAATGCCATGTTATTTAAATTTCACATGAATATAGTTTATGAGAAAAAAGTACCATACTCAGGGCTCCTGATCACAATTTTACAGCAAATGCATGTAATCAAGAAGAGGTTGAAGATCCCAGTGAGAAGCCCTCATGGACCAGAGCTGCATGGGAATGTGCAGATCCCAACCAGGGTCCTGCCCTGAAAAGAGCTGCACAGGCCCACAAGTAAGAGCCAGAGGCCCACCCCAATTCCATTAGTAAGTGCACACAGATCCCAGTGAGAAGCCTGCAGGAACCAGAACTGAGGGGGTGCGTGCAGGTCCCAGCTAGGGCCCCACCCAGACACCAGCAGATTTGGCCCACAGGCCCCAGCCAAAGGCCCACCTGGAAGAGAGCTATACAGGAGGTCAAGCAACAGGCAGAGGCCCACCCAGATACCATTGATAAGTGCATGCAGACCACAGCCAGAAGCCTGCTCAGACACCAGTAATTTGGGTGCACAGCCCCCAGCCAAAGGCCCTCCCAGACAACAGCTATGCAGGGGGACAGGCTCTAGCCAGAGGCATGCCCAGATACCATCCCAAGTGTGTACAGCCCCCATCCAGAACCCCGCCAAGACAACAGGGCAGCACAGAGATCCAGAAGGCCACCATTCTGAACCCAGGAATTGGTACAGTGGTAAGCAGCAGAGAAAAGGCTGGTGGCTTGCTGAGAATTGAAGATCACTGGGCAAGCAAAAAGTAGCTTCAACAAAGATGCAGCAGGGTGCATCTGTTGAAATGAGAACACATATAAACAAGTCTCAAAACCAGACATCCAGATCACCTAAGGCAATTCCAAAGGGCAAGGAGATGGAACAATCTGATACCCAATCACCTGGCCTCACTGAACTGGTAAAGAAAGAGGATCTAGAAAATATGAAATCAGAAATAATTTCTAAGATAATAACAGAGATTGTGTCCATAGTGCAAGAAATTAATAACTCTAGAACAGACATGGATAAAAAATAGAGAAATGAGGAACATATGGAATCCCAGCATAAGAAACAAATAGAATCCATAAAATAGATGCAAACAGATTTCCAGGAGGTTAAAATCTACATTGATCATTAACACAGCAGAATGAGCCAATGTGAGGACAGAATTTCAGATATAGAAGACAGAATTGCAATTAGTAACCAGGAAAAGAAAAATTTCTTTAAAACAATAAGGGACCAAGAGAAAACAATCCAGTAGCTGCTATATGATGCAAAAAAGAATAACATAATACTGATCGGAGTCAATGAAGAAACAGGAGAGAGTGCAAATGAAATTTAAAAACTGTTCACAGAAGTAATGGTAGAAAACTTCCCAAGCAGGTAAAAAGAACTGAACATACAGATAAGTGAAGCATATAGGACTCCAACAAGCCACAAAAAAAATCTATCCCTAGGTATATAATATTAAAGATTCCAAAAACCCAACAGAAGAATAAAATTCCACAAGCAGTTAGAGAAAAGAAACAGATCACATACAAAAGAAAGTCCATCAGAATGACAGCAGACTTCTCAACACAAACCCTCAAGGCAAGAAGATTCTGTGTTGAAGTATTTCAAGCACAAAAGGAAAACAATCTTGAACCCAGATTGATATACCCTGCAAAACTATCTTTCAACATTGATGGAGAAATGAGATACTTTCATGAAAAAGAGCACATTACAAACTTCATAAATACCAAACCAGCACTTCAAAAAATTTTAGACAACATCCTAGGAAAACACAATGAGGATCACAACCCCAGGAAGTCCAGCAGAATGAATCCATCAGGCATGACAAGAAACTAAACGTGAAGGAGGAGAATCCAAAAAAAGAAAAAGTCATGGCAATGATAAGTCAATATGTATCAGTTATAACCATCAATGGTAATGGTCTCAATTCACCAATCAAAAGAAATAGACTGGCAGAATGAGTCAAGAAGCAACATTTAACAATATGCTACTTACAAGAAACACAATTCAAAAACAAACTCATAGACTGAAAGTTAAAGGGTGAAAAACAATACTCCGTGTGACAGGAACTCCCAAAAAAGCAGGAGTAGCTATCCTCTTTGCAGATCAAATGGATTTCAAACCAACACTGATTAAGAGAGACAAAGAAGGACACTACATCCCTGTAAAGGGAACAATCCAAGAGGAAGAGATGACAATCATAAATATATATGCACCAAATACTAATGTGCCCAACTATATAAAACAAATACTAATGGACATGAAAAATCAAATAAACACTAATACATAAGTAGTGAGGGACCTCAATACCCCCACTGTCACAAATAGATAGATCAACTAGACAGAAAATAAACAATGAAATATGAGAACTCAATCAAAATCTTGAACAAATTGACTTAACAGATGTTTAATAGAGTACTTCACCCACAAAATCAGAATACACATTCTTTTCAGCTGTTCATGGGTCATTCTCCATAATAGACTACATACTAGCTCATAGAACATGTTTAAGTGCAGAGAAATTGAAGTTATCCCCTGTATATTATCAGACCATAGTGCAATGAAATTGGAGGTCAATAACAATAGAAAACACAAGAATTTCATAAACACATGAAAACTGAACAACACACTTCTGAATAACCAATGGGTCACAGAGGAAATTAAAGAAGAAATCAGACAGTTCCTACAATTAAATGACAATGACAATACAACATATCAGAATCCATGGGACACAAGGAAAACAGTCTTATGAGGGAAATTCATAGCAATGAACACTCACATTAGGAAAACAGAGCACGCTCAATTATACAACTTGATGCTGAAACTCAAGCTTCTAGAAAAAGAAGAGCAGGACAAACCCAAAGCTCATACAAGGGAGGAAATTATAAAGATCAGAGCAGAAATCAATGCAATGTAGACTAAGAAAAGGATACAAAAAAAAAATCAATGAAGCCAAGAATTGGTTCTTTGAAAAAATAAAATTGACAAACCCTTAGCCAACTTTATCAAAAAAAGGAAACTAAAGACCCAAACGCATGCAATTAGGAATTAAAAGGGTGAAATTACAACAGACCCAGAAGAAATTCAGAGGATCATCAATAACTACTTTGAGAACCTATAGGCTGATAAGATGGAAAACCGAAGAAATGGACAGATTTCTAGGTACATATGAATTACCACAGTTGAATGAAGAAGACCTAAAAATTTAAACAACCCAATATCATTCAACAAAATTGAAAATATAATTAAAAACTTACCAGTGAAGAAATCCTGGGTCCTGATGCCTTCACTGCTGAATTCTATAATAGATTTAGAGAAGAGCTATTGCCACTACTGTTTAAAGTCTTCAATGAAATTGAAAAGGAAGCAATACTGTCAAATTCATTCCTGAAAGCGAGTATCACATTGGTCCCCAAAGCAGAGAAAGACCCAATCAAAAAGGAGAAATATAGGCCAATCTCACTAATGAACATAGATGCAAAAGCCCTCAGTAAGATACTGGCAAACAGAATGCAGAAGATCATCAAGAAGATCATACACCATGACCAAGTGGCATTCATCCCAGGGATGCAGGGATGGTTTAACATACACAAATCAATAAATGTAATACCCCATATTACTAGAGCCAAGGACAAAAAACATATGATCATCTCAATAGATGCAGAAAAAGCATTCGACAAAATCTAACACACATTCATGATAAAAAAAAACCCTACAGAAAATTGGAATAGATGGTCTCTAACTCAACCTGATAAAAGTCATCTATGAAAAACCAACAGCCAATATCACACTAAATGGTCAAAAACTGAAATCATTCAAACTAAAATCAGAAATAAGACAAGGTCCACTATCACCACTCCTGTTCAGTGTAGTTTTGGATACATTAGCCACAGCAATTAGACAAGAGAAAGAAATTTTTTAAAAAGATAAGAAACAAAGAAGTTAAATTGTCATTATTTGCAAATGACATGATACTCTGTATAGAAGACCCCAAGAACTCCACTAAAAGTGTTTTAGAATTAATGAACAAATTCAGTAGAGTAGCTGGATACAAGGTCAACACACAAAAATCAATAGCTTTCCTGTACATGAACAACAGACTCACTGAAAGAGGAACTGGAGAAACAACTCTCTTCCCAATAGCATCCAAAAAAATGAAATACCTAGGAACCAACCTAAGGAAAGAAATCAAAGACCTCTACTCTGAAAAGAATAGCACTCTTTAAAAAAGAGATCAAAGAGGGTATCAGAAAATGCAAAGACATCTCTTGCTCCTGGGTAGGAAGAACCAATATAGTGAAAATGGCCATACTTCCAAAACTGCTATATAGATCCAATGCAATCCCAATTGAAATTCCACTAGCATACTTCAGAGACCTTGAGAAAACAATCCAAATTCATTGGAAACAAGAAGAGACCTAGAAAGGCAAAAGCAATTCTAGGCAACAAAGACAAGTTGGGGGACGGGTATCACAATCTCCAACTTGAAAGTGTACTACAAAGCTACTGTGCTAAAACAGCATGGTACTGGCAAAGAAACAGACCTGAAGGCCAGTGCAACAGAGTAGAAGATGCTGAAACAGCTCCATACACACTCAGCCACCACATCTTTGACAAAGGAGCCAAACAAACTCAGTGGATGAAAGATAGCCTCTTTAATAAATGGTGCTGGAAATACTGGGTTTCAGTTTGCCAAAGATTAAAACTAGAACTATATTTCTCATCACGAACTAAACTAAAATCAAAATGGATTAAAGAGTAAAATATTGAAACAGAAACACTAAACCAGCTGGAAGAGGGGTTAGGTAGAACTCTTGAAGAATTTGGTATAGGAAAAGATTTCATGAACAAAACCTTCATTCCACGTGAACTAGCACAAAGAATCAACACAGGCCATCTCTTTTTATTAAAAAGTTGCACAGCAAGAGAAACCACCTATGGCATGAAGAGACAATCCACAATGTGGGAAAAAAATTTTAATTGCTGTTGCTCAGACAAAAGTCTACTATCTAAAATATATAAAGAACTTAAAAATATCAGACCTCCCAAATTTAAAGACCCAATCCAAAAATGGGCATCTGAAATGAACAGACATTTCTCAGAAAAACAAATAGAAATAGAAAATAAACCTATGAAAAAATATTCGACATCACTGGTCATTTGAGAGACGCAAATGAAAACAATGCTGAGATTCCACCTCACCCAGAAAGAATGGCTGCTATCATGAAATCAACCAATAACAAATATTGGCAGGGCTGTGGAGGAAAAGGAACCCTTCTCCACTGTTGGTGGGAGCATAGAATGGTACAACAACTGTAGAAATCAGTATGAAAATACCTCAAAGAACTAGCATGGGAGGTCCCATTTGACCCAGCTATTCCCCGACTGAGTATCTTTCCAAAAGAATTAAAAGAATCACACCACAGTGATATATGGGCACCCATGTTTGTGGCAGCACAGTTTGTAATAACTACAACTTGGAAACAGCCCAATTGCCAATCAACTGGAGACTGGATAAAGAAAATGTGGGAGTTTTATATATATAAAATGGAGTATTATTCATCCATAAAGAATTAGAAATTAGAGACATTTATAGCTAAATGGATGCACATTGAGGAGATACTCTAAAGTGAAATAAATAGGACAGAGATGTAAATACCAAATAGTTTCTCTAGTGTGAGAAACTGAAAGTGTAAATAAGGATCAAAAGGCATAACAGATGTTGTGAAATAGGAAGAAAAGATCCAAAGGGGAAGGAGAAGTGGGTGGGATTGGGGAAAGGAAAGAAGGGAATGGAATTAATATGGGAAAATGAAAAAAATGAAAACAAAGTCTTTGTTAATAGGCAGGGGTGGGAGGGGTTGAAGGGAGGCCAGGAGAATGGGGAAAAAATCAGAACCAAGAGAGATTATGTAAAGTTGCAAATTTCCAATGATGAATGCCATTATATTGTATACCTAAAATGTACCAATAAAATTAATTTTAAAAAACAAAAGGTTGAAGTCAATTGTTTATATTAGTCCTAAGATTAGAAAGTGTTTAAAGGAATAGCTATGCAACAATATGCATCATTATTCATAAAAGTAGAAAAGTTATTCTTTTAGTATAAATAGGAGTTATTTTATTCTTTTTCCAATATGAATTTGAAATTTGATAAAAATTGGATCAGTTACCTAAATCTGGATTATCTGCCTCTCTTTATACAAACTAATGTATATTTATTATGATTATTGTGAAGAAAGTAGGTGGAATATCAATAAACTTACAAAGCTGATGGAAATAAAGTAGGTGGAAATAAACTCTGAGCTGATGGAAAACCAAATCAGAAATCCATCTGAAAATCTTGCCTTCCTTTATAGCAATGGACCAGATCTTAGCTGGATCAGCCAATGCTTTCACGTGTTTTCATGGGACAGACAGAGGCCAACTGCCATGTAACCAAGTTCCACACCTCACTTCCTTTAGGCAGTGCTGTCATGTGCATGGTTCAATTCACACTTTGAAGTCTGAGACTATTCTGCACACTTGCCCTCCCTTTAGAAATGTGGAAACAAACTGTGAAATATGTCTTTCATGCTTCTTGGTCATCTCAACCAGAGATTAGTAGGTACTCAGGACTTTTCTGAGGCATTTTTCTTCCAATGGCAGGATTTTCTTTTCTTCCCTAGAGACTGAATTATGAAAAGCATCAGGTGGCATATAGAGTTTAGCCTCACAGTTCTCTCCTGAGACCATAGAGATAAGAACCTTTCAAGAGTATTTTGAAAAAGTATACTACCCTCTTGACTCCATTCTAATAATGTCCCTGTGATCCTGGAGTTCTGGCCTGGCAATCTGAAACATGATTTGCTGCAAAAATACCCTTTCCCAAATGAATGACTAATGCAGTGTTTCCTAAACATATATGAGTCATGAATTTGATGGCCAAAATGATTCTGAGTGGTCACCAAAATATTTCATTTTCCTTCTAGGAATCTGGAAAACTATATCTCTTAACATTTTTAGATCTAATTGAACTATGTGATGACTTATGACTAATACAATGTTGGCAAAAGTGGTATAAGCACTTTAGAAGCCCTAGGGTATTATACAGAATAGTCTACATTTTATGCCTTTTATCATTGTTAGGTGGGTGAAGGCAGAATACTGTGCAGAGCATTGAAAGATGCTGTAGAAAGAAACTCATACCTCACTTACTCCTATGGAGCTGCACATGCTTTCCAAACTTACCCAGCTGAGCTGAGTTGGTTGTGAGTGAGAAAAAAATGTTTATGGGATTTTGAGTTGTTTGTTACAATATCTAAAACCTTTAATTCAAATTCCTTGAAAATATGGTGAAAGACATGTTTCCTCTTAACAGAGCATTCCAAATATGTACATACATACAAAATGTGATGTGTAAGGTATCGGTGACTACCCATGAACTTCATAACACTTTTAATTGGAATACAGCCTCAAATGTAATGTCAGTGTCAATGTAAGTACCATCCTATCCCTAGTAGTATGTTGAACATCTTCTACCATCACATCCTTCATAATAATTATCTTAGGTGTAATTAATTGATGGTCTCCCTCACATCATACCCTAAATAACTTGAAATCCATGTTAACTCATCGCCTGACTCAGAAAAGAGAGATGTATAGATAAGTGAAACAGAAGAGACAATGATATTCCAGGAGCCCAATAATGCAGAAACTCTCAGTTCACACTGGGAGAGACTGACTGAGCTGTTAGCATGGTATTGGTTCCCTAGGACTGAGGATGACCATGAGCAGTGGAGTTCAAATGATCAGATTTTTCTGACTTCCGCATTCAGATTTATCAACTTCCATGTTAATAAAGCAGGATTTTTAAAAATAGATTCTCTGTCTCTTTTGTACTGCTAGACCTGGGTGGGTTTTGCAAAGTTGTACCTGATATTGGGAAACAATTAATAAGAAACCCACTCTAGCACTAATATTGTTGCTTTCCATAAACATGCTCACCTATAACTTCACTCTTTCTGCCTTACGTTTTTTCACCTACCTTGTATTATAATCCATATCTGTGTTACAATGTCCCTTGTTTCTCTAGCTCCCTCAAGTTAATAATGCTTCCTTGTATTAAAAGCAGTGTTAGTATCAATGATATAAATAAGGCTACATTTTTCAAAGATATTTATAGGATGTGGTTTGAAAATCTTCCAATCTGCAACTTTATTTAAATGTTTTGTATAAATCAATGTGTATTCACCATATATCTGCTTGTTGATGAGTTATTTAATTATTTACTGGCAATTTGAGAAGCTTCCTTTACCACCAAATGCAATGTGGCACTATTGACAGTTATAGCTAAACTGCGATGGCTAGAAACTCGGGCTTTTCCAGAGTTCCTTTCCCTCAAATAGTTCTTGGAATCACTGCAGAGACTTATACATGTCAAGAATCAGCAAGCCCAATCAGGATCATCCACAGCCTAAAGGCCCCATTTCCTCCCCAGAGTGGCCTCTCCAAGCTGCATTAGGCTCCACTGCCTGAAACTGCCAGGGGACATGGGAATCTGTCCAACCTTACACTTCCGAGCCTGGAATGAGCCTGCTGCCCAAAATCCATGTGACAACTCTTCTGACAACAGATTGTCCTTTCGCCATTGTAGTGCTCTGGAGATGAAGGCTGGGAAGGAGTAGATTCACAAGCAAGGGTCATGAACCCAAAAGTGTAGAGCTTTTGGTAGTACAACTCTGAATTCATATATGTACTGTTAGTCAGCTTTCCATTATTATTATCAATTTACAAAGAGAAAAGATTTCTTTTGGCTCACAATTTTGAAGATTTCAGTCCATTATCAATTGGACGTGTTGCTTCTGGCCTGTGACAAACTAACACATCTTGGTAGGAGCACATGGCAAAGCAAAACTCTCCCCTCATGGCCAGGTCACAGTAGTGAAGCAGAAGAGACTGGTATCTCAAAATTGCTCTCAAGGGTCTGCCACCAAGATCCTAAGATTTCCCACTAGACCTCACCTCATAAAGGTTTTGTCACCAACCAATAACACCAAGTTGGGGAACAAGCATTTAACACATAGGGCTTTGGGGACATTTAAGATCCAAATTCTAGCACATACTCAGCCACATTTCCCAGAAGCACTGGCTCAGAGCAAATCCCAGCTGTAGCTGCCATACTGTATTCAGAACTTGAATTTCCTGGGACCAATTCCTCAAACTCTGTGTCCATATGTTCACACAAATGCATAGGAAAATGGTGTCATTTAACTCTGTTCCCATTACATTCAGTGCAATAAACTCTAGCATGGATGTAGTCAGGTTAACTTCTTAAAAACGTAATTAAATGCTTACAGAGTATCAAACAATAGATACAAATTGGTAGTTCAATAATGTGATTTCCTTTAAATTTCTTATGAAAATTAATTTTTTAAATCATGATGCATATTTTTATTCTCAGGAAAAATAATGCATGGTCATTTATGTATGTGCGTATGCTTAAAATATTCACTTATTTTCATATGCTAAAGAAGAAACCATTATCCAAGTACAAAAAGAAGTCAAAAGAAAGCCATGCTTCCAAGTCTGTTGATTGTTAAGAGGATATTGTCAGTCATCCACAGTACGTGGGGACAACCCTGCAATCCCCTCATTTTAGGCTGAGTCAGGGGGATCCCGAGTTGGAGACCATACTAGTCTACATAATGAGACCTTGTCTCAAAAAAAAAAAAAGGAATGCACTATCTTATTGTCTATTCTACTGTCTTGATAAATTAAAAATTTAATGTTATCTTCATAATTTTAACCACTGAAAATTTACTTTGTCCCTATGAATGAACAATGCATGAATCGATACTATTGATACTGCTAACTTTATTTTTCTAATGTCTAAGGAAAAGATTTGAACATGGTATGAAAATGTCAATGACAATGAAATTTATGTTCAAATTTTATTCACTTCACATAGACTATAGGCACAGACTATCAAGAGGTCAGATTATTTTGAATACAAAGAAATATAGCTTTGGAGTTTAGTGATCTCATTTGTATTCACAGCTGAAGAATAGTTAACAGTACTGGATTATTCAATAATCTACTAGAGGGATAGAATACACTGTAAGAAACCTTATGAATTTTGGTTAGCATCCAAAAGAATTTGAATAACAATGTAGAAATGTGTACACCCTTAGGTTTTCCTTATCTATTCATTATTTATGTGGTAATAAAACAATAGTAATAACTTACATTTTTGTAGTAATTCATTTCAAAGCACTGTCTAAACCATTGTCTCATCTGATTTTCCAACATCCCTGTAAGTAAAACAAAATTAATATGTAGTTTTAAGATAAGGGAAGAGAATTATAGGCAAACATCATGAATTTTGTTGAAATCAAAACAAACAGAAAAATGGATGCCAGAAATACATTCTACAAAATCATAGTTGAGGTATTTATACCCTTCACCCCCTCTAAATCAGATAAACCAAAGTTTGAATCTGGCTCTAGCTTCCTGAGTAATCTTTGGCAAGTTAGTTATCATTTCTATGCCTCAGTTTCCTTTTGTATACAATAAGAAAATTTCTCACAACTTCATTAAAGTTTTTGTGTAAATTTATATAAGAACATATATGTAAAAGTACCAGACCCTATATAATGCTCAACAAATATTCATTGTTTTTCTCTCCTTTCTTATTTCAAGAAAACCCTAGTCATACTGTCATAATGACCTTAAATATAAATCTCTAGAAGAACCACAGTCGAATTAGGCAGAGATTAGGTTGGGTATTTATGTTGGGTTAGATATCCAGTGTCTTTGGGTCATCTGCTGCCTATTTCTGACACTTCTCTACCTTGCCCAACTGCACCGGACAGACTGCTTCATCTGCAGTTTTCTTCCAGGGGAAACTGTCTCAAAGTATTTACCTCTTTCCATCCACCAGGTCATGGAGTCCCTTGGCATGAATCATCCCAGTCACCTTGATTTCAAAGACTAATGTAGAAAAGTAATCTTTTGGTTTGGGTCAGGGCCCTACACATTTCCAGATCATTATATGGCTTCTAATTCCCACCATTTGGGAGTTTTCTGGAGATTTCAAGGTTCCATTATTGTCATAGGTGGCAAAGGGGTCAGTGTAAACGTAAGTAAGTGGCCAGACATAAGATACATGGGTCAGAACTTTTATCAGCTTCTAACTGTTGAATCAATAAAGCCTTTTTCCATCTCTCTGAGCCTTCTGCTCATAATATTTATAATAAAGAAAATACAGATATATAAGATCCACCTTTCCAATGCTATGAATTCACAATACAAATTTGCTTCTCAATTTGGGGCTGAAGAGTGTGGAAGAACAAAGCCACATTAATTTCAATTTTAAAATAAAGTAAGATGAAATAGAAAGCTTCATGCGGTGAAAGGATTAATGACATCTGTCATTTGTGAAGGTGTGAACCAAGTTGTGAAAGATTTGTCAACCAGCCAACGAGAACACTGGAGAAAGCCCTAGATGATGTGGGGAGATTTGAGAGAGTGAGCAGGCAGAGCGTGAGAGAGGAAGGTGGAGGCAAGCACACCTTCAAAGAAGCCTGAGAGCTGCCTCAGGAGAAAGAATCAGCCAAGAAGTCGGCATGTCCCTCCTGCAGAAAAATGTGCCTTGGACACAAAGAAACCAAAAGGTCTGGGCTGGCCTGTTCATCCCAGGTCCCTCCTTCTGCACAAGTGTCTCCCACTCATCATCAAATCATTCACCTTAATACCACATCCCCTAATATTCCTAGGGGATCTTATCAGAGGCTCACAATGAGGTATAACTTGACAGTAGCTTAAGAGCTATGAGGAAATCATAAGAGGGCAAGACTGCTGCACTCTAAGCATGTGGAAGGAGAGAGAGCCCTGGCTTTAGGGAGCCCCTGTTTCATTGAAGATGATGTGCAAACTGTAGCACATACATTTCACATTATCCTAGTAACACCACGAGGAGGTAATTATTGTCTCCAACTTCCAGATGAGGAAAAAGAGACTCAGAGATAAATAATTTTCCAGTGGTTACTCGGCTGGTAATTAACCCCTCTAACTTTAAAACCTACACTAAAAGTTCATTACATAATTACTCCCTTCCTATCGTACCTCCCAATACATGCAAATTCACAGAGTTACAAAATAAGGTTTATTTGGAAAGCATTGTCTAGGCCTTCTCCACACAAATGAGAAAAGCTTTGGTTATGTGGGGTGTGACAGATTAAGATGTGGTCATGATAGGCTGAGGCCAGAGTGGAATTAGTCTTGGAGTTTTAATGTAATGTTGTGAATGATAGAAGACCATTGATATTTTGGTGGAAAACAAGAAAATTGTCACCTAAAAATCCTGATGGACTCTATCACAGTAGTCTTTGGATAGAATTCTTTGTCCTTCCTCTTTTTCAAATACATTTTTATTGTTAATTGACATATAGTACCTGTACATACTTATGGCCTACTGTGTGACATTTCAAAGCAAGTATATAATGTAGAATGATCTATCTCCTTAGACATGTATTCTTTCCTCATGTTAGGAACATTCAAAATCCTTTCTATTTGACATTCTGAATTCAATTAATTGTTGTCAGTTATACTTATCCTACTGTGCTACAGTACTAAGCACACAGTCCTCCTATCCACCTCCACCCCTGTTCCCATTAACCTTCCTCTTTCTATCTTCTCTCTCTCACATCCTTCCCAGGCTCTGGTAACTACTACTGTCTTTTCTACTTCTATGAGGTCAGTGTTTTTGCTTCTGCCTACAAGCTAGCACTGCCTCTTACCTCATTTGAGGTTTATATAATTTTATGAGAATTATTATTCTTCATAAGCAATATCAATTTGAACAGGGCAAGATCTTCCCAGGCTACCAGTTATTTAGATTAAACCACTTGGGCACTGTCATCAAGGTATCAGGTCCAGAGGTCTCAGATGTCCGAATCATTCTTCAAGATGAAAGAGGGAAGGAATGCAACTTCAGACACTCTTGTTTGTTTTACACATCACATTACAGTCAGGAAAATGTTCCCTTCAAATAAATGTTCTGTGGTGAAGACCTAATCAGGAAGGTCCTGCACCAGTTGCACTCAGTGAGTCTTCTCTTCCCCATCGGAATCCTGGACTTACATTTCTTTCATGTTTTAGGAACCATACCTCCGCTTTCTAAACCACAACCTACCTGGTGTAAGTTCCATTTTCTTCCATTGTGCACTGTAGCAGAAAATCGGAAGCTCGTGTATAAAAAGATAACAATAATAATAATTATGAGACCAGCTCCACATGACAATACCAATAATAGCTTTCAAAATCCTTTGAGTGTAAAAGTCTTATTTGTTTTATGAGCCTCCACGTGGAGCTTGTCTTAAAAATAAAAAACATGAAAGGTTTCTTGCAGCTCAGATTTCATAAGAAAAGAATTGTATCCTTAATTAAGATTTATGGGCCTCTGTAGGGCCCAGCAAGAAGAGAGAAATGGCTCAGAAGTGTAAAATCTAACAGTTAAAAATGGGGAAATATGATTAAGAGCCTTTAATTCCTCCTGTCTCTTTTTCAGGGCTTCCAGTGGCCCCAGGCAAAAATAGGCACTTACTGTCTTTAAAGCAGCATTATTCTTGGCATAAAGTGTTTATGAATCAAGATGAAACTCGTAAGGAATAATAATATCAACCTTACTTAAAAGGCTTCTCTTGGTAGAAACAATATTTGGTTTAATGGGAAAAAATCCTAAGAGAAAAAATATGCATATAATGTTATATATAAGGGATTATGCATATAAATTGACATCTTGCCTGGTGTTACTGTAGCATTTTCCAGTTTTCATAGCATTATATGCTTGATCTCATGGATCTTCCTAAGAATGCTAAGAGGCAATTAGTGAAGATCCCAAAAGTTCTACTCTGAAAGTGAAAATGCTTTTTCAAGATCTTAGGTTACTTATTCAAAGTCAGGAAATGGATATAAATAGAATTTTGAGTCTAAATCCAGTGATCCAAAAGTTTTAATCTAAATTCATGCGCACTGCATGATGTTGCAGTGTTCTTCCTCTAAGAGTATATTTGTGATATCATTTCTATATCATGCATATATTTTTAAAGTTTTTAAAACATTTTTTTTCGTACCAGGGATTGAACTTGGGTTTGAAAAACATAGTGAATAAACCCTAACACCATGCATTTCAATGTTCTAAATATCTAAACTGAAAAATAAAGATATCTTGTATATTGACATTGAAAAGTAATTATGAATAAAATAGATACAGAAAATGCAACTCACCAAAATTCAGCTCAAGTCCCCCTCGACACATTCCTTGTCAATCATAATTGACAGCAAATTACTCCCAAAATACCTGTAACTACTATTGCCCTTACCATTATAGAAACAATTAATTGTCCCATTCTATGTTTGTTACTTTATCAAAAATTATTCTAAAAATAATTATTCTATCTTTCCATTACATACAAATAGGATAAAGTACTTTAGAGAAGATATTGTGTTATTTGTTACTATGCTAGCTAAAGTTGGGAATGTTGTCAACCTATGGTTTATCTAGTAAATAGGACTTACTTTAATTTTTAAAATTACTTCCTTAATACTTCAAGGCATGCCCTTTTTATGTCATACTTTCATACTATTACATAAACCGCCCCTTTCATGACTGCATGCTTTTAATAATTCATCACTGCTAATCCATGTTCTCAAATTCAAGTTCCAATATAACCTTATTGCTACCATCCACATGATCATAGTATCCCTTCCAAAGAGAAAGGAAATTTTTTTGTGGGGGGTGCTGTACCAGGGATTGAAGTCAGGACCTTGCGCTTGCAAGGCAGGTGGCAGAACCACCGAGCTGAATCCCCAGCCCCTAGAAAGAACAATTTTTGTGAGTGTTGATATCCAGTACTGGACTTTTTGACCCAAAGACAAACATATCTGGAGATCACTTTTTAGCGACTTCAACTTTTTAGAGAGAATGGAAGCCAAAAAGTAGATGAAAGAAAAGTTTTTCAAAGGGCAGTCAATATCTTCATAATCTATAAAAGCAGTCTTTATGCCCTCACCACTCTCTCCTGATAATTAATTTTTTGAAAATTGACTTCCTAAATGTCCTAAGAAAGATAATTCCTAAAGTGGTATCTCTAGCCCTGAGATTATTCCAAAACACTAAACATAAAGATTCATCTACTTGAAAGACATTGCTACCCAGCACTGCAAACCTAGTACATCTAAAATTGCATTCATGACTGTGTTTCCTAAATTTGTTTTCTTTACATTCTCTATCAGTACTTGCCCAATTCATTCTTCCTCTTGCAAGAACCCATATATTTCTATCAATGACCCTGCCACTTTTCAGTGATTTGATTGAATCCCATTTCCTAATTGCAGACTCATGATCCCCATAGCTAAAACATTATTTCAGCCTCTTTTGAACTTCTAACCTTTTATAATTCCAGTTGTCACCCAGGTATCTAACATGGTGATCTTTATGAGGTCCAAAGAAATGCCTTTTTTATCTCATACTTCAGTAGTAGTATACAGATATCTAAATAAAAAATACTTAGAGGAAGCAGATTCCAAAGTTAGTTGTATATGATGATCTTGTGAGATGCACAAGGAAAGAATTAGAATTTTAATTTATCATCAAATTCAAAAATTAACCACATCAATACATAATATATAAATTTCCATATTGAACACTGTGTGAAATTCTCATGTCCTATTTATTGTAGAGGAATTCTCAGGAAAGAGAAGAAACGTTTCAAAGTGGGAGCCTTGTTCTTTTTTTTTTTTTTTCAAGTCAGGCTGCATGCTGCAGTTTATTTGTACTTTGTTAAGTGTGTTTGTGGATAATGTTGTCTAATGCTGACTGTATTACTTCAACAATAAGGTAAACAAGCTTAAAATATTCTTGGCAAATAACCATGGGTTGAAGTTAATTGTAATAATGTAAACACAAAGGAATAACAGGAAACTGGAGCTAAAATAGCTATAGGCAATATAAACTCTTCACTAGGAACATTATCAGTCAGAAACAATGGATCATTTCATTAGGCCTATTTGAATGCTATGGCTTTTATTTAGATATCCCCCTAAAGCCTAAAGCATCTAAAGCCTCATGCAGTCATAGCTGGGGCCTTTTGGAGGTGGTCAGATCTAGGGTGTGTGCTGCTGGGATTAAGAATGTGATGCTGGGATTGATTCACGGTGCAATGCTAGGATTAAGCCTGCCCCACTCTGATTCTGAGTGCTGCCTGCCCTAAGGGTGGGAAGCCTGGATAAGATATAAAGGACAGAAAGGAGGTTACTGCTTTCATTTCTTGTAGTTTGCTGCCTTGGTGTCTTCTACCTTCTGCCTACCATGAACTGTTTCTCCTCTGCCATGCCACCCGGCCTTGGAGCCAGCCAACTATGAACTTTAACCTCTACAAACTGTAAGCCAAAATACATGTTTTCTCCTTTAACTTTGGGTATGGGGTATTTTGTCTCATTAAAAGGAAAAAAGGTAACTAAGGTGTGCAGTATATATTTTCAACTTCACTTTAGTAAAAACAGATCCTTAGGTTCTAGGTATTGATAGTTATGAAGCCATCGTATTTAAGGAGATCTTTTATAATATTCTATATTTTACTTTGCATCATTTGAAAATTATATCTTGAGTATCTCTGTAATGTTAACAATCTACCAATACTATGGAAACTTTTTAATTTATGAGTGAATCACTATTCATATGTTGTAGGTGCTTTTTGTACTATTTTGTTTCATTTTCCAGTAAGGACCCACAATGAGATACTTTGAGACTGTTGCACTAGAGACCTGATTCCATCATCATAGGCCTTTGGACAGCTCAACAGTGGAAAGGTGCTGGTGTTGGTGGTAGTATAAGTGCCGGGAGACACAGATATACCAATAAAAATCTCAGACACAAATATCCAACAGTACAACACATTCAGTTTATGTACATTTTTTTCTCCACATCATTCCAGAGCATCAAGATCAGAAAGCATTAGGAAAGCATAGAACCAGAACTTCTAGGCAGTGATAAGCCTTATTTGTTATGTCAAAAATCTAGCTTCTGCTTACCATGACCACCTCATTAGCTCTAATAAGTTTTCTCCCTTGGAACCCTTTGTATCCCTCCCCTTTTTCTGACTATACTTAGGGTCACCCTGGATCATGGCCATAATTTAATATCTATGAACTCAAAGGAAAATTGTAAAAGTCCTAATTCCTTTCTGCAAAGAGTCTTAGCTTCCACTCTATAGTTTCATGGAAAAAATGTGGATACGATGCTGTCTTCTAACCTCCACCTAAAGATGTCTGACACAAATAAAAGTACAAGTGATGAAGAAGCTAGACTCTTACCTATTCTGTCAATACTGAGTCTCAATTTCTTTATAGGTATGGAATAGTTCCAAGGATCTTTTCATTGTCTCAGTGATAAGTTCCATGGAGGACCAGAGAAAACAGCATATTGTACAGAAAGGTTTGGGCCAAAATCTTAGGGAACAAATAGTTTGGGTTCACCTCGCAATTGTACCACTGACCTGATGTACTAACTTTAAACAGTTGACAAAGTCATTCTAACCTCAAATTTCTACTCTCTGAAATGAATTTAAAAAGAGGCTCTGAGAAGTTCATATGATAATACGTACAGGTTAATTTATAAGATAACACAGTTAACCTTTACATGACATCTAATAATTGTCAGCATTAGGAATTGTTGATATTATTATCTATTTTCATAGTTTCCACAAAATACCATGTTTCTCCATATTTTTTGCTTAGTGGATAAATTAAGAAATATATGATGAAGAAATATATGAGTAGATAAATAAATAAATGAAAATTAAAGTGGTTTGTAGTTCGTATGTGTTCTCTGCAATGCTTCACCATATTGCAAACATTTTTGCTTCCCAATTAATATAAAATGAACACAATAATGAAAGAGAATAACTGCTTCTAAGAAGCCAAAGCATAGTTTCTTGTGTTAGGTTTACTTTTTGTTTTTTTTCTTTTCTTTCTTTTTTCTTTTTTTGGTTAACCTTAGGTTTCCATGACTTTAAGAAAAATGACAAGAATAACAGACAATAAGAATCTAAAAAGTGACATGTTCCCTTCCTCCCTATATAATTTTAAATGTATGTATTGCCTGTTTTCTTCTGGAAAGGAGTTGCCTATATTCTTCCAACGTGTTTTTAATCTTCAAGGAACTCCCAGGAATGATTCTAGAATTTTTACACTGATATGGACCCATTCTCAGCATCTCTGTGTGGAAAACCACCTCCAGTGTTCCAACTGCATGGTTTCAATCTAAAAAAAAAAAAAAATCAGAAAATGTCTAGGCTCAAACAGAGCTCTAGGGACATGTTGAGAATACCAAGCTGAAAGTAACTGAAAAGGTGAAGACATTGCAAAGTATAGCAATATTAAACACATTGCAAGAAACAGCTAAAGATGTGACCAAGATATTCAGTGTCATAAACATACCACTTGAACATTGATTGTTTCACTTCTTGAAAAATGTGCTCATTTCACAGGTGTGAGAGCACAGAGTGAAGGTAGGGAAAGTATCTTTTAAGTGCACAGAGGAGAAATATGAGGTACACAAACAGTCTTTAAAAAGCATGTCTGAATCTTACAAAGTATATTAAAATATGTGCATGTATTGAGCCCCTAACTGGGTGTTATATCACTAATAATATGTGGCACTAAATCCATAGATAAGATACCCAGGTATCATAAGGTACACAAATGTGGGGGCATCAATAAATGTGTTTGCTTCTACTTGTGATCCTGATCCCCATCCTTCTAAATGCATGTGGTGGTAATACTATCTTTCATTTTTCCTTCAGGAAAGAAGAAGGTATTAAAGGTCTCTGCTATCCAGTTAGTCATAGCAAATAAAATGAGCCATTGATGTGGCTCTCTCCCCATACCCAGCCTTTTCCTCCAGCAATCTAGGCACCAAAACCTTAGAAACGGTCAATTAGTATATCATTCAGGATGGGAAGATAGTGCTTTGATGACAAACACCTCAATAATCTAAGTGTCTATGAGCAACAAAAGTTCATTTCTTTTCCACAGTGCATATCCATCTTGGGTGGGCAGAGGGTTTAGCTCCACCACATGCTCATGTCAAGCCCGAGGCTGATAGAACAGACATTACTTCAATGTTGACAGGCACCATAGCATGTAAAGAGTGTACTGTTGAGACTCTTTGGTAATTAAATTCTTTGTCCTGGAAGTGACATAAAACAATTCTTCTCACAACTCATTAACCAAAAGTAGTCACATGTTCTCGTCCAACCATAAGGGGACAGTAAATTTAATCTTCCTTGTGCCTGAAAGAAAGAGAGCCAGAAATAGCTGTGAACATCAAAAGACTTCCTCATCCAGAAAAGATGAATAAATTTCCTGTTATAAACTTGAATTTACCACCATGGGAAGAAGGGTGCAGGGATAATAGAATCTGATCTTTGCCCTCAAAAAGCTAACAATATTTTTGGAGAAACAGAATATCCAGAAGAAAACAATAACAGTTATCTCATAGTAAAGACATTCACAGCCAGAATGAATATGAAACTTCAAATTCTAGAATACAAGGATAGCACATAACTTCCTGTTTCATATGCTACAAACTGTAACAGAGATTTTGAAATTATACTCTTCAGATCATTAATGATCCCATAATACTAACACATTCCACTTTTAAATGTGTTTAAATTACTTTTTTAAAAAAAGCATTATGTTTTTGGATTTCTTTCTCTTCACTTCCAATACAATTAGCAAAATTCCTTTCATAGAGATTATTTTACACACACAGTGCACACAATAATTTATGCACTTAATAAGAACTAATGAATAAGCAAAGAGAAATGAAAAACAAAAGACTCTAAGAAGCAACACTTGACAGTGAGATAGTCTTGCTCTGAGTACAAATATATACACAATATTCAAGTTTTTTCTTCTACACTTCTGCAAAGTTTTACCTGTCAGGTTTTTGGACTATATCAAAACCAAGAATGTGCAGTTTCAAAGCACTGGCATATAAGAGAAGTGTAAAGAAGAGAAGAATGTATTTTATCTCAACTGCTACAAACCTACTATGCTCCTTGGGAAAGTAAGTTTTACTGTTTTGTCACCTGTGAATTGGATAGTAAAACTATACTTGACCAAGTGTAGTGCCCCACCCTGAGCCTATATTTCATTTTATGGAAAAGCTATTTTTAGCAACTGAAAGACACTAGAAAAATCATAAAATACTAAAAAATGAACTAGTATGACAGGAAATCATAGATATTTCTAAATAATAAAGATTTTTCTATTTATTGCTAAATCATACACAAAAATTTCTGTCAATTTATTTGATTTTTCTTTCTGAATTCAGTTTTTAAGGGAGAAAATGTATCATTCAAGAGATGCAGATGATAACTACACTGAGATTCCACCTCACCCCACAAAGAATGGCTGCTATCATGAAATCAACCAATAACAAATGCTGGCGGGGCTGTGGGGAAATAGGAATCCTTCTCCATTGTTGGTGGGAGTGCAGACTGGTGCAACCACTGTGAAAATCAATACGGAGATACCTCAAAAAACTAGAATTAGAGGTCCCATTTGACCCAGCTATTCCCCTACTGGGTATCTTCTCAAAAGAATTAAATGAATCATACCACAGTGATATATGCACACGCATGTTTATAGCAGCACAGTTTGTAATAGCTAAAGCTTGGAAACAGCACAATGATTAACTTTCTTTGTTGCTTTCAAATGGAAGGAAGAGTATCAGCTCTGAAAGATTGTATGAATGTAAAATTTCTTTTTTCATAGGAATAAAGGATGTATTAGTTATTGGAGACATATTATATGTTGTGAAATATAGAAAAAAGTACCTAAAATGTGTTCAGCATATTCAATGAACAGAAAACTTACACACATGAAATTAGTTCATAATTTCAAGAACAGGTAAAAAAAAATAAAATATGATGTTTTATGTGTTTATACTCTAAAAGAAAAAGAAGTTAAGAAAATGTTAAGGAGAGGACTACCCAGACTGACTTCTAAGGTACCCCCCCAAAAATTGAGAAACACATGGATCATGATCTGAAAACTTTTGAAGCATAAGTTGTATGCCAATAGAAAAAGGACTTAGGGAACAAAAGAAGACAAAATGCTAATACTGATTGAATGAGCAACATAGTAAACATGTTCAATTTTTAAAAAGTAGAACTCCTTCCTAGCAGGATGGGGTAGTTTGTGAGGTTTCACAGAGAACAACTAGAAAAGCATATATAAAAGCATGTATTTAAAGCTATCAAAACCTGCCAAAGCAAGGATGATTACTTGAGCCAGATTTCCAATGAGTGAGAATGGGAAGGTAAACTGACAATCTGCAGCTACTCTTTCCCTGGAAGTACTGGCTGATTTGGAAGCAGGAGAGGAGAAACATCCAGTCCAGTCATTGTCTGGTCAAAAGATCACCACTTGGGGCTGGGGATTTAGCTCAGTGGTTCTGGCACCTGCCTCACAAGCACAAGGTCCCGAGTTCGATCCCCGGTACCAAAAAAAAAAAAAAAAAAGATCACCACTGAGGATAAGGTACCCACCAGAGTTGGTAAATTCACAGGACTGAAGACATTCATACACATCTAATTCATCCTTCAAGATTTTAGCCAAATTCTGAAGCTAAAGAAGAATCTGTGGCCTCTGAAAAGTAGAGAACTTTTGTTAGTATGGAAGTCATAAGGACAGAAAGATCAGAGTTCAGGAACCATATCTCAGTCAAAAATTCTCTGAAGAATACATCCTTGGAGAGGAATGATACAAGCCAAGTTGAGCCTTCCAAAAACTTCAACCCAGACTTAGTTGAATGATCAGCCACCACTGAATCTGCCTAATAGTGGAAAGGCTGAATCTCAGAAGGAAAATAATGCTATTTAAAATTATTAACAAATTTTATATATGATACTAGATATTCAATCAAAAACCAAGGATGTGATGAAAATTAGATCAACATATTTATAAACTGAGGAAAAACATAATAATAAACAGGCAGATAACATAAATACTGCCATTGAAAAGGCTAAAATATTTGATGTTAAAGTGATAAATATATATATTTAAAATAGTCAAAGATAGAGGTAAAATAGTTCATGACAGAAAATTTTACAAGAATCAATTTACAAAAAAAAATAGAAATTCCAAAGCTTAAAAATAAAATTCCTTATAAGAACCCAGAAGTGTAATTAAAATACCAGTATGCCAGCACTGGATTAAATAGATACAGATATAGGTGACATAGATATATAAATATAGAGAGCATCCAAAATGAAGCAGAGAAATTAAAAACAATGAAAAATACAGAAAAGTACATAAAATCTCTATGAACACACTAAAAACAAACATAATTAGAGATTCAGAAGAGGAAGAAGGAGAAGACAGACAAAACAATATTTGAAGAAATCATCAATTATACTTTCACAGACTAGCAGCAAACAAGTAAAAAGTATCTTAAGTATACAACTTAGAATTCATAACCACATCAAAATCATCAAATATCTAGAATTAAATCTAGCAAAGCATATCCAAGACACAAACATCATAGACTATGATGTATTATTAAGAGAAATAAAAGAAAAACATAATAAATTGAAGAACATCCCCTGACCATGCATTGGTATATTCAATAATGTAAACATTAATTATCACAAAACATTCAAGAAAGTCAGTTCAACACCAATAAAATTTCCAACAGGGGAGAGAGAAAAAAGAGAAGGGAGAGGAGAGAGAGAATGTGTGTGTGTGTGTGTGTGTATGTGTGTGTGTGTGTGTGTGTGTGTGTAAATTGACAAGCCTGCACCCAGAAGAAAGCTCCCCCGCCACCATCCCAGGCTCCTAGGGCCAAGAAGGTGAGCTGGTCCCAGCACCCGGAAGGAAGCTCCCTGCCTCCAACCCAGGCTCCTAGGGCAGTGAAGCTCAGCCAGTCACAGCACCAGGAAGGAAGCTCCCCTGCTGCCAACCCAAGCTCCTAGGGCACAGTAGTTGAGCCACATGGGTGCCAGAAGCAC
>NW_004624778.1:8384311-8412823 GCF_000247695.1 Heterocephalus glaber
AGAAAATAAATAAATGAATAAATAAATGGATAAATAAATAAATAAATAAATTGACAAGCCTATTCTAACCTTGATAGTGTCATGGTCATGCAAAAAAAAAAAAGGACGAGGATAGCATGATCTTAAAGTATAAATATATTTCTTGGTCTTCAGATGAAGGATTTATGCTTATATATGGCAAAATTTATTCTAATATTATAGTATGTAAGAAAGTGTGCTATTGACAGAAGGATAGGAAAGAAGAACAGAATGAAGACTCCAGAAACTGACCTACACCTAACACATGATCTAATGTATGACAAAGATAACATTATAGTACCTTGTTAAAACAATGGACTTTTCAATAAATTGTGCTTACAGGCAAAAATATGTCATACGTAAAATATCAAACCTAGAGGCACTGTATATTTAAATGTTAAAGCAAAATCAATAATTATTTTAGAGAAAATCATAGGGTGATATCTTTATGTCCTTGAAATAAACAGAGATATGAAAAGTGCTGAAAAATTCTAATATATTGGGTTAATTAGATTAAATTTAAGAATTGTGTTTATGAAAAGAAGTCATTAAGAGTTCAAAGAAAATCAAGTGAGAGAGTATTTCGAATACTGGAATCCCAAAAGATTCATCCCTGGCATATATAAAGAACTCCACTGCATCAATAGGAAAGACAGCAGGAAAATGGACAAAATATTTGTAGAAATACTTTATGAGATCCAAATGTCCAAATGTTAAATTAACATATAAAAAGTAGTCAATCATTAGATATCAAGGGAAGACAAATTAAAACTAACATAAGATACAACACACAATGGATAACATGAACAAGTACAGATAAAAGATCCAATTGTAGATCAAAAACCTGGAACTCTCAAAACTCACTAAGGGGAGTGTTACTTATCAACAGCCACTTGAGAAAACTATACCTACTAAAGCTAAAGAAGCCTTATGGAGTTTTACTCCAAAGCATAATCTTAATGGAAATGTGAACAATAGGTTTACAAAAAGACCTATACAATAATAGTCATAGTAGAACTCTTAATAATTGCCCAATATTGTAAATAACAGACTCTGTAAACAGGAAAATGAATATATACAATATAACCCACGATAATCTATGCAGCCATGAAAATGATTGAACTAAAACTACATGGAACTATGTGGATGAGTCTTATGATACCAAGTAAAAGTTAAATTGGTGTTTTGTATAAGTTAATATATGTGTGTGTGTGTATATATATATATATACACATATATAATTCAAACACAGGCAAAATCAACCCACGATGTCAGATTATGGTCTTCTGTGGTCTGTGATTAGAGCCCCATGAGGGAAGGTTTTCATCTGCTCATGATATTCTGCTAGTTGTTCAGGATGCTAGAGATAAGTGCATGTTCACTTTGGGGTTTACGTCCTTTTTATTTTTTTGGTGGGAAGGGGTTGAGACGGGATCTCACTATGTAGTTCAGGCTGAGCTTGAAATCACTATGTAGCTCAGTCTGGCCTCCAACTCACAGTGATCCTCCTGCCTCAGCCTCCTGAGTGCTGCGATTACAGGCATGCACAACCACGCCTGGCAAAGGCTTGATATTTGACTTTTTTTGAGACAGAGTCTCACTATGTAATCTAGGCTGACCTTGAACTCACTACGTAGCCTAGGGTGGTCTCAAACTTGCAGCAATCTTCCTGCCTCAGCCTCGTGAGTGGTAGGATTAGAGGAATTCACCACCATGCTCAGCCCCTTTTCTCTTTCTATGATAGGCTTCAATAAAATTTTACTTCTAAAAAAGAATAAATGGGAACTTTGCAAAGGCTGCATTTGAAAAATCAGAGAAAAAACTTTGGTTGTTAAGTAAGTAAATTCACATTTTTAATGACACAATTTATCACAGATATTATTACAGCTTTACTTCTTAGAGCACATGACAACCTTAAAAATCAAAATATTTGTATATATATGAATCAAGCCTTTTTCAACGCCAATTGAGAGTAAAACTGCATCATTCTCAATATTCATGTGTTTTATCTTCCATGTCACATACTTCCCCTGGAGTTCCATATTCCTAATCAAAACATCAACCATCTTTGTTATATGTGTTACTGACAGAAAAAAAATTCTCTTACTAACTTCTCTGTGCCAGGAAGAAGTATGGTAAGAGCATTTTTGGTTTACAGCATTTCACAGAATATGTATTTCAAATGGGATCCGTATGTCCCAACAAGGTTCTATGTCATAGCTAAAACTTCTACCTTGTGATATTTTTAAAATAATTTTTTGGTACATCTTAGGTATACAATATAATGACATTCATCATTGGAAATTTGCACCTTTACATAATCTCTCTTGATTCTTATTTTTCCCCCTTCCCCTGCCCTCCCTTCAACTCCTCCATCCCTCCCTATTTACAAAGACTTTGTTTCCATTTTTTGTTTTTCTCATATTAGTTCCATTCCCTTCTTTCCTTTCCCCTACCCCTCTCACTTCTCCTTCCCCTTTGCACCTTTTCTTCCTATTTCACATTATCTAGTACACCTTTTGATCCTTATTTACACCTTCAGTTTCTCACACCATCTACCTTGTGATATTGCCATACATGCTAGTACTAATATTGACTTTCCAAAACACTCTTAATACTTTATAGTGTACCATGTAGTATTTTGTGAGTTTATCTGTTAAGCAGAAAATATATCTAAAAAGGATGAAAGATTTTAAACAGTTTTGAGAGGTCAAAGCTAACCATACCTTGAACACCATTCACCACAGGTGGTCAATGGCCATATACAAAATGTGAACCCAAATTCTGGGGCTCCCAGCATTCTTTGTTCATGCTCTGCAAACCCTCCTTCTACCATTCCAACATGCCATCATAGATCAGGAAGAAATATAATCTGAGGAAGCCACTGCCTTAGCAGTAATACCAACAAAACAAATTGAATCTACAATGAATTAGTGCTTTAATTAAGACAGGGCTGAATTTGATAGGGATCTGTGTTTTCTTGGCCTATAGGAACTGATACTTATATTCTGTGCCAAAGAAATTTCTTTTATGAAAGACGAACATTACTTACGTATTGGCCTCTTCCTGTAACCTCTTTTAAAATCTAAATAGCCCTTAAAGGACTAATATATTTAGTTCTGAATACTTAATGTAGGCTTGATTATCAGATTACTTTCTTCTTGAAGGACAACCTAAGACCACAAGACCATGAAAATTATACATGGGGCACTAACCAAAGGTTAAAAAAAAAAAAGTGAGAAGTGGAAGGGTAAGTTAGAAATACAAACACTGTCTCCTTCAAAATTATCTCAGGAGCCAAAAATAAAGGAAAAACATACAGACTGCTGTTCTCTGCTTGTAGCTGCCCCTGGAACACAAGATCCCTTCCCATGTGGCATTGAGGTTGATATTAAAATTATAATAAAATATCCTGAATCCCTTTCGAACCTAAAGACTGACTTTTAGGCCCCAGGGGTTCGGCAAAGATGAAAGGATGGGAGGCCTCATCTGTCTCCATTGAAGCTGGAGCTTATAGCAGCCAGGCCTTTCACCCCATATCTGACAAAGCGATCCAAAAGCTGTTTCCAATCCTGCAGACCAATCTCCACTCTCACAACACTGTCTGCACACAGACTTGGGAGTTGCCAGCTGCCTTGATTCCAATGATGAAGAGAAAGTTCTTTCAGTGGGCTCTGTTGCCCATTCTTTGATCCAGTTTTGTCCTTGGGCCAGTAGGTGGACTAAACCACCCCTAGGAGATTATTTAACAGATGGCCCCAAAAGGCAGATTCTTCCTTCCTTTATAAGGAAAAAAATTTATAGGAAAGTAAATTTTCTGTAAAAATACAAATACAAGGAGGAATAGCAACTCATCACCTGCCCTGAAAACCTTTTAGTGAGTTAGTCAACTCAAACTTGAGATAATTAGTGCACTTAGCACTAAGGACAGACTCAAGGTAAACATCAGCTGATAGAGTTGGGAGAGGAAGTGTGAAAAAAAATCAGGACTATGTAGAGTAAAGCCTAAGAAGTCTTAGCATTCCCATATTTAAAAGAATAAATGAACAGAGTAAGAAATAACAACACTCAAAATTTCCATGAGAAAAAAACTTGTGAAATATTTTGATAACTGTCCCACGAAAACTGATGGAGACATATGCTTTGAACTTGGAGAAAGTTATCAAGATAACTGTTCTAGAATATCATCAGATTTAACTCACACAAATTTCTACTTGTCAGATAGTCTAATTCTGGCCTTTGTGTTCCCAGAAATGCCAATTCTCATTGGAATCCATGCCTTCTATTGAGTTAACCAGGGTCTGAAATTGACAGTCCTGCCTCCTTTGCTTCTCTGTTTGTAGATTGTGGGATTTTTGCTTTTTTTCTTTTTGTCCCAGCTCCACTTTCCAATGTGTGCTTTTTCCTAATTTCTTCTTCCCCCTTCCCAAAGAGAGACTTTGAAGGAGAGATAGAGAAGCTGAGAGGTTCACACAGGGTGAGAAGGAGCAGAAACCCTCAGCCTTGCTTTGCTGAATCTGGATATCCATCCTTCTGTTTGCCTGTCCCTGCCCCATGCCCCCAGCCAGCACTCAGGAGTAAGAGCTGATGCTATTACCCAGATCTTCAGGAAAAAACTAGGACCCCATCTATCTATTTTTTCTGGAGTTGGAAAAATGAATGTTCTCATCAGTCCAGCCTGAGGAAGTTTAGAAATTTTTACATAGGACTTTTTCATGAAACAAATGGAAAAAGAAAAGCAAAGAAATACCTTTGTTAACAGTGTACAGGTGTACTTCACTAATCAACCTCAAGATCAATTATTATGGTCTGAATGTATGGAAAAAGAAAAGCAAAGAAATACCTTTGTTAACAGTGTACAGGTGTACTTCACTAATCAACCTCAAGATCAATTATTATGGTCTGAATGTATCCTATCCCCCCCAAAATTCAGAGTTGGAACCTCCCCACAAAGTGATGGTATTAAGAAGTAGCATCTTTGCAGTTCATGCCACCATTGTCATCATTACTGGCTGCCTTGCAAAGAAGAGAAAGGCCCTGCCCACACTGCCACTGCCACCACCGGCCACTTCATGCACCCCTACAGGAGAGAGGCCAAATTATCACATCCTATCTGGCTCTGCTCTTGAGCACAGGGCAACAGACGTGACAACCTAAAGACCAACCTGATTGAAGATGAGACCAACCTCCAAGAGCAGAGATTTATTCACTCTAGAACTGAAGTGGTAACCTACCTCAGTGATCTGGTGAGAGACAGCCTTTGGAGACAGTTTTAGAGAGGGTGAGAGCTAGATAGAGATCTCCTGAGATCTTCCAAGAAGGTCAACCTCAGACCAGGAAGACCACAGGGCCTGTATTCTGTGCTGGGAGACCAGGTTTGGGTGGGTGTAACCTTCAGAGGCAGTGGATCTGAAGGAGATGGCATTTAGTCTAGTGACCTGCTTGAGCTTGTACATAACTGCCTACAAGCAGCAGAAACTAATGGTCTAATTTACTATAGATCAATATCTGGGTTACATAAGTGTCTACACTAAGATCATAGCTCTCTTTGCTTTGGTTAAGGGTGATTCCTGAATGGTTCATAGGATTTGTAAGTATCCAGTTTATATTTAACAATAACTTTACTATTATAGCTAAGGTGACATAGTTGTCACTGTCAGTTGTTTTTCTCTGTACACCTATATCTGGATTGCCTGGGGGTCATAAACAATACTGTATTCCATTCCTGAAGAACTGAGTACCAGGCCAGAAAAGCTGCAAACTCTATTTCAGAAAACAAACAATAACATACAAACATGAGAAGACAAGGCAACATGCCTCTCCAACTTCCAACTCCCCCAAGACCAATCCAGGGGTCATCTTGGAGGAGGAAATCATAAGCCACACAGCATAAATATCTGAAAAGACATCAATGGATGTAACAAACAGTTCAATAAGATGCTTTTTGAATTCAAAGAAGAAATAACTAAAGAGATAATGATCCTAATGAAACAAGCAATCAGCAAGTCTAAAAATGGTGGCACTAAAGGAAGAGATAAAAAACATGAATTCCCAGCATAGAAAGAATGGGAGTCTATAAAAAGTTCTGAATAGAATCCAGAAAATTAAAACTACAATTGAAAGTCTGGGCAGCAGAAGCAACCAATGTGAGGATAGAGTGACAGATTTAGAATACAGGGCTGTAGTAATCAATTAATGAAAGATACCTTGTAAACTACAAGAGAATAAAAAATGGATCTAAAAACTGCTAAATGACTTAAGAGTAATTGGAGTCAATAAAAAATCAGAAGACAACGCAAAGGGCATAAAAGTCCTTTTTACAGAAGTAGTAGGAGAAAACCTTTCAGACATGGTAAAACAATTTAACACACAGACAAGTGAGGCATATAGAATCCTGAATGGGCATGATCAGAAAAAAAAAAAAAAACACTCCCACATTACATCATAATTAAAATAACCATAATCCAACACAAGAATAGAATCTTAAACACTTTTAGAAAATAAAATCAATGAATCACCTATAAAGGGAAACCCATCAGAATTACAACAGATTTTTGAACACAACCTTACAGGCAAAGAGAGCTTAGACTGCGCTGTTTCAAGTCTTAAAAGAAAATAACTATAATAGTTAATGTGAAATAGGAAGAAAAGGTCTAATGGGGAAGGGGAACTGGGGAGGGGTTGCAGAAAGGAAAGAAAGGAAAGAAAAAATATGAGAAAAGGAAAAAATGGAAACAAAGTCTTTGTAAATAGGAAGGGTTGGAAGGGTTGAAGGGAGGGCAAGGGAATGGCGAAAAAAAATAAGAACCAAGATATATCATGTACAGGTACAAATTCCCAATAATGAATGTCATCGTATTATATACCTAAAATGTAACAATAAACTCAATGAAAAAAAAGAAACAAAATAACTTTCAATCCAGACTGATATATTCCGCAAAATTATCTATCAAAATTGATGGAGAAATAATATATTTCAATGATAAAGAGCATCTAAAAATTCATGACCATCAAACCAACACTCCAGAAACTTCTCAAGAATGTCCTAGAAAGAAACAATGAAGCTAACAATCCCAAAAGGTCCAATAGAATGAATGCATCAGGGAGGGTTAGCAATTAAGTAGAAGGGAAAGAGTAAAACACCAACAGGTAAATAATACAATGACAGGAATAAGTCAATGCCTATCAATTATAATTATCACACTGAAAAGTCTCAATTTTCCAATCAAAAGACACAGATTAGCAGAATGGATCAAGAAACAAAATCCAATGATATACTATATTCAAGAAACACATCTAATCTAGAAGACTGTGAATTCTTGAAGGAAGCCAGTAGCCAAGTGAGACTGGTAGACCTCAGAACTGTAGAACTGTGTTCAATTTCTGTATTAACCAATTATTAACTCTATTAACTTGGACACATTTCTTATCTTTTCTAAACCTTAGGTCTTTAATCTTTAAATGGTAATAACTTGATATCCATTTTATAGAATTGTTTCTAGGACTATATGAATGGCAAGGTATAAAAATACAATTAGATACTATATATTTCGGTAGGATTACTTACCTAAAACTAACGAGTACTATTGGTAGAATGAAATTTCACAATCTCACTTTTGTTTTCTATTACCCTTTAAATTATTTCACCCAAGGATGTGCTGGTAACTGAAATTAGTGCTAGTGTTATAAGTAAATTTTCCTGTGTGTTGAAAAAAAAAGAAACACATTTAACCCAAAAAGTAATTCAGAGACTAAAAACCAAAAGATAGAAAACCATATTCCATATAACAGGAAATCAAAAACAAGCAGGAGTGGCTATTCTCTTTTCAGACAAATTGGACTTTAAGCCAAAGCTGATCAAAAAAGAGCCAAAGAAGGATGTCACATATTGGCTCATGGAACCATTCAATAGGAAGAGATAACAATTATAAACATGTATGCACCAAACCACAGTTCATTAAATTTCATAAAATGTTCATGGATCAATCAGATAAACATCAATACAATTATAGTGGGGAACCTCAATGCCCTACAATCACAAATGGGTCAACTAAACAAAAAATCAACAAAAAACATGAGAGTTGAGCCAATTGGACTTAATAAAAATCTAAAGAATGTTCCATCTAACAATAGAATACATATTCTTTTTGGCAGCACATGTTACTTTGTCCAAAATAGACCACATATTAATAAAGCATGCTAAGTAAATACAAAAGAATCAAAATTTTACCATGCACATTTAGTAGTGCAAAGAAACTAGAAGTCAGTAGCAAAAGAGGTAGCATTTTTGGAAGATAAATAGGTGTTGCATGTTCTAGCCTCATAAAGGAAATTAATGCCCTTATGAAAGAAGCCTGAGAGAGTTTGTCCACCACTTTTACCTTGTGAGGACAAAGGAAGATATCATCTTTGAGATGCAGAATAAACCCTCAGCAAGGGGCTGGGGATTTAGCTCAGTGGTTCCGCTGCCTGCCCTGCAAGCACAAGGACCAGAGCTCAATCCCCGGTACCAAAAAAAAAAAAAGAATAAACCCTCAGCAGATACTGAATCTACTGATCTTGGATTTCACAATCTCCATAACTGTAAGTGATAGATTTCTGTAGTTTCTAAGTCAGCCAGTCTAAAGTGTTGTATTATAGCAGCTCAAGTAGATGAAGACACTAATAATAATAGGTTTTTTTTACAGCTAACCTACAAGTGGGTGGATGCTGAATAGCTCCAAGCCCTGCAGACCACCAAGTAGCTTTTGGTTGGCACTGCCTCCAGCTGTGATAGGATCTGGACCCTCCCAGAACCTTGTATCATTGGTTCAGTATGTAAACATCCTGTGCCACTTCTAGCTCTGAGTAGGCTGTAGTTGAAATCTCTAGTCTTGAAAAATAAATGTAGTATTTGTGCTTCAGGGTGTCTGTCTGGCTTTGAAAGACATCAAATTATCTTTTCAGCTAACACTTTCATACTCCTAGTCTCTGACTTCTGTATTTGTAGTCATTCTTTTAAAACAGTTTTCTCTGGTGAATTTTTGGGAGTCCATTCACTCACCTGTAATTTGGCTTCCACACATACATTAACACCTAAGTTCACTGACAATAATGTCTGAAGCCTGGGTGTCTCAAACCAAGCCCTCTGTCACTACAGAAATGTCTCCAATTTCTTATTGTTTTAAAGCAGTACTTCTATTTGCCATTCTCTGGAATTTAGTGAAATATGGTATTCAGATCTGGGCACCAATAATTACTGACAGATGTCTCTAGAAGATTCACAGAGAACTGTGTCTACATCAATGGACGCTTTACTGCAAGGGCCTATTTGTCACATTGGAAAGGATTGGTAAGGGAATTGATACAGAGTTACATTAATCAAGGTTCAGTCATGGAAGCAAAACCATCATGGCCATCATGAAATAAGCATCTTATTATAAGAATTATACCTTAGATGATTGAGGGCATCATTGAGGAGGTAAAGGTCCAAAAGAGGGAGTGAATGAATCAAAGAGTATCATAACTGAGCCATGTTGTAAATGAATGAACTGTGGATTGCATGAAAGACTTCATAGAAGAGATTCAGGAATTAAGCCAAGCCTCAGGAAACTATTAGGGTAAGAATAAAGAGAAAAGAGTGCTTTGAGCTGCTTATATTGGATCTCAACCGTCACTATATATTAGAATTACCTTGGGAGATTTTTTAACTTCCTTCTGTTCAGTATTCACCCCAAATCAATTAAATAAAGTCTCAAGATATGGGGCCTAGGTGTTGGCATTTTTTCAGAGCTCCCCAGGTGACTCTAATCTTTGGGCAATGTTTCTAATAACCACTAAACTAGGTGGAGCAAGATGAGCCGGGCTCTCATTATTTTAATGTTATAATAACACTTAACACCTGCAAGGTCTTTTCATGCCCCGGCATTTAACTTGAAACATATATTAATTACTTACCAGAAGGAAATCCCAAAGGTCTTCCCTTGGCCCCAATCATAAGCAGGAACATGAACAGCTGGGGGCTCTATCCATGCCTCTGCTGGCAAATGCTCACAGCTGTGCCTCCTGCCCACCCACAAAGCAGAGGATGGCAGCGCTCTCCCGGGAGCTCCTACAGTACTTGTTCATGCATCTGCTGTAGGTGCCCATGGATATGCAGGGCAATATGTCTGGTTCTCTTTAGTTTATCCCAACAGATAATGTAGCAGGCACTGAGCCTAACTCACACTTGGATTCACAGTAGTAACTAGAGTGTCCAGTGCTTTTTGAGTCACTAGAAAAATGAACAAACAGATGAGAAAAAAGTTAGCCAAGGACATGCATTCAGCTTCCATATCCCTTACATACTGAAGATGTTCTCATAAATTCTCTGATCTCCTGGATCTAGATCTTGCCAGAATAGGCAGACAATACTTTCTAGCTCTCTTATGTCTTTACTCTCCTCGTTAACCTTAATGTCTTTCTGATATTCATCTATGAAATGCAGACAACATCCTCAGCCATCCCAGTTCCTCTGGAAGCACCCACATACCTGACAGACCATGATCCCCACAGCTGTTTAGAATGAATGCAGAGCCTCTAAACTTCTATCTATATCCCTTAGTAACCATTAGACTTCCATTTATTTATTTATTTATTTTTGGTACCGGGGATCAAACTCAGGTCCTTGCGCTTGCAAGGCAGGTGGTGGAACCACTGAGCTAAATCCCCGGCCCTAGCCTTCCAATTTATATAAAATGTACTGATAGAATACTTCATTTATAGTCAAGATACTTCAATTTCCATTTTGAAACAGTTTGCCCTAATGTATAGAGTGTTTCTGTGGTTAATACGAAAATGAAGACATATCTGCGTCCAGCAATTTTAGAGGTGTTTCATGTCCTTTGTACAGGATTTTCTTACAAACTTTTCAGTGACCTTCTTAACCTTCAGTTTTGTAACTGGTTCTGTTTGATATTGTATTTTTTTTGGTCAGGTGTGTTATTCTTATCTCTTGCCAAATGTAGAAGGTTCTTGAAGGCAGGGCAAGGCTTTTTTATTTCCCATACATCCATCATAACAACTAGAAACTCCATGAAAGAATGAGCTTTGTTTTGTTCACTGACAGGTCTTCTTCTCCGCCTTCTCTGTCCCTGTACCTGGGACACTTCTGAAAAGCGACAGATACTAGACAAACATTGTTGCAATAATGATAGTAAGATAAGATGCATTTTTATTGTTGTATACAGTCTGCTTGACTTAATAATTAATATTGATTCATATCTGTTCTCAAAACTACTCATGGACAAACCTCCAATTTAACCCAAGTACACCACTATAACTCAAATGTTCCATGCTGTATTTTTTCTTAAACCATATCTAGAATACCTGACATTAAATGCCTTTAATCTGACATTTCTGACTACATAAATGAATCCCCTACCTTGTAATGCCTTTATGCCACAAAGTATCACTTTCAATGAGATATCATTAGTTCAAAAAGATGCTTTTGTCCTTGAAGCCCAGCAGAAGCCACCACATTCTTTCATTGGTTAAGCTCAGTTACATATTGGAAAGAAAATAATTTACACGTGAGTGTGCATAAGGCCTTCACTTGATTTCATAAAGTGTCTACATTTCTAAAGAACTCTTCTTAGCCCTAAAGAAATTTTGAGATGAGACAAAAAGAAGTAAAGAGTTGTAAACTGACGACCTTTGGGGCTAGGTATTTACTGGAAAGGCTTTGTTATGATGAATGAGAAAGCATTTGTTTTCATTTTAGCAATTATTTTTCTAAATCTCAAATTTTTATTGAAAAGATGATGGTATGCCACCAAAACATCAATTTTTAAATTTAAAATCTTTTTTTCTCTATTTGGGAAGGATTAGTACAGTGGCAGCTAAGAGAGACAAGGGCTAACTGCAGGAAGTCATTGAATCCACACGTGGTTAAAAGGTGAATGTGTAACATCTGTCACAAGCTATTTTAGTGTTCATGGAATGTATTATGATTAAACAATAATTTGTTTCATGAAAATCTTGCTAAATTTAGATTATTTGCCATTAAGCATTTTCTTTCTCAGAGGAGTAATTACACAAATAGTATTCTGTATTCCTCAATATTTGGAATTACCAGTTTAATGAATCACTATAGATCTTTCCAGTTCTTACAGACCAGAAAATAGACATTACTCTAAGTATAGAGGGCTTTAAAGAAGAATTAGGGACTTAACTTTAAATGACCTTGGAAAGAAAATTCCATGGAAGCCTATGCTAAGTATCTCAGCCTAAACCTCCAAGGCCAATAACTCATGACAACTTGCCAGAAAGTCCCTTAATACACAAAATCTCTATGAAGCTCTCACAAACATTCTCAGACTGCAGCAGTAAAGACTGATTCTCAAGAGCTTACCATAAAATTGCTATGGTTTTCACATTTACTCATACATCTGGCTGCAGTTGTTTCCCCAAACTAGAGACTCCCAGTTTTCTTTTGTCTACCCATTTTAAGCAACTGGTAAATACTAAATTAAAACTACATATGAAAGAGGATATTGGGAAAGATTTACTTCGGCTTCTCCTCTGCATTGCAGGAGACACCTTAGCAGAGTATAGAATTCATCCCAAGTTTACAATAGACAGTCTGGCACAGAAAAGCTCCTTTGTTGACTTAAAATCCCAATACAGCCACTTTGCCCACTTTTAGATATCAAATGAGAGACTGACATCTAACAAGGTAGAATAAACTATACCTTACAAAACAATATCTGCTGATTTTTCTGCCCCCAAAATAGACACTTTAGCTTTCATTTTTTAATCTCAGGCTAAATTTCCTTTCATACATTATAATTTAATCCCTGAGTTCTAGATCATTTCTAACTATCACAATTTTTATTAGAAAGAGATGATTGGAAATGGAGAGAACTAGTATATATATAAAGCACAGTAAGGCAAGAAAGAAAATATGTACAACTACAAAGTTCTCATTCCTCCAACTGATGATAAAGCTAGAGTAGTTTAATAATTTTATTCTTAAACCTTACATTTCATGTTCCCTTTGCCCTCAGTCAGCAACTCAGTTGGTCATGAGTCAATTTTTACCTGGTGGGATATGTGATGGCAGATGGTATGGGAGATACTCATTGAGGGTATGGAAAGCAAATACAAATCTAGGCTGCATCTATTCTGGTGAAAATAAACTGTTGTTCTTTCTCCAACAGAAGAGGTTCGATCAAACCTTCTGCCACCAAGTGACTGGCTCTTCACCCAGGGAATGGTGCCATGTAAAGGTGCCATTGTCAGTACTTTCTGTAGGAAGGTTTAACATTTAGAGCAGACTTCATGAAAAAAAGTACAGTAGAGTAGCCAAGCAGACTTAATGAAAAAAAAGTATCATGTTTTGCTTGTGCAGAGCACCCATTCTGCCAGCATGCACATACTAGAGTCATGAGACCACTGAGCGATGGCTAGGGTCTCTGGGGAAGAGGGCTATCTGACAAACAAAACAGTCCTCCACCAGACCTTTAGGAACTACTTCTGCTTTTTAGAGGACTTTTAAATGAGATGTAAATATGGCCCATATTCTCTACCCATTATCTGAGAATCTTACACAAATGTTTACCCAGGCTTTGTTATGACCAATATTTTAGACTTTTTTTAAACTAAATCCATGACTATCTAGCCAAACCCTAAGTAAACACAGCCACATTTCCTTTGAAAAAATTTTTAAAAATGCAATGCTCAAAATTATCCCACTTAGAAAATTTATCTTCATCACAATTTTTAGTCCTGTCTGGAGTGGGGTTGTTCTTCTCAGCTATTCACTTTTTGGGTGGTGTCACCAGGTTATGAACAGTCAGAATAAAACAGATATATATTTTCCCTTAGACACCTCTTAGTAAAGAACTCCTCATAGACCCATGAGAAAAAAATGTGTTTGTTGAGGAAGAAGTGTCGCTGACACTAAAATAAACACTTTTATTACCAACCCTACCATAAAGAATTTGGTAAAATAACTTAGAGTTATGACCATAGACCTCAAGAATCTTTGAAGTGTCTACTCTTGCATTTCTTAGAACTCATCTGTACACATGAAAAAGCCTGAGTTATCCTTCTGAATGATGAGAGACATACAGTCCAGGCACCTCCATTGCTCCAGATTGCAGTCTGTTAACAGCCACACATGTTAATGAGACAATCCTAGATCATGAGCTGACCCTCCTGGTGACAATAGTTATATGAACAAATCTAGCAGAAATTAGTTAAACTGGCCTAGACCAGAGGAAATCATCTAACTGATCCATAAGTTGTGAAAACTGTAAGATAAATAAATGGTTCTACTGTAAGCCATTGTATTAGTAAGACCTTCCTATGAAATTTGTGTGAACGCCTCCTTGATCTCACAACTCTTGCATCCTGCATGTCTGTAGAACCAGGATCATGTAGGTAATGCCATGGTCTATTGTCAGTTGGAGCAATAGCAAGGCCCCCTTGGAACATGGCTGTAGTGGTATTTAAGTATGCTTAGATGGCTGAGCACAGTGAAATGAATCCCACAGAACCAATTCCTTAGGTGGCCCTTCTCTAGTAGGGATCCTAGGGACATGCTTCTCAAATGAAAGTAATATGTTTCTTTGGTCTCTATCCTGTGATGGATGGGGTCTTGTTGATTTCTTAGATACCCTCAAGGCATATTCTGTTTCTGTAAAAATCATTTGGCTTCTTTTAAATGGCACTAATCTCTTCAAAAAGCACACCTCCTTTTGCGCCAACTTTACACATGGTTTTTTGGGGGCCAAATTTAAGTTTTAATTGCTCTGCTCTACTCTATGATTCTCTTTGTAGATCTACCCAAAAGCAGCTTGGAGTACCCATGCAGCTAGCAGTACCTTTATCACTGAGCTGCCTGAAATGTCCTGAATCAGATCAATTAGTTTGTAGCCCTTAAATTCAGCCTTCTGTAGTCTCAGGCATGGACAAATGGAGACCTTTTGTTTTTGTTTTTGTTTCTGTTTCTTTAGTTTTTGCCAGAGTATAACATGCAGGTACTTTAGTCCACTTCCCAAGTGTGCTCATTCCCCAAAACCTCCTGAGTCTGGCCTTTAATGTCCCAGGTCCTATTAGCATTCTGTTCTTCTGAGCTCTGGCAAGAATCTCCCATCAAACTCTGCTTACAATATTCTAGGGCTTGTCTAGCCTGCATTCCAAATCTTTCCAAAATTCTTCTTCAAATCAGTTCAAAGGTTTCTGAGCCTCATGGTCAGGAACAGTCAGAGCAATAATCCCATTTCTCCCGTACTTATTTTCTATATTAGTCAGATGTCTTGTTGCTGGATGAACTACTTGACACCCACAATTTAAAGCAGAAGAGGTTCATTTGTTTCACAGTTTCAGGGGATTTCAGTCCATGGTCAGCTTCTTCCAAGGCAGCAATATCATGGTTGAAGGGTGGTGCAGAGTAAAGATGCTTATCTCATGGTGACTAAAATAAAGAAAAAACACTAGAGCAAAAAGTCATCAGGGACTAGATGTATGATTTAGATCTGGAATATCCACCAAATCTCATATATTCAGAGGTAGGGCTTTTGAAAGATGATTGGATCATCAGGGCATTCTACTCAACAGTAATGAATACACAACTGAATGTCTCATTAGGAGATGGGGCCTGATCAAAAGAGATGAGCCACAAGAAAGCTATGTCACCCTTCCTGGATCCTCCCTTCTCTCTCTGCTTCCTGGCTACCATGACATGAGCAACTTTTCTCCATAATAGGCCCTTCCACCATGTCAATTCTGTGTTTGACTCTGCCAACCATGGACTGAAACTTCTGAAACTATGAGAACCAAAATAAACCTCTCCTTCTTTAAGTTGTGGATGCCAAATATTGTGCTTGAGCAATGAGAAGGTAACTAAGACAGTACCCAATGCTATGCCTCCATGAACTGCCAAGACACCAAAAGTGTGCTTTACTAACCTGTTTGACATTTCTTAATCCAATCAAATTTATGTATCAGAATTTCTAGTCACAGCCATTAAGTTTGGGGTTCCTTGCCATGCAGTAAAAGAAACTGATATAGAGTTAGCAATGTGTTCATGTACTTCAATTACATATTGATATTTCTCAGTACTAAATATAGATCTCCTCCCTACTTCTTTTGAGAAAGATTCATTCCTCAAGTCCTCTATAAATTCTAGAAACGTACATTTCCATGAAATTATAGAATGCCCTTGAGTATACCAAAATTCATGACATTGCGGGTTATATAGTAACTAATTAAAAGTGGATAGTTCATGTCACATACCTACATAGCTTCCCATGCTTAAATATTTGTTTCTGTCAGGGCCCTGTAGAAACCAGAGTCTGCTTTTTCTAAAAGAAATATATCTATTTAAAAAGAACAGCATAACTTTGCTCCAAGCTTTAAGAATTTAGGCTAAGACTCTCCTGTTGGGATTACTAGCATTTCCTATCTTTTAAAATCACTTTGAGTGCCACTAGATCTGCTTGATCCTATAGCTCAAGAATCAGACAAACTTATGCCTGGTACAGAGCCTTTTTTCTATGTGGGCCCAATTCAAAACCTGCACCAGATAAATGGATTGGGTTAGCATGGATTTAGATAGTATATGTTATGTCTGGAATTTATAGAGAAGTCCAAGTGTGAATCTTTCTAAGAGGGAATAGGCATGAGAAATAATAATTTGTTCCTCATTTTGCAAGGGAAATCTCAACAGGCTCTAAATCACTGAACACCTAAAAATTTCCTCAAAACATATGATACCTGAAATTTTAGGCTTGTTTTCCTATCTTTTGGCATGGACATGACATACCAAAACCTCCAGATATTTTTTACAGTATAATCATCATTTCCAAGGTACATGGCATAACTAGTCTTATGGAATAGCACCATGTTCTGTGTAATGGTGAGACAATCAAGGTCCCTGTGGGATAAACCATGAAAAGCATTGGTACAGTCTGAAGCAAGGGTAAAAGTATACTGATTTCCATGCCAAGAAAAAGCAAACTCTTTCTAGGATTTTTTTTTTGTCATCAGGTACATAAAACAGCAAACAATTATCAGAGAAATAGTTGAATACTAGGTATCAGGAGTTTAGTTGATTTGATCTAGGAAGAAAGAAAGAAAAAGAAAGAGAAAGAAAGAAAGAGAGAGAGAAAGACAACAACACAACTAAATCTGAAATAGTAGGTACACTTGGAACTGCCACTTAATTATGTTCACAAAAATGTTATTTTTATTCTCCAAATCCAATCAGTCTTTTAAAAAGACCAAGTAAACATATTTAATATCTCTAGCCACACGACTGAAATTCTCTTAATTTTGTTTTGCTCTTTTGTTAGAAATAAACTGTGACAATCTCGTGTATCATTATAGCTATCTTTCTACAGATAAAGAAGCCCAAATGAAAGATTTTTGTCCCTTCTTGAGTATTTCTTTTCCAATGATGCATTCAGAAACTGAAAAAATAGCTATTAGTGTTTTGGGCATCACTAAACCTATTCTGAGAACTTAAGCTAAAATTCCACTTCTACTTAATATTTATAAGCTTTTCTACATTTGCAGAATACATTGGTACTTTGAACTTCCTAGAACTAGTAGTATCAATTCACATGCCCAGTAATCAGTCACAATATTTGTATATCCCAAACGTGAGTCAACTTTATTAATGACTCAAAGCCAATTTTGGGAAGACCAGGAAAATCACAGTATAAATCTTGGCAGTGCAACAAGAGTATTTCTTCAAAGTTCACAACTTTCCCTTTATTTGAAAGCTTTGAGATATGTTAAAGAAAGTTAAGAAAGAGAAAGTTATGCCTTAGAATTACATGAGAAACCATAACTTTCTACTGTGGTTCCTCAGCTGCAATTCAACATTACACCCTTTACTCCATAATCCATTCTCACACATAAATTACTATAAATTGACAAAATATCAGAATTCTCTTTGTTTATATAGAACTTTCTCTCCATTCAAAAATTATACTTTATCTTATCCTCTTGGATTTAACCAGAATTTGAGTCTAATTATGAATCTAAAGGCAAAGAAATGTGGTGGGTCGGTCTTACAGAGAATTATCAATCATTTGTAAGGTGGACATCTCAGTTGACATCATTGTAGGGGGTCGGGCAGGAAAAGAAGCAGTAGTGCTTCTGCTGGCAAGAGGGGTCTGGCAGATTTGGGGTGTTCAAGGTACTCAGATTTATTAAAATTTCCCCATATGATTTCAAACGTGCACACCTTGGGCTACTGCATACCTTGGGCAGTCTGTGACCCATCTTGCACTCAAAGTTATTACTACCTTACATTATAACCACATTAGAGAATCAATTTGACAGATTGATCCTTAAAGTACTATTACCCTAGAAACACTTGTACTTTTTAAAATTTCTATTTGTTGAAGTTTAACCAAGAAGTAGAAAGCACACTAAGTGCAAAGAGCTGAAGTCAGAAACAGGAGCTTAACTAATAAAAGAGCTTGGAAGCCCAGATTGGGGAAGATGATATTAAAGATCCTACCTGATCTACCAAAGGAGAAAACTTTGAGGACTCTCTAGAAAACTATCTCATTTTTCAAAATTCCCTGAGAAGATCATACCATATCTCTTTGTTCTCAGTGGTGAGCCAAGTGGTTCTCTAGATGTCTTCAAGAAATTATTGTAAATACCTTATGAATACCTAGTTCATGAATCTGGCTGAAATTACTTAATGAATAGTTTCTCTCTAAATGATTGTCATTGCAAAACTCTTAACTGAGCTTCAGAACAGGGAGTCTGAAAAGAAGAGTCTCTCACTTTCTATAATGTAGAAGGGAAGAATACATATACTGAGTTTGCGATAGACAATCCACTATCACTTTCATGTGATATACCATTAAGTCATGTATTAGAAAATGGATTCTACATCCTATAGTTCACCCTTACTATGTCTCACCTGCCTAAATCTTACCCAGGCACCTACTAAAAAATGGGAAAAATTCCCATGCACTTACCTTGGCTATCTTCCTTTGTAGTCCCGCATTTCAAAAGAGAGACCTCATTAAAAAAACAATGTTTCAATCATCTCAGTTATTAGTGGTGATGATAATATTTCAATGAATTATCATGGCTCAAATCAAACTAGAAATGTACTCACAGAGTGAAAACAGAAGCCGATATTTGGAACATGGTTAAGGCACATGAGTACTTAGATTAAATTTAGCTAGACTCGAGTGTGTTGTTTTAACATTGAGTTCACCTGGCATGGGATATAGGCTAAAAGATTAAATTGGAACCCAAAGTGATTCCAAGAATTAAAATTAAATAAATTTTCTTGTTTAGGGATTTTAAACTTGCTAATCAGCCTGACATTACTTTCAGATATTTATTAATTCTCTCTTCTAAAAGAATATTTATCACAGCATGTAAATAAACCACAGAAGAGTTTTGCTTTAGAGATAGCAGGAGAGGGCTAGGGGGACACTGTTTACTTTCTAAAATCTATATTGTGTATATATAACTTAATCAAAGTAACATAAAGTAAGTAGAAATAGAAAAAGGGTTTGATATTTGGGTTTAGCCAATGTTTTTCTTGTCTGTACGAATCCAGTGAGTAGTACATGCTTAGAAAGCCATGTTGGGAAGGATTCTGACTTTAAGAATCCTTAACTGGGGTTGGGAGAGTACCATGATCAATTACTGTACTTATGTCAATGATAGGTAAAGAGATAGGTAAATGATGGTGGCATACACATGTCGTGAAAGTCTTGCTGGCCTATCAACAGATTCAGCCACATATTCTTCCTTGAATTATGATTTTTGTGTCACTCAAAAATCACCTGGAGAAAAGCAGGCCATGTATTATTATTCACATTTTATAAAGGTGAATTCTGAAGCTTGGAATATTGAGTGGCTTGTCAAAATCTTACCTATGCAGAAGCCATAGCAGAAAACACCTCTCTGGGACACGCCTCCTAGGGCTTTTCTAATAGTCCATGCAGAATGGGAAGAACTAGTGTACCTATAACCAAAACCAAGGGAAGGCATGAGAGTTACATTTTGAAAATATTATAACTAGTTCCTCCACAAGCTAAGACTGTGTTCAGCATCTGAAGAAGAAAATTACAGAGTGTCACTTGCTCATTCCTGTTTCTGGCATTTGAGGTCAGTGCATTGTTTATGGGGACACACCCAACTGACGGCTGAATGCTGACTTGATGACTAAGGGCCTCTGCTGGCAAAGGAGGAGAGGGGATTAATAGGGTGAAAGAGAAATAACAATGCTGACCTAATTCACAGGGATATAATTAACAAATTAACCATTGTAAAGTACTTTGAAAACAAAGTGTGATATAAATGCTAACTAATATTACTAGCAAAACTAATTTTGCCTTGCTATTCTGTACCAAATTTCCCAGAGTGTTCACCAGACATGCTTTGCCCTGCCTGCACAGTTCTGTGAGGCAGCATGTCAAAGATTTCAACCAGATAGTACACTCATTTTTCCCACACCTACTCTTGATCTCCTTGAATTCACTTTCTCATCTTTTTTTACTGGCCTTCACTGCACAGAAACCATGAAAATCTCTTTGGTTCACTTACTGGCATTCCACAAAATGTCACTAAACCATAAGCAATTTCTCTTTCTCTATGACTGTTTCTCCTTTGTGGCTGTTGAATGTACCTGAGCACAGAAGCCATGCCACATGCCAATGGCTATTCAAGAAATGCTAATAATATATTACCACCTAATAATTATCTGGCCCTTTTGTTTCTGTGAAGCATTCTCCAAACTATTGTCTCATAAAAACTGTATGAGGAAGGTAGGAGAGGGCTTGTCATCTTGGATAGTTGAGTCAACTGTTATAATAAGTGCAGTAACTCTCTTAAGTTTCTGGTAATATGGGAGGAGAGATTTAGACATCCAACTTTATAATTGCATAAGATTAGCACGGTGCCTGATACACCATAGGCTCTCAATGATATTTGCTAAAGTCACAAATGTGTGAAAAGAATGATGAAGAAATGAAAGCTCATGTTGAAACCCTCAACCCAGTGCTCTTTCCACATAGTTCCAGTGATGCCATCTTCTTGCCCATTTCTGTGTAACAGAACAAAGTTCTATACAATAATATATATACAGCCTAGAGAAACAGTGCTGGCATGAGCAAGTTCTGTGCCAATTCCAACAACAATCTTTTGAGACTAACAGGAGAAGGTGCCATCAATTCCTGTGGAATTGATGCTCCATAGCCACGATCCTTCAGGGAGGAATAATGTTATTAGACATTTACCATTATTATCAAAGAGCATTTTTTGAGGGCCAATTATAATAACAAGTTTCATTTCAAACTGCTTTGCCATTTGAAAAGTACTTTCCCACTCATTAGTCCATTTGATCCTTCTAATAATGCTATGGAGAATGTGTCATCATTATCCCACATTTTATAGATGAGAAAAATGATCTAGAAGGAGGTTAGGTAACCTGCCTAGGGTTATTTATCTCAAGAACAGCAGATTTGGTCTGAATATAAACCTCCTGACTTTGAAATTAGAACCTACTGACTTTGAAATTCTACTCTTTGCATTATTTTCCAAAAATAATAGATCCATTTCTAGGAACATTTCCAGAGAAATGTGAAATTCACACCACCTCAATCACCTTTGCCCACATCTTCATAAGCCCACCTACTAACCCCACATTTCCACAGCATTGGGGTACTGTGTTTGACCATTGGTGATACGCAACTGATGAACTTGATTACATTCACTTCCAAAGCAAGTGCATGGATTTATAGCTTGTTCATAGATGCATTTTCTTTCAAGATGCACTTTTAAAAAATAAGATGTTCAAGCTTTATGTTTTAAAAGCATGTTGTCTACCTAATTATGAACAAATGACTAATGGATATATTTAGGAAATTAAGCAGAGGGAGCATTTGGATGTGCAGAGGCCAGACTGAGAAAGGACTGTCTCCTTTTTGTGAATTGCTAATCCAAATGATTGGATTTTCAAAGCTTTAATTTCGTTTCAATCTTTTCTGTAATAAGTTCTCAACTCTTTTCTTATCAGCTTGCAGGATGCTGCAATGTGATGATAAATGAGAATGAATGAATTTGAAAATTATTCAATTAATCTCCAATCTGTGCTTTCAACAAATTCACCTGAGACAAAGTGGGCTTCACCCTTTCCACCGCAGGTAAGAGGCATAGGAACAACAAAACTTCATCTCTCCTCCAGATCAATTACTTCATGTACTAGAGAATATCCTAGTTTTAAACTTTGCTAGCATTTTTTGCTTGTTGCTTTTTGTTTGTTCTTTTCTGTTGTGTTTTGTTGATAAAGTAAAGCTAACTTACCAGCGTGGACCAATAAGTTTTTTACTTGTAATTCAATGTAATTCAGACAATTACTAAAGATCTGGTTAAGGGAGTTATATTCTTCCACCCTACTCTCAAGCTTGCTGTCATTTAGTTTAGAGAGAGAGTCATGTGGGAGGTGGAAGAAATACTCAAGTTTGAGAATCATCACTAGAAAACACATTGAAGGTTGGATGCTAACACATGGAAACCACTGGAAGCAAAGTGTATCACTTTTTTTAAGAAAAAAATCACAGTAAAATAAAACAGACTACTTAAGACTTAAAATAACCTTTGTGCTCCCACACTTGCAAAAGCAGAAAATAGGCATCAACTACCAAGAAGCTCTCAAAGAGGACAATCTCCCACACCAACTTCAGATGTAGCCATGAAAGAAAAAGTTCAAGGGAATGACCAAAAACAGTTCACAAGGAATTTCTCCCAGAAGCATAATCAATATCTTGCCTAGAAATTCTCAATCCCTGTTACAAGGATTCTTCATGAAGGATGCCCAAGAGAATTCCATAACTATTGGGGTACTCTGCAGGTAGGAATCTTTGCAGATATCACACTGTCCTTGCTCCACAAAGTACATTGAGGATATGTGGAGGAGGGTGGAAACTGGAGCATAGAAAACTTGAATTTTTTGGTCTCTATTCCATAGGGAGTCACACAGGGACCTCGTGGAGAGAAACTGAATCATGTGGAGATCCTAACCTTAGACCTCCAAATGTTGTATGGAAGAATGTTTGGGAATTTCTCCCATGGATGTGGAGGAGTAGTCTATCTAATGGCTCTTGAGTACCTAGGGGAGGAGGCCCACTCAAAAGAGGTACACACTCACTCTTACTCATTTCTGCTTCAGCCCTAGGAAGACTACGTGCACTCTGCAGCCACCCTTGAAATTCCATAGGGCTATGCTCCAAGTTTCAGCCAATAGGATAGAATCACATGCACCATGGCCAGGCCTGGCTCATCTTGTGTCTCTCTTTTCCATTGACTATCCAGAAGAGAAGGGTCCAATAGCAAAAGTGGCACCACAACCACAAGGGTGGAAGATAGCCCACCAAACACAGTGGTGAGAAGAAATTCACTTGTATCACATTTAGATTTTAGAATGTCATTGTTTTGAAAGTACATACACTAATGTAATGTAATGTGGAAAAAAAGAATTCAGACTTCTTTGATGAAACCAAAGAAGGAAGATCTCTTTGTTGTTTGATCTTCTAAGAAGGATAATACTAGCTTAATGGATATGTCATGAGAATGAAATTATATAATACCCGCAAAGTATTTAGCAAAATACTCAGTACAAAATAAGCATAATTGGTAGGTTGCTTTATTAGCTATGAATTATATGCAGAGTAGTTTTCATGGATGCAATAAACCATGTCTCTGAGAAAAGAGTAGAATTAAACTTCTTAAAGGCAAACTTTATATCTGATTCATGATGAATGTCTCAAATGCTCAAACACGATCTTCACACTTAATTGTGGGTAAGGGTGAATTGCATACAGTGAAAAGGGTAAGGAAGAATAAGAAAATTAATGATATTAAGAAAAAACAAAGATTAGAATGTAGATGATATTAATAATTTAATTCATTTATCACTTGGTGTGATATATTTGTGGTTTTGAAACTACAGTATATTGAGAAAATGCTTATTCTCAAATAAACAAAGCCATATCTTAATAGTTTTCACAAATTGACCCTCAAAATGTTAGAATATTGCCTGAATGGTGCCAGGGTAAAATAAAATTTATGAAATGATTTTTGTACAACCTCAAATTATTTGAGGATGACCCTATGTAGAAATCCACTGATAATTTCTTACTTGGATATATTAGGAAGAGACATGAACACTCACGGTTAAACATAGAGGAGACTTCTTTACGTCATTTGGGTATAGTACATAGCACCTATATAAATACTTTTTTCTAATCTTTTCATATGATGCAAGTTGAAAACAGAATTCAGTATGACAGATACAGAAAAAACAAATTATAGCAGCAATGTTTTGAAAATTCAGTCTTATAATTAAAACTACAGTGGAACATAATCTCTCAGAATTAGATTTTTATATTAATGCTATGTTTACTTAAGTGTGCATTTGTTACCTATGAAACATGATAAGATGCAATGGAACAGATACAAATAGACGTACATGTCACTACATTGGACTAAATGCCACTGGTTCAAGGAGAAATTTTAGCTCTGCTGCTCCCTTCCTTGCAATTTCTTGGAAACTTTCAGCCTCAACCTCATTTCCTTCTTCTGGATAAATGAGTGACCTTTGATGTCTCTTGGTGCTCAGGATGGATTGCCCAGGCACATTTCCAAAAACTCTACATTCTTTGGTGAGAAGATGTGATCACTTCTCATTGTGGAGCCTTGTTACTAATTCATGTGAATCATGGAAGAGGAGAGCTGTGGGTGGACCTCGTGTTTCATAAGCAGTCACAGCAGTGAGCAGGGTGGAGATTGGGGCCGGGATCCAGGGCCAGCAAAACTGGGAAAGGTGCTGATGGAAGGATGATTCGCTCTTGGCTTCTGGGAGGGTGTGTTGTCAAAAAGTCTGGGCTACGAGGCTAAATGCCAATATACATATTCTTTCCTATGGCCTGACAAGGAGACAAGCACAGATTCAATCAAAACTTGTTTTAAGAATGTACTGAGAACACTGGCCCTGCACTCTGGGAACTGACAGCCTAGGGCAGATCATCTTGGCTCCAGCTCCAGTCCACCTATACTTCCAGAAAGCAGATATCCCTGAGAGCAGACAGCTTGGGAAAATTGGTACCTGACTACCAGGTAAATATTGGCAAATACTACATAGCTACACAGGTCAAAGGATATGCTCCAGAAGGTCAGTTGCACAGCACCCGGTAGTAGTGAGAAAATTGTCGTGGTCATGGAGGGTTAATAAATGTGGTCTTACTGAGAAGAAAACAGCAAAGGAGGAAAGCGATGTGAGGAAGTAGTCTTCACATTACTCCACTTCCCTTGAAAGTTAAGTCTTTTCCTCACAGGTTCATTCATTCATTCATTTCTTTCTCAACATTAGTTAAGTACTAATGAGATGGCTAAAATAGTCTAAACACTGGAGAAATAATAATAATAATAATAATAACAACAACAACAAGCATAGCTCTGTCCTAACAAGTATGAAGTGTACTATTAGTAGGAAAGCAGACAGTATTAAATTCTTTAAAAGTAAAGAAAAAAATGTGGTTTGTCAGATGATGACAGGCTCAATGGAGGGGAAAAAACAAACAGGAGGCCACAGAGTCAGAAAGGTGCTGTTCTCCAGAAGATAGTCATAGAAAGTTGCTTCTGAAAGAGGATCATCTGAACAGAAACCGGAAGGAAGGGAGAGAGAGAAAGGCTAAGTGGATAACCAGAGATGGAAACCTTCCAAGCAGGGTGAGCCAAGGCCAAGGCTTGGTGGGTGTGTCCTTGCTGGTGTGTGCATCTTTGGATGACTAGTGAGATGTGGTTACAAAAGTCCAGTAATACCAGGCATCCCGGGCAGTCGATGCTCTGTGATCATCTATCCCCGAGAACCAACAAGAATTCAGTTATGGTGGCCAGCACCCCACCAACCTCCCCTTTGAAGCACACTCAGCTCTCTGCCTGAGGATTTACCTCCAGAGTCTGGCAGTCTGCTCCCCGCACCCACTCAAATGCACACAAAGTACCAGTTTTAAAGTACCAACACATGGCTGGGGATTTAGCTCAGTGGTTCTGCCTCCTGCCTTGCAAGCAGAAGGTCCAGAGTTCAATCCCTGGTACCAAAAAAAAAAAGTACCAACACACAAGTTTGAAGCTGACCTGGGCCAAACAGTGAGTTCAAGGACAGCCTGAGCTACATAGTAAAACAGTGTCTCAAGAAAACAAAAAATAAAATTCCTAAAAATTAGACTTCTTTTTTAAAGCACATTATAATTTTAAGTACTTTATGTATTGCCAAACACTCTACCATGAGCTTTAACTAATTTATATTCATATGTGATTGAGTGGTTTCCCTTAATCATGAGCAATACTCTCATGTTCTTTTGGAGAGAGAGAAGGGGGAGAGGAAAGGAATTTTGGAGCCTATCACAATCCTTCTATTTCCTCTAGGCTTAATTATTTGATTTTAATTTAATTTGATACTTAATTTTTGGAACCAATTGATTATTAGAATTTAATTAATTGAACATTTCCATGTCTATTAGGAAGACTCTAATATATAAACTGTTTAATATTCTTTCCTTAAAATGAAACAGAAAACTACCACCACTCACAAATTCTGTACCAATTTTCAAAGGATTCCTAGATCCATTTTTTATTATTTAAAAAATGATATATTTCTTATGAACATAAAATAAACCAAGGTGACTTCTGTAATTTTAACAGAAAGTCATTTTCCAATAGAGTATTCTATAAAGTTCCACAAAAACAATGCATATATCTCATTTCAGAAACTCAGATATCATATTGAAAAATAAAACAGAATAGAGGAAGCAGAAACAACCCCAGGCACATACAACCATTTCATCTTTGACAAAAGGACCAAAAACATGCACTGGAGAAAATATAGCCTCTTTAATAAATAATGCTGAGAAAATTGGATATCCACATGCAGAAGATTGAGTCTAGATCCATATATCTCACCATGTACTAAATTAAATCAAAATGGACCAAAGATCTAAATGTTAAAACACAAACACTCAATTTGCTATGAAATAAAATAGGTACTACTCTTGAATACATAGGCGTAGGCAAGAACTTTCTAAACAGAACATAAATGGCACAAGAAATAATACTGAGAATCAACAAATGGGATCATCTCAAATTTAAAAAGCTTCTGTGCAGCAAAGAAACGATCCATAGAGGGAAAAGACAACCTACAGAAGGGAGAAAATTTTTTCCCAGCTATTCGTTGGACAGAGAACTAACATCTAGAATACATAAAGTGCTAAAAAAATTAGACTCCCCAAAATAAAAGACCCAGTCAAAAAAGGACTACTGAAATGAATAGACATTTCTCAGAAGAAGTACAAATGGCCAATAAATACATGAAAAAATGTTCAGTGTTGCTGCCCACTAGAGAAATGCAAATTAAAACTACATGGAGATACTATCTTATCCCAGAAATAATGGCTATTGTAAAAACATCTAATAATAACAAATGCTGGGGAGGATGTGTGTGTGTGGGAATTCTTCTACATTGTTGGTGTGAATATAAATTAGTACAACCACTATGGAAATCAGTGTGAAGATTACTCAAAAACCTCAAAATAGAAATCTCATTTGACCCAGCCATATCAACCAGTGATCAATAGAAAAGCAGTTTAATGTAACATATATAAATACATAAGGATTTACCAGGTAGGTTCACAGTGGCCACCCACAGAGTCAGGTGTGGAAGAGGGTTAAAAGGGCTGTCTGAGCAATGGAAATCTGAAGGATCCAGTCAAAGACTGAAGGCTGGAATTCATTAAAGAGTCCTCCTGTGCAAGTCCATATCTGGAAGCTGAAGTGTCTGCATTGGAAGGCTGAAGACTGGTCGAAGCCAGTTAACGACATCCAAGGTGAAGGTGAAGACTGGAGTTCCTCAGAAGAAAGAGAAGCAAGGCTTCCTTCTTCTCCCTTTTATCCTATCCAGGCTACAAGCCTATTGGTTGCTCTCCTCACACCCAAGGTGGGTCTTCTCTCTTTATTAAATCCCTTCAGCCACAGCCAGAGCTATACTGATCCAATTATTTGGGCATTTCTTACTCAAGTTGCACAATCAGTTAACTATCACACCAGCTATTTCCTTCTAGGTATCTTCCCAAAAGAGTTAAAATCATTATACTACAGGAAAACATGCATACTCATGATTATAGCAGCATAATGTGTGATAGCTAGATCTTGGAAATAGCATATATGTCCAACAACAGATGAATGAAGAAGGAAAATGTGGCATTTATACGAAATGGAGAACTACTCTGCCATAAAGAAAGATAAACTTGAGGCATTTGAAGGTAAATTGATTCACCTTGAGAACATAATGTTAAGTGAAATAAATCAAACATGCAAGCTTAAATATTGCATGATTTCTCTTATATGAGAAACTCAAAAATATATATATATAGTGGACCTTTGACTTATGAACTCAACTGGTTCCTGAGGGCTGGTTGTAACTCAGGTTGG